>OX418221.1:45057807-45399721 GCA_948455865.1 Conomelus anceps
CCCCTTCTCTTCCTCTTTCTTTATCTGTTTCATTTCAAAGAATAGATCATGTTGAAACTCGTCTCTCAACAAATAGACCGGGATTGCAAAATTCCATGGACTGGCAAAAATTTGTTCAAGTTTGAACTTCACTCATTTTATGTATGAGTTGAATTTCAAATCGAAACGAAATAGTCGGGGGAAAAATATAGTTATAGTTGATTATAATAATTAATAAAATAAAAAATTATTTCTATTATTTCGATTAGAGAATAGTTAAACACCTAGAATTCCAGTTTAAAACTTTTGACATAATAGAGTTTTCAGGCTATTCCAGATTAATTTATTCAAAAGAGAATACTGTAGAAATGCGGTACTTCAAACGCTTTTGGAATGTCATCTTCAAACCAGGACTCGAACAAACATTCTTATTTTATAATGAAGTAACAGCTATTAGTTATGTACTTGGAACCAGCAAATTCAGCAACCATTTAAGTCAATTGAAGAGAATAGTTCTCCTAACTATAGAAATTTCATCTCCAGCAATACTTCCGAAACATCTTTGTTCATGTAACTAAATTTGAAAACTTGTCCAAGGAAAATGAGATCAAAGTTAAATTTCTTCCTTTTTGTTCGGTACTTATTTAAGGGAAGTTAGAGCAGGGATTAGAATCTTACCCTCAGTCTACACCGATACAATTTCCTCAATTTATGAATCTTGTATAAAATTTAAACAAGTGATAACTCGGCATCAAAGACGGGATGAGACTGGGAAGTAGGTAAGAATTTAAACTAAACAGAAGAGCGAAAAGTAGGAGAGAGAGTGAGATAGAGTGAAAGAGAGAAGTAAATTTATTTTCTCAGCACTGAGAAGAGAAGTCATTGAAAGCCTCTTCTGCTCCTTCTCTGTCTGTTGAATCTTCCAACCGAAAATTAGTTCGTTGGAAACTACCTCAAAGAATTATCTTCTCTTCTCTCTCTTTCTTTCCCTCCATTTGCTCCCATCATTCCTCCTTGTTTTTCTCTCTTTCTCCCCTCTTCATTCCCCCTCTTCTTTCTTCCCCTCTGTGTGTCTCATCTTCTCCACTCGCCGAAATGACCTTTGTGAAAATCTTCAGAAGTGAACATTTTCAGACTCTCATTTCCTTTCAGAAATTTTCCGCCTTCACCATCAGCTTATTGTAAGACTCCCACACGCTGTCTTAGGAAGAATAGAACTACTTTGTGCTGGATCAAAAAAATTTTCACAAAGATTTTTTCATCTTTAGAAATTAATTTGAGAACACAATTTTTTGTAATCTAGATCGTTTTCCAATTTATCTTTTAGAATTAGATTATTGTTCAGTTTCCATTATTATTAATATTAGGCTACTCTAATGAATTTTTTATTATCCTTATTATAGTAAGTAATAGTTTTTCTTTCATTGTATTCTATTCCCCCCTATTCTTTCGTGTAGTATGATTTAAACTAACAATATTAGAATAAATAATTCCTCATTCAAGCACACTATGTCCTAAATCACGCTCTGTCCAAAGTTCAGAATTTTCATGATTAAGACAACTTTTATTAACATCTACACTTTACTCACTAATGCAATCATTCCACATCCAATTTGTGTATAACCTTAACTTGAATATTAACAGTACTCATTCCAACTTGCCTACGGGACTTGTTATGACCTTCAGCCAATCACAACCTTCTATGAAGGCCAGCCTCTTTCCCGCTTAGCCAATGGTATCATTCCATGTTGAGTATTCATTCCAGTTTGTTAGAGATTGTTATTGGTGTAACAACCGAAACTAGTTACTAAATATTTTTAATAAATGTGGTTGTGACAATTTCGTCTTATTATTTATTATCGAAACCTTCCACAATATCACCTTCGTCACTACAAAGAAAGCCCTATTATTCAACTACAATCAAACCACTATATAATGACCTTCCAAATAACGAAATCCTCTTCGTTAGTATCCCTTGGGTTCGAAGGTCTTAACGCAGCTTCATAAATACCGACTTACATACCAATAAGTGATGCAATCAGCCAAACAGAAACTACCCTAGATCCCCCTCACCAAAACATACTTGTTATTGTAACAAATCTTCTGGTTACAAGCCAAAAAAGCAAAAAACACAACAAAATGTTCCCTTTCACACTCCACCACTTAGCAATGACAAGTAGAGGATTGAAACAAAGTGTTTCCCCATCGTATGGGAGGGAAAAGCATGTAAATACAAAAGAAAAACAAGTTTTTTACGGTCATACGTTGCTGAGTGTCCCATACAAGTGTAATATTTTGGGGCTAATAAGTTGGAGGAGTGTAGTGGGTGAGTAAACAACAAGGAGGGAGGAGGAGAGGGAATCTGGTGCCGAAAAGTGCTTTGGCTGAACCGAAAAGTAGGGGAGACTCGGACGATGTGGAAAGTGGGGCCTCACTCCTGGTGGGAGATCATTCGTCATGAGTTGGTGGTCGCTCTTCACGCGGTCCTTGTCTTCGAAGCTGGACCTTTCAATCATTGATCGGTTAGTTGTAGAGAGGGAGGGGGGAGATTGAGAGAGTGTGATAGGGTGAGAGAGAACGTGATAGGGTGAATGAATCAATCAATTTTATTTGATCTAGGTTAAAACTACAAGAGTTTTTTCTTACACCTAAACCTCAGCACTATATTACATTTTTCAAGCTTAAGCAATGAGAAAATTACAAAAATTATCAAATTAAAAAAGAGGATTATTTAAAAGTGCATTAAAGAAAACTGTCATACCTGCCTACAAAAATCAAACTTACCTTAACAAACGCAAACCACTTATAAATACAAATTATGATTTCTACGTGTACATTCTAATACTAGATCTAATTTTGCAAGTTCCCTATTTGTTAGTGGTTTGAAAGATTGCAAATACAACTTAATGTAGTATCTTCTGAAAACTGAAAATCAACTAGCACAAACTAATCATCAATTAGTTTAATTGAGATTGATAATGGTGTAACAACCGAAACTAGTTTCTCGAAGTTTTAATAAATGTGGTTGTGACAATTTCGTCTTATTTTTCATAATGAGAGCTAAGATCTGAGAGATGAATTTCAGTTTGAGAGAGAAAAAATGACAGACAGAGGCACACAGAAAAATATATAATGAGTGAGAGAGAAAAAAGAGAGTGCAAGAGGGAAAGTGAGAAAATGTAAGACAGACGAAGACTCCCAACCACTTGCGGCGCTGTTTTCAGAACACAGGGGAAAACGAAAATGAATTCGGTTAGCTAGGATAACGGTAACAAAATCCAACAGCCAATGAGAGGGGAGGAGAAAGAAGGAGAAAAAGAAGAAGAAAAAAAAGGAAAATGAAAGGGGAAGAGTACACATATTCCTGCACCAGGAAATCGTCCGAGTGGAGTCTTCCTTCGGTGGACTAGAAAAATAGCACTCCTTGTCCCTAGCAATCAGCCTTTCCCCACTATATTTTCGCTCAAAAGATTACTCAACAGCCAAAAGCAATATTGGAATAGCGTTGCTTGAAGGGAGGGGACAACAATACAGTGGGATGTTGGATTATCGTTTTATGCTCTTGTTTATTGGAAGAGTGATGTTGAATTTCATCTTAAAACATAACTGTGTACTTGTTGCTTGATAGCAATATGAAAGATGTAAATAATTAAATATTAAATTGATGGAAAAAGAAGTAGAATAATGATATTTTTCGACATTAATATCATAATTAATCGGCATTAATATCATATTGATGATAGTTTAAATTTAAATGGCATGCCGAACTGTACAAATGAATAACATGTTTTTGTGCAGGAAGCCTCTAGTAGGAAAGAAAAATTCAAATTCTGGATCTACAAATACTGAGTAGAAATAATTATTCATTGGCAACGCAAATACAACTGAGGGTATAAGTGCCTCTCATAAGCTGACCTTCATTGAAGGTCTGTGATTGGCTGAAGGCCCAAGTCACGCCCACTGGTGGGAGGAGCAACAAAGAATAATCAGTGTCAAAATCAGGCTTCAGATGTAGATGAACATAATAGAGATTAGAAACCCCAACAAGAAAATTGCATAGCAATCATTACTATTTACTAATGGACACAAGTTCAAGGCTGAATAAATGTTGAATTTCTGCATTTGATTGTCAAAGGCAGACGATTGAACATTTTAGAAGCTTTGGAGATAACTTAGGTTGGTAAAAACGATTCCAAATCAAGTTTAAACGATCAAATTTATTTCAACCAATTCAATACAACTAATTTGGTTTCATCATAATTCTGGCTTACTTTTTGATAATGGTACTTTCATGTTTTTCTCAATTGGTGTTGACTACTTATAATTTCGCTTCATTTTTTATTTTATTTTAATTGATTCATCCAATTCTACTTGTGTATTGTTCTTATTCGTTACTTTTTGGTTCCTGATTTTGACACTGATTATTCCTTGTTGCTCCTCCCACCAGTGGGCGTGACATGTATGAGGGCCTTCAGCCAATCACTTATCTTCAATGAAGGTCAGCCTATGAGAGGTACTTTCACCCTCAGCTAATAGTGTCATTATGAAGTGAGTATATATTTAGCTCCTCTGAAATTTAGTTTTAGTTTGTATGAGATTGATAATGGTGTAACAACCGAAACCAGTATCTCACGGTTTTCGATAAATGTGATTGTGACAACTTCAAGTCTTTTTATTTATTATGTATATCTTCCGCTATATCGCCTTGGTACTGCAATGAAAATATGAGTTTTTTTTTCATTCCAATGAAAGCAAAGAAACAATATTGATGATTCAACTATTTTTCAAGCCTTTTCATCTTGTTAAATTCCCCCCCCCCCCCCTTCAATATTACTGTAAATTGTAACTTAGTCTTTTCCACATTCTATTATCGAAGAAATCGAGTCAAGACGAACCTATTCGAATGTAAACGAAACTGAAAGAATAAAAATCTGCTCGAAGTGTTTTCAACTGTTATGTTGTATCAGATTCAGGGAAAGGGAAACACACCTAGAGAAAGGAAAATAAAGCTACAGTGTAAAGGGGCCTGTCGTTAAAATAAGCGAACGTGCGGTTAGACGTAAAGGAAAAACCAGGTTAGAAGGATGAAAAGCCAGGAAAAGTCTGGAGGAAACGTCGGAAAAATAAAAGGAGCACAAAGCGAGCGAGTAGAGACGGTTTCATATCTCCTACGTCACAAGATTTAGTTGTAGCCGCCGTCGAATATGTATTAGATCGTGTCGGATAGATACTGTCGCACATAAAATATATCTTATTCGACGTTTCTCTTCTTTTTCTTCTTCTTCTTCTTTATGCTAAAACTTCTTTCTCCTTTACCCACCTCCACTTACCTCTTCAACTTGTTCTTCTTCTTGCTTCTTCTTTCCCTTCTTTGTTTCTTCCTATTCCTTTCCTTCACCTTCTCTACCTATTTCTTCTTTTGAATGTTGTTGTTATTCTTCTTCTTCTTCCTTTTCTCCTTCTCTTTCTTCTCCTGCTTGTTGTTGTTCTTCGTCATCCACGTTTCACCTGCCTCCTCCTCCTTCTTTTTCTTCTATCCTCCTCCTTTTCCTCCACCTTCTCCTCGTGCTCCACCTCCTCCTTCTCCTTCACCTCCTCCTCTTTTCTCTTCTTCATCCTTTTCTTCCGTAGCTTGATCTTTTTCTTACTTTTCATCTTCTTCTTCTTATAGGCCTTCATCTCGTCGCTCATAATCCTCTTGTGTGTCCTCCTCGTCGTCCGCCTACTCTTTATCCTCCTCCTCCTTCTTCTCATCCTCCTCGTCATTATTCTTCTTCACCTCCTTCTTCTTACTGTTTATAATCATCTTTTCCTTCTATTCCTCAATCTCCTCCTCCTCCCTTTCCTTTTCCTCCACCTCATCCTTCTCCTCCACCTCCTCCTCTTTCGTCTTCTTCTCTTCTCTTGCTTATTCTTTTTCTACATCTTCTACTTCTTCATTTCCCCCCTCATATCCCTCTTCTCCATCCTCCTCCTCCTCCTCCTCCTCCTCCTCCTTCTCCTCCTCCTCCTGCTTCTTCTCTTCCTCCTCCTACTCTTCCTCCTCCTCCTCCTCCTCCTCCTTCTCCTCCGCCTCCTCCTCATTTTCTCTTCCGCCTCCTTTTCCTCCTCTTCCTCCTTTTCTTCCTCTTCCGCGTCCTATTCTTTCTTTTGCTTGTTGTTGTTTCCCTTCTCTTCTTCTTTTTCTACTTATCCTCCCACTTCATCCTCTTTCTTTTTTTTCTCTTCCCTCTTCTACGTGTTGCTCATCTTTTTCTTCATCTTGTCGTCATCCTCCTCGTACTTTTTATTTTCCTCTTCGTCCCCCTTTCATTTTTTTCTTTTTCTCTTTGTCTCCCATAATTTTTTATTTTTATTTTTGTCCCCCCCTACATTTTTTTTTTTTTGTCCCCCATGATTTTTTAATTTTTATTTTTGTACCCTCTTCTTTTTTTCTCTTTGCCCCTTTTCCTTCTTTTTGTTCTTCTTCTCCTCCACCTTCTTTTTCTCCTTCTCCTTTTATCTTCTCTTCTCCCTTTTCTTTTTCTTCTTCTTACACTTCATCCTCCTTCTTCTTCTTCTTCTTCATACTCTTCATCCTCCGTCTTCTTCTTCTTCTTCTTCTTCTTCTTCTTCTTCTTCTTCTTCTTACTCTTCATCCTCCTTCTTTTTCTTCTTTTTCTCACTCTTCATCCTCCTTCTTCTTCTTTTTTCCTCCTTCCACAGTTCTGAAGGCGGAATTCGTGAATCGATAGGTCGTCACACAAGATTGGTTGGGTTTATTTTGCTTGAAGCCACACACGAGGCGCGCTTTGCCTAAACGTTGGCTGGCCGGGTAAAGGACTTCAACAGCCTATGTACTGTATTCGTGAGTGTGCGTGTGTGTGTATGTATGTGCAGAGATCAGTATCTACAGAGTGTTACAGTGTACAGTGTGTGCATTCATCGTCTGCCAATTCTCTGGGCTTTAGCTTTTACCTTTCCCTTCTTCCTAACCACTCTCACAACCCTTCTATTCCTTTTCCTCCCCTCCCCTTTTTTTCATCCCGTCCCATACCTCCCTTCTCTTATCTACCTACCCTTCTCACCTACTCTTGCTGTCCCTTCCCCCACCCCCCGCCGTTGCTTATGATCCATTCCTGAGCTCAACTCTTCATCAACAATCCAACCCGGAATTTTCATCTCTTGCCGTAGCATTGAGCGTCGATGATCTTTTTATTTCACATCGATAAGAATTCAATAGCTTGTCAAAGTAGGAAATAAATGTTTCAATTATTGTGGAGCGTCGATAAGATTCTTTTTTATTCATTTATTTATTACACAAAACACGATCAAGATTGAGCGAGTTTACAAGCTTATCCTTATTTTTTCAACAAGGGATAGTCAAACTGGGGATAAAATGGTTCAATCATTTATAGCAGAGCATTAATTTTATGGCTGAACGCCAAAGTTAAAATAGTACTTTATTCAACGATTGTATTATGACTGCTTTTAAGCCCCAAGTGAGGTGTAAATTAGGACGCGAGTGATACGAGTGTTCTAAACTTCTCGCGAGTTGCTTATAGCATAGGCAAAATATAGTCGTTGCATACAATATGTCATCTACTGTTACAAATATATTACGTTTATTTCAACTTACCAATTAATTGGATAACTCACCCACACTAAAATAAGATGCGTTTTGTTGTTTTTAGGTTCTGAATTGGAATTCAAAATTATTTCCAAATGTTTCGATAAGCTAATAAGTCTAGACCAATCAGAACTCAGCATTTATTCAAACCAGTGTCAAAATGTCACATTAGTCAAAACGATCACAGTTCTGATTGGTCTAGACTCCTGTATTAAAAAGTGACAATAGTGTTAAAATAGCTTCATTATGACACTAGTTTGATGATACATGGATAAAGTAAGCTGTATTGAAATCATCGCTTTCTAACCTATTATATTCAGTTTATAACGCAGCCGCAGATAAAGTTTCTTCATCTAATGAGATTGTTGTCAGAAGGCAACCAGCAATTTATTGTCCATCTCCTAAACCTAAACCACGAAACATGCATGAGATGAGGTTGTGAGCTTTTGAGTCACGACCCAAGTGGAACAGAACGTGACATTTCCCCCGAAACATCCCCTCCCACTCACTTATATTTCCCCCCACCAATTACCGTAAGGGGAAAAGTCACTGATGATTGAGAGACGACCAGCCACCGTCATATTTACCTTGCTCGTCCCAAGCTGAAGAAGATCATCTTTTCTTTCTTCTCCTTCTTCCTCTTTTTCTTCTTCTCCTCCTTCTTCTTCTTCATTCTTTGACTTCTCTTCTTCTCCTTCTACCTCTTTATCTTCTTCTTCTTCTTCTCCTTCTTCTTAATCATCTTCTTTTTCTTCTTCTCCTTCTTCTTTCTTCGACATCTCTTCTTTTTCCTTTTCTCCCTCCTTCTCTCCTCCTTTTTCTCTTTTTATCACTCTTCTTCTTCATCTTCTCCTTCTTCTTCTTCCTTCGACTTCTCTTCTTTTCATCTCTCTCATCCTCTTCTTCTTTTCCTCCCTCTTTTTCTCCTTTTCCTTTTTTTATCTCTCTTGTTCTTCTTCTTGTTCCTCGTCCTCAGTCTAATCTTTTTCTTCTTCTTATTCTTGTTCTCTTCTTCTTCTTTCTTCGACTTCTCTTTCTCCTTCTCCCTCTTTTTTTTCTTCTTCTTCTTTTACTCGCCATTAGCCTAATATTCTTCTTCTTCCTCCTCCTCCTCTTCTTCTTCTTCTTCTTCTCCTTCTTACTCTTTTTCTTCTTCTTCCTCTTCTCCTTCTTCTTCTTCTTCTTCTTCTTCTCTTCCTCCTTCTTCCTCTTCTTCTTTTTCTTCTTCTTCTTCCACTCCTTTACATTTTTCTTTTTCTTCAATCGTATTTTCTTCTTCTACTCCTGCTCCTCCTCTTTTTTCCTCTTCCATCGTCTTTTCTTCTTCCTCTTTCATCGTCTTTTTTTTCTCCTTTTTCTTCTTTTTCTTATTTTCTTCTTTCCTTCTTCCTCTTCTTTTTCATGGTCTTTTCCATTTCTCTCTACCTCTACCACTTTCTTTAGTTTCAGCCTCTTGTTCTTTTTTTCCTTCATCCCTCTCTTCTTCCTCGTTATTTTCTTTCGGCTACTTTCCTGTTCTACTTTTTCGTTGTCTTCTTATTCTTCTTTGAACTCTTCTTTGTCTTCTTTTCTTCCCCTATTCAGGCTGCTTCTTTTCTTCCAGTTTTGAAATTTCTACTCTACCACTCTTATCCTTCTCTCTTCCTCCTCCTTCCTTCTCTCTTATCCTTCTCACTTCTCCCTTTTTCATTTCACTTTTCACTCCTCTTTCTTCTTCTTCACAACCTTCTTTTTCTTTCCTCACTTCTCCTATTCCTTTATCCTTCACTTTCTCACTCCCCTACTTGTTTTAATGCTTCTTTATACCTATTTTCCTTTTATATTGATGCACCCTTCTAAATTATTTTGATCCTTCTTCCACTTATGAAACTCATTTTACTCTTCCCTTCCGCTTTCTTCTTTATCTTGTCCACTTTCTTTCACAATTATTTCCTCATTCCCTCCATTTTCCTTCTTCTTCTTATTTACTTCCTTCTTCCCCTAATTCCCCTGCTCCTTTTCTACCTCCTCTTCCTCTTCCGGTCGTCCAATTCTGACAATCCTCTCCTTATCCTCTTTTCTCTTTTTCTTCCTTCCCTCTCTTTCCTTCTCATCCTTCCCCCACCTATCCGTACGAATGGTTAATGGACAAATTCCCTTTTGCCAGTACCAGTGTCAATAGAACATGAATGTGTACATTACCCTCCACCCCTTCACCATAACGTCCCACCTGTATTCCATCACTAGCAATGAAACTCACCGCCATGAACAAACCATGGTTTCGCGATCTCAAACCATGGTTCCTCTTAAACAAGAGTGTCCTCCTCCACCTCAACTCATACCCTCTTCATCATCCCTCTCACTTCCACCTGTCAACATAACACTAATTGAAAACAATCCTTCCCCTGTACCCACCTCACAAGGACACGTGTCCTTCAGTTTTCCTTCCCTCCTTGGGGACTCTTATCCATCGCTCGATGTTAGGCTGTCATTGATCAAACAAGAATATTTCTGTATGTTTCACAAAGACATGGCACTGTCCACTGAGAGGGGCTCTTGATGTGTAAGCTTCTGTCTGCAGGATCGCCAATTTCGTTGAAGCATTTGGAAGATCGCCAATTTCGTGAAAGGAGTTCCACCACTTCAAATGAGTCTGTACTGTGTAGATGTGTAGAAGATGATGGGGAAAGACGATGGGAAATACACTCATTCTTGTAGAAAATTGATTAGTCATTGTTTTAGGAACTATTTTTATGCTCATTGTTTAAATAAATTTTCTTTGTAGTAGTGAAGGTGATATTGTGGAAGATATCCGTAATGAATAATAATAATAATAATCGTATGGCTTTTAATGGTGGGTAGTTCCACCTCACTGTTTGTGCCTTGTTACGGGGAACATGGTGGACCTACTAGTTCAGGTGGGTTCCGAACCACCGGGTAAGTGATAATAAAGCTTGTAGCATCAAGTCATTGAAGCACGGTCACCCATCCAAGCGCAGTCTTGAGCGGTCGTGACTGAACATATAATGAATATTAAGTCACAACAAAATTTATTGAAAACCGTGAGACACTAGTTTCAGTTTCGGTAGTTACTAGATCTCACGGTTTTCAATAAATGTGATTGTGACAACTTCTGTCGTTTTATTCATCAAATATTAAACAAGTATTTATGAACATAAGTTGAGGCTTCTTCAACTCCATGGAGAACTGATAAGCCTTTTAAGTAGCCTAAATGATTTTAACTAGTCAAAACTAACCTAGAACCCTGAAATCCGTTTGGTGTGGGTAGGAGGAAGGGTAACAATGAATTTTATCACTATTAACTGATATCTTTCAGCAAATATCAATAGATTCAATAAATTAAATTCGTTTCCAGAAGTATAATATAAAAATCTTGGATAGCGGCATGAATAAGGCCCTATCGGTTCCTTAATAATGGTTCAGTGAATAGAAGAAAGGGTAACCATCAAGTTTACCACCATAACTGAAAAATGTTTTATCGAATATCAATGGATTCAATTAATTTCTCTCTAGAAGTAGCCTATCATCAAAAAATGTTGATAATTCATTCGATGAATTCAAAGGTAGATACAGAATCCTCCCAATTATCGCCCAGTGGAAACCCACCTTCCAACATATTGATTATTCTCGGTGGCACAGTATTATCTTTATGCATAAGTTACTTCTGAACTCTTGAAAATGTAAAATTACAAGCCGGGAAATACTTTGCTTTCTCAAGCACAAGACAACTGCGGGGCAAAACAAATTACTGTACAGAAGAATATGCTAATAGGAAGTAGTACTGTAGGTAAACAAGTGTATTGCATATTCATAGGATGAATAATTGAGAGATATGACGTGGTGTTGGGGAGGGGGTGGTGGAGGAGCTACGTCGGAAATCTTCACTTTTCTTTCCACGCTTTTGGATGACTTCTTGGTTCATAAAGAGGGAGAGAGGTGACACGAAAAAAAGGAAATGAGGATGAGAAGAGTAAAAGGGAGGGAAGTATGGAAATATGAAGCGAGAGTTAGAAGTATTTGGAATTGATAAATAATTAAATAGAAAGAATTGTGAGCAGTGGCTAGAAAGATTTAATGTAGAGGATTCGTGTTATTTTTTGAATCTGTTGTTATTGCTGTGAATAGGACTGTTAATATATTATTTTATTTAAAAATATCCTCCAGATTTGTTCTCATTACCATTTTATTGTATTGGAATTGAAAATTGAGGGGTTTGTTGTTTATCAAAGGTAGCTCCAAAGGAAAGGTCATCATCACTCAAGCATCATGACGCCATTTTCCCTTCCCCCTCCTTAAAAATAAGAATCCCCCCACTCATAAAATGAGAACAATTATATCAATTCATGTACAGAGTAAAGCTTTCTGTTGAATATTCACTTTTCATTTATTCTGTAATTCTGAGGATGATTTTAAAACAATAAAATTTATGTTTACTCAGGTGGGGTGATAATTGATTGATTCAGAAGTTCTCAATTTCTTTCAAAGACTGTACCCCTTAATGAAAAATTATAATTTTGCGTACTTTTTTGTTATTTGGAGGTGAGGGGAAATGGTGTTGGGGGGACAAAGGCAGATAATTGAGCATTTTAGAAGATTTGAAGATAACTAGGTTGGTAAAAAACAATTCCAATACTAGTTAAAATGATCAAATTTATTTCAAACAATTCAATACAGATAACTTGGTTTCACCATAATTCTGGCATACTCTTTAATAACGGTACTTTCTTGTTTTTCTCGGTTGACCGTGACTGCATTTCATTTAGCTTCATACTTGTTCTTGTTTGTTACTTTTTGGTCCCTGATTTTTACACTGAGTATTCCTGGTTGCTCCTCCCACCAGTGGGCGTGACTTGTTAGTGCCTACAGCCAATCACAGACCTTGAATGAAGGTCAGCCCCTTTCACCCTAAGCCAATAGTTTCATTCTGTGTTTAGTATTTATTAAACTACTCTGTACTCTAGTTTTAGTTTGCTTGAGATTCTTGAGAAATTCTTGAGTTTTCTTGAGATAATGGCGTAACAACCGAAACAAGTATCTCACGGCTTTCAATAAATGTGGTTGTGACAACTTCAAGTCTTATTATTCGTTATGGATATTTTCCACAACATCACCTTCGCCACTACAAAGAAAGTTATTGTGCATTAATTTCACAGACCACTAAAAATATTTTTTTTTGAGTGGTGCCCAAGATTCTCAAGCTGTTTCCAAATATTTCTGAAATGCTGATTTTCAATTAGAAAGTCGTTTTTCTCTATCAGCTCTACTTTTTTAGATATTTTATTTTTATTGTTTTGCCTTTCAATGAAGTTTATCCTGCTATTGATTGTACTCTACATGGAATTTATCGAATTAATCCTCCTCTACGCTCTTTCTACGTCACAGCTGACTGTAAACAACATTAAAATCATATCACCTTCGCCACTACAAAGAAAGCTATTGTAAATTAATTTGTAATTGACAAGTACAATAACAAGTATAAATGTTTATAAACTGAACTGATTTGATTCAAAATAGTCCATGTCCATACCTATATTGTAGGTGATATCAGTCGTCTTGAAACGTTATTGTCGAAGGTATTTCAGGAATATATTTTAGGCTATTATCAAGAATCTCATAGCTAGCATATAAAATAATTAAGTCAATTACTTCACAATCTCTTAGCTCCTATTTCATTAGTCTTGAACGCCCAAATATGGTAGCTCTTAGCGATTGGTAGCTTTTTGTAAAGGGGATCCGCAAGGTATGACAGTTTCCCCTTGGGACCCTCCCCACCACGCTTGAAGGGAAACTGACTTACTCCCTCCCACCGTTTTCAAACGAGCAAACACCAATTAAATTGGAATGAAAGATCAGAAGCAGTGAGACTGATGATTTGATCAGACAGTGTGAAATTGTTTCATAGGCCGAAAGAAGAGATGATCTCTAAAGAAGTCTTCAAGGAGAAGGTAGAGAAGGAAGTGGAGCTGAAAGAGGAAGAGGAGAAACAGAGAGAAGAAGAAAAATAAGAGAAAGAAGAAGCAAGATGTTTAATCTATAACCGCTAACCCCTAGAACTCCGCTGTGTTTTCGGTAGTTGCATAAGTTGGTATTATTGTCGTATTAGGGACTTTTTCGGGCTGCCAAAATATATTGCAGTTGAAAACTAATTTCAGTTACGTAATAAAAATGACTTTCATCTGTAGCCCCTCTCTGTGAAATAGGGAAGATGACTGCACATTCTTTTCAAGTGAATTATTAAATTTTCAAGAGGAATGTAAGTCCTGCTCACTGTGGATTGCTTTGATGAATTGCAACCTATTGGCGAGGAAAATATAGAAGTGGTTTTTGTAATATTTTTTTTGGCATGGATGAAAGTTTGTAGTTATTTCCAATTTTTCTTTTATTCACCAATAACTGCAGATTCATTGATGGCATTGCACTATAGTAAACCTTGCAGTTTGTCAAAAGTTATTATCTTTGCCTTTTCTTCAATGTGAATAATAAATTTGAATATTTTTCATACTTCTATTCGTATAATATCAATTTTTTAATTGATATTTGAATAGCATTGCACGCTTGTTTATTGCCACAAAAA
Source organism: Conomelus anceps (assembly GCA_948455865.1). Lineage (NCBI taxonomy): Eukaryota > Metazoa > Arthropoda > Insecta > Hemiptera > Delphacidae > Conomelus > Conomelus anceps. The sequence continues at coordinate 45,071,970 of OX418221.1, forward strand.
ACACAAAAATCGTAGCCTCTGTTTTCTATTAATAAATTGATAATTTTTTTGTTATCAAATATCCGCCTAATAATGGTTATTTATGTATTAAGAGCGTGAAGCGCGACTTTATCGCTCGAGCCAAAACATTTACTACGCGTAGCCGAGCGCAGTAATTTTGCGAGAGCGATAAAGAAGCTTCACGCGCGAATTGCATACAAAATTTTTCCTAAAACTGCAGTTCTGGATTCCAACACAATAAAAGCTTGTAGTCTTTAAAATCACAGACCATGCGCGGATTTGGTTAGCGTTCGCCATTGTTGAGGTTATGTGAATTTCACGGATTCTGTCATCCACCAATGAGAAGGCATCAAAATCAAAACAGAAGCGTAAAGAAAACAGCTGGCGAGCGTAAAGTACTTTACCGCTTGCGGAGCGGTAAAGAGGTATTTTACAATTAGTTTTCAGTACGTAAAGAACTACTTTACGAGCAGTTGTAGGAAAAGAATTATTTCATTTCATATACAATTTCTAGGTCTAGGGTATTGGTGTTGTCAGATTTCTATATACTGTACTGTCAACCTGACAAGACTTATTTAAGTCTTATAATTTCAGCCACTACAGTTCAGGATCAGTCGAGTGGTTATAATAATCGTTATTAGTTATTAGTTATTTATAATTAATTAATACGTAATTAGTAATGCAATTGTTATTGTCGACAATATTCTCATGCTTAATCTTTTTTCTACAATAATTTAAATGATATACGTTTCCACTAAATAATTTATTATTTTCTTAGCAATCAAATTATAAGTGAGTGTACAGTACAGTCTCTATAATCCGGCCGTGCGCCAGTACGTGTCCAGTAATTCGGCACTGTGCGGTGGGCGCCCAAAAAAACAGAAAACAATCAAAGACTTTTTTCTCACCCGTAATGAATAATCAGATTGTTCGTTTTACTATCATTTTCAATTGGCAATCTTAATGTATCCATTTTATTGTTACTTTTATAATTTCATAATTGTACAATACTGTTGTATTGTAGAGTACACTACTGTAATGTTCTACTATATTTAATTTAACGTGTTTTTAGTAAAATTTCAACTTACATTTGTATGTTTTGAACGTTTTTTACCCATACATCCACTAATCCGGTAATTTCGGTAATCCTAAAACACCAATCCCGATATAGTGCCGGATTAGCGAGATATATCTTGGTACATTGGCTCACATGCTCCAATATAACTATATAATATATTATAAATACATTATAATTTTTTATTATATCTTTTCATTCAACTTCAAGGATTCGATTACTCCTCGTACGGAATAATTTATAACACTTCTCTAGCAATAACTCAAAGACCTGTATTGTGCAAACTGTGACGATACTTTCTGGATGGCTGTCAACCACCAAAATTCTTCATAATTGGATATGAGAAGAAGTTATTATTTCTAAAATATAAAGAGTTACCGTACTATAAGATTAGGAGAATTATTTTTAAAACCGGCGCCACTACCGTTACGAATTCGCCAATTGAGTCAGCTGTTTCGGCAGGACCATCGATATTAAACAGTCATACCGGCGATAATAGCGATAGCTTCGATACTATCGAAACTACACGTGATAAATGCCAATAAATTATATTTAGGCGACTTTTTAAATGTTATTTAAAAGCAGGATTATGCTAAACTATTGTGTCAAAAAGTAGCACATACCTGGATTTCTTCCATTCTCGTAATATTCTGTATATAATCCGTTGTTACTTGCAGGGTAACCTTTTACAGGTTAGATTCACCATCACTAGCCTATATTATTGTAATTCTTTGTTTTACAGTAAAATCTATTTGCTCAGTATTATTTTTTATGAATTTAAAATGTGTAAAAATGTATCTTTTATTTATTAATGGTTCAAATATGATGTTTATGTAAAAAGCCACAGTCCAAAGCCACGTGAACTTATAATTATCGACTTGTTGAGTAGTCGATGATTAACATCGAAATTTATGTGAAATTTTATGTTAATTTTCTGTCTGCAGATTAGTTTTTGGCGTATCTGGTTCTTTTTAAAATTAATTCCATCATTTATCACAACCCATGTAAGCAATAGTACCGTTTTATTCAATTTTTTCTTTAATTTAATTCCATCCACATGGGTTGAACATCGCCAAATTTGGCGTCATATCCTTTAATTTGGCAAAGAGTGGGGTTAACAGTTACCACTTTTTTTTTGAAGGACTATTGTTACAACTAAAACTTGCTCTCCATACTCGAATCGGAATAAGTTATCCATTAGCTGTCATTTTTGTTATATGTTAATTTTTGTATTTGTTAAAATTCCGGAAAGTATATTCGAGCAAGATAAGAATTTATTTAAGACCAGTCATTTTCAAAATCTTAAACCAGAGTTCCCAAAAAATCGCGAGAAGTAGCACTCAACTCAACCGCGTGTCAGAGAAAGGCTACCCGACCACGAGAGAGGAAATAAACCAACATACAAGTGAGTCTATATTTTAAGGGGCCCCAAGTGTGTGCGCGATTTATAAAAGAAAAGGGAAATTTCATATAATATATAGGCTGTGTCAAGTTGTGCAAGGTCCAAGGAGACATATAGCTGCACCGAGTGATACGTCCATCCTCCATACCTGGTAATATTGTTGTGGAGGGTTGCCAAGAAATCCTCAGGCCATTTGAATAGCCTTTTCCCACAGGATTTTCGTCGCACCTCCGCAGTAGCGTGTGACTGCAGGGCACACATTGAGCAGCCGAGCCCGAGACTTGCGATCGGTAAGTCGAGCTAGACGCAAGGCCTCGAAGGGGAAATCATTTGTGTTCATTTTTTCCCCCAGGTGTCCTCTCAGGGAGCACGTTACAAAACCAACATAAATATTATGATAAATGCAATTTACAGTAACAGTAAAACTTGATCAATTTATTATGATTTATTAACTATATACAGAGTAAACCTTTATTACGGAAATCTCTCAGAAATTCTGTAACAGAACACTATTCATAATAATTGCAGGTATCTTCTTTTATTATTGCTTATGATGCCCATATGAGTCTGAAGACTTATGCGTGGGTAGTGAAGTGAAAGGGTGAATTTGAGAAACATCCATGGCTGAATGAGACTCGAACCCGAGGCTTCTGGAAACGAAGCCAGCTGGAACCTTATCTTATCTCAGACAAGCGCTCTAACAACTGCGCCATCAGAGCCTTTGTCTTGGTGATTGTGTCATAGTGGTAGATGTCTATCAAGAATAGGTCGATGCTATCTTAGTCACATTTATAAGTAATTTTTGGCTCAAAAGTTTTCATCAAAATTTGAAATTATAAACTATTTTTTACAGATTTCTGTGCTCCATTTTGAGTGAACTTTTAGCCTTTGAGAGAAAAAGAAACATTCAATTTTTTTGGAGAGTATTTTTAGAAAATAATATAAAATTTTGGTGAAAATTAACCTCAATGATTTGAACAATATGACAGTAAATATTTGTGAAAAGAGTAGTTTTGGACTTTGTCTGTTGCATCTTTACTTCATTTTTATTCTGCCTATAAATAAAGAAAACAAATAAAGAAAACAAATAAATTAATTAATCAATAAATAATGATAACAGGAGATACTATAGTTACGGTAGTAACGCCAACCTTTGAATCTCAATCTAGCTGCTACATTGAGATTGAAAATGGCGTTAATTATTTCCAGTATCTCATAATAGATGGCTATGTTCATGGAAACGTCAAGCCTTCTTCATTATGGATGATATGAAATAAGACTATAGATAATAAAAGTCGTAAAAAACCTTTAATAATTAAGCCAATTCGTGCAAAAAATGTTAGAGACAAAAATTGAACGTCCAGCAAATCTTCTTGTGGAAAATAGGTCTGTTTGGGACAAAAATAATTTCTTTGGAGGAAAAACATGTCACAATAAGCCGAACAATTCATTTTCTTAATTGACAAATTTATCTTCGGACCCCTTCTTGGAAATGTGCATCATTTTTTGGATCGTGCTTGTGTTCAAAAGCCACAACCCTCTCCCATAACATATTTCTTTGTTCTTCTGACTTCATTTCTGACCCCTCTTTCTAATTTTTCTTTTCCTTGTCACTTATTCATTCCCTCACTCTCCTTCCACACTCCACATACTCTTGATCATCCCAACCTCTCTGTTTTATTCTTTATGTATCCCTTATCCCAACCATTATATATCTTTTCACTCTAATCCTCTCTCCTTTTGTCACTTGTTTCATCTTCCGGTGGTTCGGAACCCACCTAAAACTGTAGGTCCAGCTCATCAACCACCATCATCCCACTCATTACCCACGCACAGGTCTCAGACCTATGTGGGTTTCATTCGCTAAAAAAATCTATTTTCATTATCTCTTTCCTCTTCTAAGTTTCTGACTGTTTCTCCCTTTCCTTCATTTTACTCTTTTCACCTTCTCACCTTCTTTTCTTTCTTTCTTCTCTTTTGCCACTTCAATTTTTCCTCTCTCTCTTGGTTTCTTTTGCTCCTTTTTTCACTTTTCATCTATTTTTGTCATTCTTCCTTCTCTTCTATGTCTCTTCTGAAGAGAATACTTTCACTTTCAGTAAGGAAGTGATAGCCGAGTGCCGTAGCAGATATCTGTTCAATCAGAGATAAGCTACGAAACTCCTGGGCACTCTTTGAAAGGGTGACCGATTGGATAGCCCAGCGGAAAAGACTCTGTTCTCTGCTGTAAAATCACTTCCCGGTGGTTCGGAACCCACCTAAAACTGTAGGTCCAACTCATCAATCACCATTATCAAATTCATTAGCCACGCACATGTCTCAGACCTATGTGGGCTTCATCCTCTGAAAAAAAGAATTTCTAAATATTTTTTACAATTTTCTCTCTTTACTTATATTCCTTCTCTTCTTATCACTTTCCCTCTCTTCTATCTCTCTAATGGTTGAGTTATCTTCTCCTTTTCCGTTTTTTCTTCCTGTGATTGAGGGCACTTCATAATTTTTTCTATTTTTTCATCTCCTTTCCGATTTTGTTTCTCCTATATCATCTCCTTTCCTCGTCTCTTTTTCCTCTTTCCTCATTTTTATGCCTCTCTCCTTTACCCTTCTATTTATCTATGTCTTTCTCTTTCCCTTTTTGTTTTTCTCCCCCCTCCCTGCTTTTTTCCACTTCTTCATCGCTCATTATTTTTTGTCTATTTTTATCCCTTTTCCTCAACCCTCTTCCTTAACCCTAATTTTTTTCCTTGTATTTCTCTCTTTTTGTTTCTCTCCTTTTTTCCCTTCCATGTTGCTCTTTACCATTTCTTCATCACTCAGTCCTCTTTGTCCATATTCTACCTCTCTCCTTCACTAATTTTCACAACCTATCCCTTTTCTTTCTTTTTGTTTTCTACCTTTTCCTCTTCTATTTTCTTCTTTCCCACATCTACATCTCCCATATCTCTTCACATTCTCTTCTATTACTCTCTCTTCTTCTCCACACTTTTCTGATTTATCTTTTTTCTTTCACTTTCTTGTTTCCTTTCCTATCCCACGTCGTTTCCAAACCCACTGACCCTTGTGGTCATCCAAGGTGGTTTGATGCCCTAAAAAAGGAAACTTCAGTTTTTCTCTCTCTGTCTTCCATTTTCCCAATCTCTCTTTATCCCCTCTCGTTTCCTCTCTCCTTTCCTTGACTTTCTATCAGTTGGAAGGATTGGTGGTTTGTGAAGGTCCACTATGAAAAAAATGGCGTCACTGACCGTAGCGGCGTTTAGCCAGAGATTAGGAAGGGGTCTGCACTTTTTGAGAGAAAGGGTGGAAATGGCGCCACAATACCCCCTCCCCCTTTCAACATTCTACCCTTAACTCGACAAGTACAACCGATTTATAACTCACTCTGTATCTTGCCCATTACAGATCACTCTGGCAGACATGTTCGCGCTACTGTCATGCATCTAGACGTTCTTTAATAAAAGTTATAATTTATTATTTGAAACATGCCATTTTTTATTCATTTAGATTTAAGAAAGATGGAATATGATTGAATGAGAATATTATTTGAACTATAAAGATCTATTACTTCAATTTTGAAAATACTTTCTGTTACTTACTCAATTTTTCTTTGTAATTTCACTTGAAGAAAATGATGTCTGATTGGTCTACTCAAATTTATAGACATTAAAAATTTCATAATATCAATCGGACTCCCACCGGTAAGATTTACCAGTTACCGGTTAAGCTCCCAGGAACTCAACCATTGGGAGCCAAGAAGTGACTAAATGCGACTGACTGTCAGGCAGTGATTGACTATGACTAAAACCGCGGCGCGTATAGTAGACCTATTTGCCGGTGAATAAATAAGCAAAAGGCGGAGTTTCTAGAGAGAGTGTCTAGAGTGCTTGTAGAGAGCGACGAGAGAGAGCGCTCGTGCTTGATTTATGCGTGCGTGCGCCCCTTCAGAGCAAGCGCGCATCAAAGCGACGTTTGGTTCTGATTCGCATTCCATACTCTACCGCTCACTCCCACTCATACCATCTCTCACTCACACTCTCTCGCTCTCTCACTTCTCACTGTTTATCCCTCACACTCACTCTCTCACACAACCTCATTCTCTCTTTCTCTCCTCTCGGAAACGGCTCAATTATTCAGGCCCTTTCCAAATCACAACAACAACAAGCAACAAAGGCTTCAGTAATCGTGAAACAGGGAATTTCGGCAGACTTCCTGAGTCTAGGTGAAGTTGGCGCAGTGATATATTGCCGAGGCGAAGCGACTTGAAACGCCCAAACAACTCTGGGTATCATCTGTGCAGTCTTAGGCTTACTCCTCTATTATTGATGCGAATCGGTCTATCGACCCCCCCCCCCCTCCATCCTTACAACCCCAAAGATTGGTTTGTGTAGGTTGGGAGAAAGGAGGAGGAAGAGAAGGAGGTTGAGGAGGAGGATGAGGAGGAGGAGGATGAGGAGAAGGAATCGGTGGAAGAAGCGGAGTAGGATGTAGAGAAGGAGGAGGTTGATGATGTGGAGGAGGATGAGGAGGAGAAGGAGGAGTAAGAGTAGGGGGTGGATGCCTTTGATCCCCCTTCAATCATTGGTCTATCTCAAAGACAGTACGGATTTGTGATTTGCTGTTGAGACGTACAGCTGGATTTCGGGATGTTCATCAGTTTCATGGCTAATAAACATCCGACAATAGGCAATTTGGTACTGCAGTTCTGTAGCGTTGATCGAATCTGATTTTCTGACTGTAAATATCTTTACTTTAAAACGTGATTCTAATACATAGCTCTATTAGCGCAGTTGGTTGGATCCATAGAACTATAAACTTAAGTTTAAACTATAAGTTTATAGTTCTATGGTTGGATCGCTTGTGTGAGATAAGGCTCGGGCTGGCTTCGTTTCCTGCAGCCTTGGGTTCTCATCATTCACCCATTCACTTCATTACCTACGCACAAGTCTCCAGACTCATGTGGGCATCATCCACAATAAAAAATAATTTTAGATTGCTATAAATTGTAGATTAGATAGATTGCAGATTAGGCAGTGGAGTCTATTTTAGTGGAATTAATCACGTGATATCCTTGTTTTTGTCAAATCTAAAATTGCTCCTTATTTTTGTTTCAGGTATTGTGAGATTCGTTACCTCTACTATCGCAGTATAGATGTAATGGAAGAGCTTACGAAGAGCAAGATTCCCTTTTATTAACAATAATACTACTTTTTTCGAGTGCACTGAGTTCAGTAGGTAAGTTTCTTCTTATATACTCACCAAGTACCGTACCTAAGTTCACGCCACGAAATTAGGCGGCTCAAAGAAATTGCGGTGTAGCCAAGAAAACAACTGTCTCTGGTGACAAACCATGTAGTAAATGCGTATAGTTGGGTAGTTGCACCTTGCCGCTTGAGCCATGTTATAGGAAACATAGTTCACCTAAAATTTTAGGTGAGTTCCGCTCCACCGGGAAGTGATTTTGCACCAGAGAAAACAGAGTTGAAACCATAAACGACTACTATCATCAGACTTGTTAACTGGGAAACACGGTACGAGTAGTGTTGTCAATTCGTGCATTGAAGTTGGCGATTCTCTACTATCAGCTGCTGTCATGGTCCCATCTGGCAACACCGCAATATTTAAAAGTCGCCTAATTTGGTGGCGAGAACTATAGATAGCCTACTATTTCCTTAATAATTGGATTTGAAGTAATTTCTGGGGCTATAACCTCGAATTTCTGTGAAGTTTAGATAAGTTTCATACAGACTATAAATTAACCAATTGAAATGCAAAGAAAATATTCTTCTGATGTGAAAATTATTTGAGCTTAATGTGTAACCATAAGTTACCTACGTACTGTATAAATTAAATACAGTAAATAATTAACTAAATGAAAAATTAAATTCAATTAAAAATAAATTAAATGCACAGAAATTATTCTTCTGTTGTGGAAATAATGTGAGCTAGAGGTAAAAACATTAAGAATCTTTTTTAAATATGGCAAACTAGCCACTATAAATTGTTCAATCATAGCTTTATTCCCCCTCTCTTAAAGGGGGAATAAAATGAAATTTGAGATATATATTCCCTTTTAATACATGTAAAATGATAGCCGTGAGCCTTAGCAGGTATTTGTTCAATCAAATAAAGATAAGCTACGAACTCGTGGATCCTCTTTGTAAGGGTGACCGATTGGGTTAGCCAGCAATGAAGACTGTTCTCTGCTGTAAAATCACTTCCCGGTGGTTCGAAACCCACCTTAAACTGTAAGGCTAACTCGTCAACCATCATCATCCAGCTCATTACCCATGCACAGGTCTCAGACCAGAAAAACTGGCCCAGAATCGGCACATTGCCCTACTACATTTGATAAAAAACTTTAATTCAAACTTTATTTGATACAAACATCTTGATCTGTATCACATTTTTGATATAAAACAAGCCCAGAACTCTCATTTTACCCTACTGTTAATTTCATTAAAAAAAAGTAATAAAAATAGGACAACTATCATATAACTTCATTTTTTCAGTCACCTGTCATATTTATTTCATATTTTGCAAAATAACTTCTGACAGTTGTTTTCAAGCAACAAACTAATGTCAATATTTCACATTAAATATTAAAATTACAAAAGTTCTGACACAACTTGTCTCAATTATGTCGCCGTAGCAATGCCATTCTAGCCACCTTTGACGTTTACTACAATCGAGTTTGTCTGTTGCAGAGAAAAAAGTTGTTTTTTCAGGTGCATGTATATCAGTCGAACCGTGCTGGGAGTACACAGTTATTTTGCTTTGATAGACACGCTGTTGTGCGCTGTGTGAGAAAAATACCAAATGTTAGAGGGTGAATATTATGACTGTAGAATGAGGAGAAGGATACCCTTGAGTGTAACACGAGCTGCTTGCTCTGCCATTGATAGCTACGAGCCAAAAATCAATTTGTTGCTTTTAATCGTGACGAGTGAGTTCAAAGGTGTCAACTTTGACAGCGTTCGTGCTGTATTCAAGTAGCTGGCTACGGAGTTGATGGAGCTTTTTATAGGCAGCACACTTTTGAACTAGCACGGAAATATTTTGCAGTTGTTCTGTTCTGGGAAAGTTGTATGGTACGGGGGGTGGATTGTTGCATTGTTGCAGATTTAAGTCGAAGTTATTTTGAGAATTTTTATAATATTACCGGAGTAGAAAAAGGAACAGGTCCGATCATTTTATTCGAATTCATTCATGTGCTGATGCCTTCCAGTAGAATATTGTATTTGAAACTTATGCGTGTGGAACCGGTCAATCAAAGTTTGATCGCCGATCATTTATTTCAATTCTTATGATTGATCGACGATCAACCTCTAACTGACGTTTGTGCAACCGGCCCTTGTTCGAACAATTTTAGAAAATAATTCAGTATTTGATCAATAAGTGTAACCTCATAACTACATGAGTCAGGTTATTTTTGAAAATCATGTAAATATCATATGACTAGTTGGATTTGATGGAACTGTCAATTTTGTAAATTGCCAAGTAAATAGAACATAATTTATTTATTTCGAATTCCTATAATGCTATTAATTATACAAAGCCTTCCTTATTAATTTACAAATCCAACTTGTGATTATACGAACCGATATGGCCAAGTTTAAAATGAACGCTGCTATAGAGAAGGGTCACTTTAGTGGTTAAAAATGCCTTACCGACAATTGGGAGGTCCGTGGATCGATTCCCAGCGGTGACTAAATATTTTTATGTAGTAGCGTTAACCGATTTCCGTAAGCTATTCAATGATGTTATCAATATCCGCCATTGCGGAAGTCTTTAGAATAATTAATAGCTTTTTGAGGAATTAATAAATATTATATGAATCGATATTCTCATTCCAAATCCATCATAATATTAACTGATACATTGAACTCATGTTTAAACTGTTTCAAACTCTTGTCAATATTATCTTATCCGATATCCTGAAATTTGTTATTCAATTAATTGATTGTTCCATTGAGCTCATGTTTAAAACTGTTTACCCTTTAACCCTAGTCAATATAATCTAATTCGATATTCCCATTCTAAATCCGTTATTATTTTGATTTATTATAATTCATATGATAATATTCTATTATTCGGCTGATTATTGTTTTGAGGTCATGATTGTTTCAAACCATTGATTCTTGTTTTGCTCGGATTCTGTCTTTGTAAATTGTCATGAATTGAAAAAAGGGTCTCTCCAGTTTCAAGTGTAATTGACAAAATATATTGTTGATAACTTTATAGGTATAGAATCAAGTGATACAATCAGTTCATAAACTCTATTCAAAACAAAGAATAATTTTCAAATAAACTACGATCAGTGAACAGACTTTCTATTAGTTTTAAATTCTCATGAATCTATTCATCTGAATGTGATGGACAACAGATATTATTATTATTAGATAGATTCAAATGATGTGATAAGTTCATAAACTCTTCAAAATAAGTAATAATTTTCAAATAAACTACAATCTAGTGTACAAACTTTCAATGAAAAATTTTCTACTCTCTACATTCAACCCTCCATCTATCTCTCTCATTGATCGGTGCTACCTCCCTTGCAATTAAATAAAGGAAAGCTCGGCCCCCGTTGACAAGTTCTCTGCAATTGTTATGAAAAATTGATTTCTGTATTACTTTCCTTACCTAGCACAGCCTGGGACCAAATTATGATATTCTCCATCAATAAGGTTATCGAGAACTGTAATTTTTATATGCGTAAGATCAGTTATTATCAGAGTACACGCTTCGCTCTTCCAATGAAAGTTCGCATCATTTTTTCTGTTACTTGGAGTAGTATTATAATATGATAATTTATATAATCTATATATAATGTCAAACGTTGTACTAGAATATTGATAAATATTTAATTGGAAATAATCTATATTGAGCGTTGATGTTCCAAGAAATTGTATGATTTGTACTAATATAAGCTTTTTATTGATGGAGGAAGAATAACGTTGACTATCTATTCCCTGTTCTTTAGAGCGTTCTCAGATGAAATGTTATTTTCCTGACAAACACATTAGCGACTTTTGGATTTCGATATAAATTAAAAAAATTTTTTTCAAATAAATGAATTTAATCCAGAGAAATTTATAAATGTTTATTGAATCTTTGTATACCGAAATAAATTTAGGCTACTAATTTTTCTTGTCAAAGCAAGCTCAACGATTTAGAAAATCAAATTATTGACATTGTTTCTCTAACAAAAGTTCATAGTTTATAACTCAAAGGAAAGAGTTAGTATAGATACAGAAACTAAATAAAAACAATAAGATATGATATACATCAATAATAATAATGATGATAATAATAATAACAATAAACTTATGATGGCAAGTTACGACATGCTGGCACTAAAAGAAAAAATGCATAATTCAAACAAACTAAAGTGAAAAACACTTAAATAATAATAATGATAATAATAGAAGAATAAATAACTAGTAATAATGAAAAAATATGTATATTCAATGTGAAAATGACACTCATGCCGTTTGCAGAAAAAAATACTGCATGCAAATAATTTCATAATGAAATTATGTCCGCATGTAGGATATTAAAATCTACTGATTAAGAATATAATTCTATGACCTAATACGTTACAACCTGATACATGAAACGCAAAAACCAATTAATTATTACAATCATAGTTCCATAATTATAACGAATTATTAAGAAAGAAGAAAGCTATCAGCTTTATATGCATAGCCGTCTTCGTACGTAATTGAGTTAATATCGTACGTCACGATATTAAGTTTTCAATATAATATTAGTATTGATCCAATTATTCAAATATTGAACTTGGGCTATTATAATTACAACCACATTATTCATTATAAAATCAAGGTATTAGTTCAATTTTCAATCTCAAAAATAAAAATTTTGAACAGCTACATTTTTATGATGTGGATTGATAAGCGGTGTTACAAAATGGAGGACTCGGATAGGCTGGGCCATGCTACGCTGTGATTGGTTGTGTACTGAGACCTGTCACTCCCACTTGTAGCAATCGGAGGAGTTAACCAATGAAGGTCAAAAGTACAAAAAATAATAAATATTCCAGAAATAGTCGTTCACAAAACAGAACCAGCATTACAACAACGATAGAATATAAACGTTAACTGTTTTACGAATATTAAATGAAGATTGATTAAGGGGAATAAATTCAATTCAGTATTATTCATTTCCTCTTTTGATAACTTACTAGAAAATTCCGTCTCTTTCAAGCAAGCTGATTACCGATAGCTGCTCATCAGCCCATATTAGAGGCCATCAATATTTTCATATAATTTACTTATAGTTCATTAGAAGTAATAATAATAATAATAATAATATTATTCATAAATTTATAAAACAAAACACACTTATACAAGTCATGAAAAACTGAAAAATATTAAAATACAATAACTGAAATCCAAAATTATGCAAAAGTGAAATATATTAACTATTTAAAATATATACTACTATATATGTGGAGATAGAAAACCCTTCCAACTATGGTTGCCCACGTACTAGGGAGGGGTTCTCATAATATTACGGTAGGAGGAAGGAGAAGAAAGGGAAGGTTAAAGGATTGAATGGGCGAAAAGGAAAGTTGAAACTGCTATTTTTCCAAAATCAAAAAACCGAAAAGTAGTTGCTCTTGGTCCAATTGCTGATGTCATTTTTCATTTTCTTGTTTATTTTACTATTGTTGAGATGTTGATTGGGAATTGTGTTTATGATTCTAGTACTTATGTATATTAGCTGTCTCCTAATTGATTCAATATTGGTCTTATATATCTGAAATTTACTTGAATTTTGTCACAAATTGTATTGGTTGCTGACAATGTTATTGGCGTAAGGGAAATTGGTTTTTTCTTAATTATATATTTTACTGCATTCATAATGTCTGATAGTCATTACCTGAAATTCAGTAAATATTAAGTTAGTTGGATAGAGTCTAGGTGTATTCAAAATTGTTTTAATTATTAATTTCTGCATCACGAAGAGTTCCTCAAGATGACAATTGTAGCAGCCTTCGCAAACAGTTATACCATAGGAACTGAATTATGGAGTGCACAATTAATCTGAATACATATACCTAAGAATGAGTTGATATTCTATCTTCTGTAGAAGTACTTAGAATAGTTTTTGGAGTAAATATCAAAGATTACTCAGTAAGAAACAAATACTCATGGAAAACGTACACAATAAAAATACATAATTCATTACCAGGCAGCATAGTATAATAACCTCTAGTGCCTTAATAACTTTTCAAGACATCTTGACGATTAAGTATCTTGACGGTATTAGAAAGACTATCATTACAAGCTTCTGGTCAGAAATACCATTAACTTGAGGAGGGGTGGCAAACCAAACCAGAGGGGAGCCAAGACAAAGTGCAGACAACAAAGGCAGAAGTAATAAGAAAGTGAGGGAACAGAAGTGAATCAAGGTCTATAAATTGAGAAGAGAGTGCGATAGAGAAAGTGATGGAAAAAGGGAAAGTGGTGGTGGTGAGACAGGTAGGGAAAAGGAAAAAAGTTAAGAGAAGAGATGGAATAATGAGAAATAGAATTTCAGATGAGAAAGGATGAAGAAGGATAATGAAACAAGGTCTTTTAATTGAGAGGAGTGTGATAGTGAAGGAAAGAGAAGACGACTTCTTTTTCTCTCTCATCTTCTTATCCTTTCTCTTCGCCTTTTCCTCCTTCCTCTGTAAACTTTTTCTTATTATTTTTCTTCTTTTTCCTCTTTTTTTCTTCTTCTTTGTCTTCCCCTTCTTTTTCTCTCCTTCTTCATCCTCCCCATCTTTTTCCTCTCCTTTTTCGTCCTCTCCTTCTTTTTCCTCTCCTTCTTCTTCCTCTCCTTCTTCTTCCTCTCCTTCTTCTTGCTCCCCTTCTTCTTCCTCTCCTTCTTCTTCCTCCCCTTCTTCTTCCCCTCTTCTTCTTCCTCTCCTTTTTCTTCCTCTCCTTCTAGTAGAGGAGATGAGAAAGGTAGTAAGAAAGGAAAATTGAAGGGGAAGACGAAAAATGAGGAGGAAGAGAATTTGATATGAGAAAGGAGGAATCAGGATAATGAGGCAAGGTCTCGTTGAGAAGAGAGAGAGAGAGATAAACAAGAGAGAGAATTCAAGATAGGAGGAAATAAGATGAGAAAGGTAAGGGAGATGGGAGAGGAGATGATGAAGAAGACGACAAAAAATAGGAATAAAGCTTTGAATAAGAGTAGAGAAGGAAGGAGGATGTAGAAGGGGGAAGACGTTTGCAATACGGAGGAAAAAGAAGTAAGAAGAGGAATAAAGGAGCAAGAAGAGGAAGGGAAGTAAGAAGAGGAAAACAATTGAAAAAATATTTAGTTGATAGAGTTTTTTATAGTGTACAAGAGTTCCTTCCACATTGAAATTAAGCCTCATCTCAACTAATTGATATAGTAATAATTATGGTAACTAGTGTATGATATTGTATAATTGTTAATCTGACTTGTCTTATACTGGAGTCTCCAAGACGTAATGTACAAAAGAAATTAAGAAGAAACGAAGAAGTAAGAAGGAAGATGGATAAAAGGGGAGAAGGAAGGAGAAAGAAGGAGTACGAAAGGCAGAGAAGAAGAAAGAAGGTGTAAGAAGAGGAGAGAAGAAGTAAGAATTGAAGGAAGATGTAAAAACGGGAAGGAGGATGTATGAAGGGGTTGAACGAAGAACGATGTAGAAGGGGGAAGGAGTTCGCAAAATGGAGGAAAGAGAAGATGTAAGAAGAGGAAAAGTAAGCGAGAAAGAAAAGAAGTTAGAAGGGGAAAGAAGAATTGAGGAGGAGGGAGTGAGACTCAGAAAAGGAAAGAGAAAAAGATATTCATCTGGAAACCTGCAGGAGTCCAGGTTGCCCGTGGGTGCAGACCCTGTAGGGGAATCTGAAGAAGAAACTACCCCCCTCCCCTCGCCTTCACTCTCACGGGGGAGCGAAGTCCCTGTAATCGCTTTAATATCATTGTAAGTTGATCCAGAAAATACGTGCCTGGCATAAATAAAGTGGGAAACCTGGTGGACGGGACCCTCCCGGAAACCTCGAAAGACAAAGTGCAAGCCACCAACCTCGAAGTTCGGGACTCCTCTGCAGTCACGGACTGCCGGAGTGTCGATACACCCCTTCAATAAAAGGACACCCCACGCCCCAGGTCTCAGTCCCCAGGAGGCAGCTGGTAATTTTGCAAGAAGCTGGGATCTGTATTGTTGTAACGGCATCAAGCACTGACAGCAGAAGTTATATGGTGGTATGTGATTGCATATAAACAAGTTTGGATAAACGAGCTGTTTAGACTTTGACTATTGTTGTTGGGGTTCGTTCTAGGGAAACTTTGGAAAGAATAAGAATGAATAAAACTACTTGAAGTTGTTACAACCACTATTATTGAAAACCTTTATTATTGCTAGTTTCAGTTGTTACACCATTATCAATCTCAAACTAAATAAAACGTTTTTTTGAGATTGAAAATGGAGTAACAATTGAAACTTGTATCTCACTGTTTTCAATAAATGTTGTTGTGACAACTTCAAGTCTTTTTATTCATTATGGGTAGCTTCCACAATATCGCCTTCGCCACTACAAAGAAAGTGAAAGTTTTAAGACTAATCAGGGAGAAATTGAGTAGCATAGGACAATATGAAAAGGGTTATTAAAAAGAGAATGGAGAGAATATGAGAAAGTATTGAATTTGAGTTTTTTTTTCACAATCATCGCAGATAGAAACAAGAAAAACTATTATTAAGGGTCAGCTGTAGCGCGGCCATGTTGGATTTGTATCTCTATAAAAGCAATGCCAATTTCGAAATCATACTATTCACCTATTTATAATCTGAAAATTACTGTCAAAATTTTATTTTGAAGGTCTGATTATCCTCAAATGCCTTTGCTTTCTGAAGAACCCATACTTCCTCCGAGACCCGATACGCTGACAGGACCTTATTTAAATGGTGCGGTTGTCCGTCTGTACTCTAGCGCTTGAAAGGAATATTCTAGACTCTTGAAACTTGGTATATAGCTTTAGCATAGTCCACGTGAGTTAGCTATTGATTTTGGAGTTTGGGAGTCGATTATGAAAATAATTAACAGATTTTATTAGGCTGAAAGTATGTGTTCATAAATGTTGGTATTATTGTTGTTTCATACATTGCAAGCATTATTATTAGATTTTGTTTCATACATCACTTTTAAATTATCACTTTTTTTCAACTGTTGTGCAATGGTTTGACTTGAATACTGAGGGAGAGTCCGGCAACTGAAAGCTGAGTTGACTTGTGCTGTACTGTGTGACGACGGTTTTTAGTACTAAATCAATGGTTTTTAATGAACGCTTATACACTAAAAGCTGTGCTGCGTTGTGCCAGCGCCGAGCGTTTATTAAAAACCATTGATTTGGTTCTAAGAACTGTCGTCGCACAGCGCAACACAAACAATTGTACAACTGTTGAAAAAATAAGTAATTTTTTTAAAGTAATGTTTGAAAGAAAATCCAATAATTCTTACAACAGAATGAAATAAGTCGACCATAACACTACAATTCAGAAAATATGTGATTATTTTGTAGAAATATGTGAACGAAAATTCAGTATTTATTTAAAAAAAAATCAGTATGTAGGCTATAGGAAAAATTCAACGAGAAATTTTGAAAGAAATTGTTTATATTTCATCTTGAGTTGGGTTAATCTAGTTCCACACATTTTGAGTAGCGCACTGCGCACCAGTACTGCCAGAAGCAAGCTAAAGAATTGTGGGGGATTTGGCTCATAATTATTGCCGTATGTTACATACGGTAAATTGGAGCCAAATCCCCACAATACTTTAGCTTGAGTCTGGCAATACTGGTGCGCTGTGTGCTACTCAAAAAGTGCGAAGCTAGAAAAACCCGGCTTTAGATTCATGAAGTATGACTGAAAGAAAATTTATCACCATTTTGAATATGAAATATAGTCAGAATAAAAATGACTTACTGATTCGAAAATACAGTACATTACTTCAATTATTATAATATACCGCGGTTCTGGGATAAGAATAAGACTTTAATGTAAAAAACTTGATCTCATATTTTATTAAAAACTTGATACATATTTTATTGTGCTAGTGTGTTTCATCATAGAGGATCAGAAGTAATTAATAATTAGTTCGAAGTAATTCGGTAATGAAGTCCATGGTTTCATGTTTTTCAGACATATTTATTTATTAGACATTTTCATGTTTCATGTTTCCAGCCATAAAAACATTGAGATATCTACACCCACATGAGCATACAATAATTGCACATAATATGTTGAAGTAAACAGTTGGTTGAACGCATCAAGTTAGTAAAAACAAGTTGATGATATTCTCCACTCTCAGTACGCCCTCAAGACAAAACTATTAATCTTATGCACCTTCCAACTTGACTTTTAAATTCTCTATAATGATCGCAGCTGTTCGAAAAACTCCAAAAACAAAACCCACAAGTAAAATCTTTGATGATTGAGAAATGGATCACCTACTTCTGTGGTCGTGTGGTCAATGCTTGGGGCTAGCAACCACAAGGCTCGGGTTCGACTCTGCCGGTTTTAGCATTTTTTCTTCATTGTTACTTGAACAGACTGAGTGGGACCGAATGTAGACCAGAAAATAAGCTAGAATCTGGAGCGAACTGATGATTTACAGTAGTCATTAAGTTATTTGGTTGTTATATTGTTATATTTGATGACTGGTCAAGTTTTCAATGTGTAGGAATGAGCTTGAGGCGTATAAACGTGGTTTTGGTAGTACACCTACTCAGTTTGGGCTGGTCTAAACAGCTATCAAAATGGTCAAGTTCCTGGGAGATTAACCGGTAAGTAGTAAATGTTACCCTTTGTGTCTTTTTGCTCTATTTAAATTTTTTTAACGTCTATGAATTTAAGTGGTTCAATCAACTGCCACCGGTAACATTTATCTCTAATAAAGACCCCAGGAACTTAACCAATGCTAACAATCATCATGACAGATGTGCATCTTGCAGTTTATGAATATTTGGTAATATTGAGATATGAGGAAGATATAAGTACCGGTACTATATTTGTTTGAAATAATTGTGAATAAAAATCTTTTCATCTTCCAGACAAGCTCTTCTACCAATCCGTTCGGGTTTTTTATTCAATCATTGATCTATGAAGAGTAGACAGAACGTGTATCATGTGATATTACAAATTGATTGAATTATAAAAATTAAATTACAACAACTGTGATATAATACTGTCAACATGATCATCAACAGAATTTCCACGGGATTATCAACGTTAACTTATATCTTGGACCCCATAGCAAAGCATAGGAGAACCTTCTAGTACAAATCCTATCTGTGGTGTTTTCCATGATAAAATACTTCATGAATAATCTGATATCAAAGCTGACTCTGTATTTCCATTTTTTTTTTAGTTGAAATACAATTTTGATTCTACAACTTAATACTATTTTATTTAGGAATACATTGTCAATTTAGATATTAGACTATACAGAATGTTTCGATTAGAATGACCAATTATTGGTGATCTTGTTGTACTTACCAAAATAATAAATCGAGCTCATATCAACATAGGTCAGGAATTGCTTCTTTACATACTTAAAAATAGCGGAAGTTGACAGTCAGATCAACATTTATGAATTTGTGATGGCTTAATTTGCTCGTAATTTGATCAGATTCTATGGAAAATAAGCTGAAAATCAGATAAAACAAGTTAGAAGTTAGAAAAATATGTAACTTTTTAAATATTCTACAAAGTACTGTATACAGAAATATTTGAAAAAACACGTTTTTTCAAGTTTGAAGTAGAATAGAATAGAATAATTTTTTATTTCACTTGTTCATATCATACACAATATAAAAAAAAAAAAAAATAATAATATATACATATATATACATTAAAAAATATTACAAAATAAATAATTGACGACCGTTTGCAGTCATAAAACATTTCAGTCATGAAAAAATTAAAGAAAAGCAAACTTAAATAAAAATTTTGCAGTCATACAATATTTCAGAACAATTTGTTTCTAATGATACCCTTTAACATCTCGATCAATCAAATTAACAAGAACAAAAAAGCATCAACTAGAAACTTAAGATGAGATTAAGTATCAAAAAGAATCAAAGAAGAATTTTATACACATTATCATTTTATATAATTGAACAAGAGAAACAAATACTAGCTTGCAAAGTGATGGAGTGTATCACTTGAATGCAAGCAGGAGTCAATTATAGGAAATTTATCTCTCACACACACACACACACACAATTCTTTTTTTTTAATATAGAGCAAGACACTCAAATGCCCCATTATTTTGCAAGGCATTTATTGAAATGTGGCCACCAAGTCCCCTAACTCACCTCAACACAGTAAACCATTTTTCAACATCATCCGGTAGAGCCTCCAGGAGCCAAATTCTCATTTTAGACTTGAATTTTTTTAACTTCCTGACCATTCTTATGTCAACTGGAAGCAGATTAAAAAACCTTGGTCCAAGAAAAAGAAAACTTTTTTGGAACAGAGTACAATTAACCTTTGGGCATCTCACCAATCCTTGTGTTAGTTGACGGGTTTGCTGAGTATGATTAATTCCAATTTGTAATAATCGATCATAACTTCCGCTCATTCTGTAGAATAGTGCAAGAACCTTAAAAACATACATATGCCGTAGAGGAACTGCATTCAATTGTCTAAATAGAGGAAAAGAATGAGTTTGTCGGTGAACACCAAAAATGATCCGAATCGCTGCCTTTTGCAATATTATGAGTGATCTGAAATGGGAAATATAAGTTGATGCCCAAAATGCAATTCCATAATCTAACCTGGAGTTAAAAAAAGCAAAATATAGCTGACGCAAAACGTTTAGAGGCAGGAACTGCCTCAAATTATAAAATCTTCTCAGTAAAAATAGTAAGTGCTTTTTCAGGCCAATAATATGAGAACTCCATGTCAGCCTTTCATCCACAACCAACCCAAGATATCTTATTGACTGTGTCCTTTCAACAACAGGACAATCACAATGCATACTATTACAACCATTTTCATGATAAAGAATTGGGACATCCAACACAAAAGATGATGACAAAGTAAAAGTCAAATACTTTGTCTTTGCAGTATTTAAAGTTAATCTATTGAAATCGAACCAGAGGCGAAGGTCATCAAGATCAAGCTGCATCATTTGTTGCAATTCCTGGATATTTTGTGAGGTATACGAGAATGCTGTGTCATCAGCAAAAGATGTAGCATAGCCATTAAACTTATGGGAAAATAGATCATTAATGTATACAAGGAACAATAAGGGTCCAAGAACGGATCCCTGAGGAACACCATTAGCTATTTTAAGAGTTCCACTATTTTTGCCTTCAATGCAAACATACTGACCTCTGTCTTCTAAATATGATGTCATCCACTCCAAAGCCTTACCACGGATACCAGCAGAAAACAGCTTCCCAAGTAAAATGTGATGATCAACCGTATCAAAGGCCTTCCTGATATCAAGAAACAGTCCAGACACCTTCCAGTTACCTTTTTTATTCAATCCTGAAAATATTCCTGTCATAAAATGATATAAAGCCATCTCGGTACTTAAACCTTCCTGAAATCCAAACTGACCCTGATAGAAGAATTTGTTACTTCTCAGAAACTGAAAAACTCTCCTCCTGACAATCCTCTCAAAGATTTTTGAGAACACTGACAGAAGAGATATAGGTCTGTAATTAGAAGGATCTGATCGATCTCCACTTTTAAAGATTGGTATAACTTTGGCAATCTTGAGGACATCAGGAAAAGTCCCTGTAACAATACTTGCATTGAATATATCATGTAGTACTGGAACCAGTGGAATAGCTATTTTTTTCAATAAATAGGAGGAGATACAATCAGGACCAGGAGACCTACCATCCTTCAAAGACTGAATCTCAGATAGAATCTCATAATAATCAACAGGTTTCATAAAAATAGTATTACCCACATTATCCGATTTGAACTTCAGTCTGTAACTGTCAATCATATTTTGATTCAACTGTCTCATTGAGGAAATCAGTCTATTAGGAACACCAATGAAATATTTATTAAAAGAATTAGCCACTATTTGTTCATCTGAGATTAAATTGCCATCAATTTTCAATTTAATAGTTTGCTTTCTGTTTGAAGATTGACCACACAATTTATTAATTTCCTTCCATTGTGTTTTAATTGGCAAATCTCTTAAGTTTGAATAATATTTTCTTTTCTCTTCTTTGATCCAAATTCTAATATTATTTTTTAATGTGATGAAAGCACTTCGAAGCCTAATGTTACCAGGATTTCTTGACAATGATTTAAAGAACTTATCACGATTATGGATTGCAATGCAGAGGCCATCTGTCATCCAAGGTTTCAGTTTTTTTAAACGGGAATGACTCTGGCTCACTATGATGGAGGATCTGGACTGTTCAATATAAGAGCTCAGCACCTCTAAAAACAAAGACATTTTACCATTCACATCTGCAGTTGCATACACCATCAGATTGAGCAATTGCAAAGTGAATTAACTTTTTCAAATGTACAATAAACCTGTATTTTTTCCTCACAAAATTTGTAAACAATTCAATTGTGTACAAAAGATGTCCAATAACCCAATAGCCGATAACATATGCACAAGGAAGACAATATGCTATTTCATGAGAATGACAAAATGCAATTGCTCAAGAATGACAATATGCAATTAAACAAGAATGATAATATAAAAACTGACGAAATGTTTTAGCGCCCATCTTTGTGGTCCTGCTAACGTTAGCAAACGTTCACAGACAATAATAAAAGAAAAAACAGCGCTCGCATTATTTCCATTGCATTCTTCCTCACCTCTACATATAAAGCATTTGGGCCCGCTTATCCAAATCGCCCCTTCCACCCCATACTTTATAAGAATAAAAGGAAGAAATAAAGAGTAAAAAGAAGAGCAAACCGGTAATCTAGAGCAAACATTGCCGTGCATAAATCCGCTTTATACGACACTTAATCTACTGTAAGTGTTTTCGCTTGAAAAAGTACAGCGCTAAACGCGAGTGGATAGTATTGACCGCGCACGGAGGGGGGGGGGAAAGAGAAAATGGTGGAGAAGGGGAATGAAAAAGAATGGAGAGAAGGAGGTTAAGGAATAACTGAAGATAAGGAATATGAAGGTGGGGAGGAATTGGATTAGTTTCAAAGAGGGTGAAGAGAGAGTGAAGATTTGAGAATAACGGTGTAGAAAAGAAAAGAGAAGATCTAGGAGAAAGAAATAGAAAAAGGGAAGAGAATGATAAAAATAAAAGAAAGATATGAAGAATAGGAAGAGAAAAAGGGAAGGAAACACTAGGAGAACAAGCGAAAGAATTGGTAGAGAAGATGAAGAAAAGAGTTTGGTAAATAAAATTTAAAAAAAAGGGATTGGTAAATAAGATGAAGAAAAGAGATTGCTAAATAATATGAAGAAAAGAGGAGATTTAAAAGAGAAGAGGCATTAGAGTGGTGGTAAGAGGTGAAGAGGAATTTAGAAGGAAAAAAGAAGATGAAAGGAAGAAGAAAAAAAAACGGAGAAAAGATAGTGAAATAAAGGAAGAGGAAAAAATGTCACGGATTTAGTGTAGTGTGAAGAGATGCAAGAAAATAGCGAAAGAAGAATTGATAATATGAATGAAAAAAGAAAAGAAAGGAGAAGGTAGGATGAGTGGGGAAAGACTGAAGATGAGTAACGGTAAAAAAGAAGAAAGAGTTGGGAGGAGACAAGAAAAAGAGGAATCGGAAATAAGGAGTAGGAAGTTAGAAGGAGAAGGAGACATATTACTTTGGAAATTGCTAGGTAAAAGAGACAAATAGATGATGAAGGAAAACAAGAAGGAGCAAGATTCAAAGAAGGTAAAGGAGAGTGATTAGGCTACGAAGGAGGATGGAAGAATGAGAAGGCCCACAAGGAAATGAAAGTAGGAGAAAAAGGACAAGGGATAGAGAAAGAAGAAGTAGACGGAGGAGAGAATGGTTAAGAAGAGGAGTGAGAAGGACAAAAGGATAAAGAATCAAAGTAGAATATTACCTGTAGTTTATAGGGAAGGGAAGAATCGCCACAAAAGAGATAGGTAAGAGGAAAAGAACAAGGAAAAATATCAAGGTGAATAAAAAAAGATAAGGTAAGGAGAAGAGATGTAACACATCCCGTTTTGACCAAGGTCAAAATGAGAAGGCACAAAAGAAGGTGTTGCGCCTAGAGGCGGCGAATCATACAGAATTGATAACATGTTAGTCAAGACCAGGTAATTCAAAATAAAAAGAAGATTTTCGAATGACAAAGTCACCAGAACTCGATATATATTAAGTAAAAGAAATAAAAAGATATGAAAATAAGTAATAAATTTTAGTTACAAAGTTTAAAGTCATGACTATTTAATTTATCGACGAAGTCTAGCTTAGTAGGCCTACTAGCAAATAAGTCAGGTTTTTCGGAGATAATTATTTCGAAGTGAAGTAACGAAGAAAATTGTAGATCAGCTTACCATTATTTTTTTAATTTTAAAAAACCCAAATTGTTTTTTTTATATTGGTGATTAAATCAAACGAAGAAAATAAAAGAAGAAATTAAAACAATTAATGAGTATCCATACTCATTAAATAAATTTCTCAACCCTTGAGAAAATAAAGGAGACTTTAAAGTTGATTCAACCAATAGCTTCAGTCTCCATTTTTGAATCGAACACAATGATCCTTTTCGGTTAGCCTCAGTTGGGCAGTTGGAACAGAACTACCAGCGTTACCACACTGAATAATACATTTTACCACCATACTTACTAATGATAAATTTATTAAAAATTACTAACGTATTTCTATAATTTGTAATAGAAAAAGAAAAAGAAAATAAAAAAGAAAGAATTAAATTTTGGTACAACGAGAAGAGGAGAAAGAAGGAGGAAAGAGGGAGGAAAAAAGACGAGAAAGAAGGAGGGAAGAGGAAGAAAAAGAAGGACGAAAGAGAGAGAAAATGATGAGAAAGGAGAAGAAAAATAATGGGAAGGAAAAGAGAAAAATTAAAGGAAAAAAGGTGGAAATAAATAAGATAAAGAAGGAGAGAAGGAGAAAAAGAAGGAGGAAAAGAAAAGAACATGAAAAGAAAGGAGAAAAATAATTGAAAGGGGAGAAAAATAATAGAAAGGAAATGAAGAGAAAGGTGGAAAAGAATAATAAGAAGAAAATGAAGAGAGAAGAGAAAAAATGTATTGGAAGAAAAAGAAGAAGGAGAAAAAGGAAAAGGAAAAGAGGAAGGCAATGAAGAGAAAGGAGGAAAAAGAAAAGAAAGAAAAAGGTGAAGAAGAATAATAATAAGTAAACAAAGAGAGAGGACAAAATATATAGTGGAAGGAAAAGAAGATGGAGAAGAAGAAGAAAAATTAAAAGGAAAAGAAGTAGAAAACGAAGAGGAAGGAGGAAAATAATTATGGAAAGCAAAAGAAGACAAAGAAAATGAAGATAAAGGTGGAAGAAAAGTATGAAGAGAGGGAAGAAAAAATATAGTGGAAGAAGAAGAAGAGGATGAGGAAGAAGAAGAGAAGGAGGAAAAAAAGGAAGAGAGAAAGAACATGAAGAGAAAGGTGGAAAATGATAAGAAGAAAATGAAGAGAGAGGATAGAAAATATAGAGAAGGAAAAGATGAAGGAGGAAAAGAGGGAGAAAATGAAGAAAAAGGAGGATTAAAATAATAGAAAGGAAGAGGAGAAGGAGAAAAAGAAAAAGAGGGAGAAAATGAAGAAAAAGGAACTTCTCTGAAGAGAAAAGAAAAGGAAGAGAAAGGTGGAAAAGAATAATAAGAAGAAAATGGAGGGAGAGGAGAAAAAATAAGAAGAAGAAAAATAATGGAAGGAAATAGATGGAATGGTAGGTGGAGTCGGTAGGAAAGAAAAGCTTAGCACAGGAAATGAAACTGTGAGCTTTTTATACAGGGCTGTATTTCACCTGCTGGTCTGGTCTGGTCTCTCTTCCTTTTGCGCTTAGCTGCTCTACTGCTACTGTAACAGATGTTGACAGCGGCACTCTCTACACGAGGAGATTTCTCAGGTTTCTTTTTCACTCTCACTCTCTTTAGCAGTATCACTTTACACTATCACACCGTCCTGGACTACCTGATTGTCGCATACACTCTCTCATTGAACATAACGTTCTCAAACCGGACTCCCACTGCAAGCAGCGTGGGGTCTTTTTAGGCCAATTGGGAATTTTAAAATACCATTCCTTTCATGATTAACAGCTGAGGGCATGTGTATGAGATGAGTTCGTGTTGTTATTGTACAAAATAGTCCGCTCTACTAGGAGGCTAGTGGAAGGCTTGAAAAGAACATTCTAGACTCTTAAAACTTGGTATATACGAGGTATGGCTATTAAATAACGGGACTGATATTGTAAAAAAATTTATTTTCATTTTAAACATAATTACTTATTATCACCTTCAATATACACCCCTTCTCTATCCCTGCAACGCTCCATGCGAATTTTCCATTGTTGGAAACAATGCTGAAAGTCATCTTCTGTCAACTCTTTCAGGAGTCTTGCCGCTTTTTCTTGAACAGCTTCTACGGATTCAAATCTCGTACCTTTCAATGCAGATTTCACCTTAGGGAAAAGATAAAAGTCGCAT
This sequence comes from Conomelus anceps, assembly GCA_948455865.1. Lineage (NCBI taxonomy): Eukaryota > Metazoa > Arthropoda > Insecta > Hemiptera > Delphacidae > Conomelus > Conomelus anceps. Next base: position 45,098,086 of record OX418221.1, read on the forward strand.
GGTGCTAGGTCTGGCGAGTAAGGTGGATGTTCTAACACTGGGATGCTGTACTTGGTCAGGAACCACTTGACAGATAACGCGGAATGAGCTGGTGCATTGTCTTGGTGCAAAATCCATGATTTGTCCTTCCACATTTCGGGTCGTTTTTTTTCTTACTCTTTCACGTAGTTTATTAAGTACCTCAAGATAGTAATGTTGATGAATTGATTGACCTTCAGGAACCCAGTGAAGGTACACAATCCCACGAATGTCGAAAAAAACAATCATCATTGCTTTAAATTTTGACTTGCTCATTCTTGCTTTTTTGGCTCTCGGTGAAGTTGGGGTCTTCCAATGCATGGATTGTCGCTTCGTTTCCGGATCATAAGTAAAAAACCACGATTCATCACATGTTATTATTCTTTCCAATAAATTTGGGTCATTTTCAATGGCATTCAAAGTGTCAGTACAAACATTTTTACGAGCTGCTTGTTGTTCAATCGTGAGAATTTTTGGTACCATTTTTGCACACACTTTTTGCATGTTCAAATTGTCATGTAAAATTTGCCGTACACATTCTTTATCAATGCCTACAGATTCAGCAACTGCACGAATGCTTAATCATCGGTCAGACCGAATCAAATTAGCAACTTTTTTGACATTGTCTTCCGTTTTTGATGTTGAAGGACGACCTGGCCGCGAATCATCTTCCACGTCTTGTCGACCATCTTGAAAACGCTTAAACCATTCAAAAATACGAGTCCGCGATAAACATTCACTGACATACACTTCTTTTAGTAAATTATAGGTTTCGGTAGCGGTTTTTCCAAGTTTAACGTGAAATTTAATAACAATTCGTTGCTCTATTATTACGCTAACCATTTTTCCAGCAAAACAAAATAACAACACTCACGTAAATGAAGGTTATGACACAACGATGTTGTTTACAGAAACGAGACTAACTGCATTCTGAAGAGGAAGTCTCAAACTACACAGCTGTTGGTCATTGTTGATTGGCGCATTAGCACTCGTTCCACTGCAGCGTCAGTCCCGTTATTTAATAGCCATACCTCGTATACCTTCCTTATAGACCAAATCCAATCGCTATTGATTTTGGAGTTTAAGGGTTGAAGATGAAAGTAGATGTGAAACAGATTTCCACTGTTGGCTGTAGGTCTTTTTTACATGGTCGGTTCTTTATTTGGATCAAGTAACTTTTAATCAGGGGTTTAATTAATTTGAAATCAATTTTGGCTAGTGAAAATCAAAACATTGGGCAGCTGGTTCATTCTGAATACAAGAAAAAAAATTGAAGAACTTAACGAAGGCTAATGCATAATAGTCCAATTATTTGCTTTATATTTACAGTGCAAGCTCTGACGTATTTATTTTCGAGTGAGTTGATTTTTTTCTTAATTACTTAGACTCTTGAAATTAAAAAAATATATATATTCAGTTATGATAATTAATTATATTTTGAGATCTGTTGAACAAGAAGAAGGAACAAAACGTTTTTTCAAGAACTGCCGATGTAAATTTTTTTGTGAATTGAGAAGCATATATAATGTCTGCAGAAGCAGTCAAATATGCTTATCAGCACAACTAATAATATTAATTATTATTTTATGTAAATTCATAAGGTCCTTGGATACTCAGTCCATTTTATTGGTTTATTGTTTTCTAACTTCACCTTGAATCTTCCTAGTTGAGGAATTCCGGTAATAACTTCTAAGGGGTGTTGGAAATGTGGTAGCCGAGTAAAAACCCAATTTATTATCTTTTCTATTCGTTGTATTCTTTATATTGCAATTGACTAGGCTTTCAAGGTCACTGACCGATCCATGTAGGATGAACGTCACTCCTCCACCATGCAATACCTCAAAAATGTTTGATCGACAAAAAAAATGCAATCAGCCAAACTCCTAGAAAATTTAATCATCTTTTAATTTGATAATAGGTTTCAATGATATGCAACGCACAAAAACCTACGTATTTCTACAAAAAAAAAAAAAAATATGTTTTTTGTGCCCTCTCACGTCACGGCTCACATGATAGGACCACATGGTAAGTGTCTCTTCCCTTCTTTAGAATGCCGTAAGGAAGGTCTCTGCCAAATTTCAATTAGTTATATTTCATTTCAAGGGCAAACCCTTTAATGCGTGGACTATTTATACTACATGACATTACCAACAACTCCAACAGCAAAAATCGATGAGAGAGCTCAGTGACGTCATATATCCAGCGGAAAGACTACAATAATATTCTGCAGCCAAGAATTATTAATAAAGCGAGCGCCAAGTGTAATATTGCAAATAATAACTCCGGTCTCCGCATGCACAGACAAGTCGCGCGAAACAATGAATACAAAAGCGACAATGACAAATAAAAAGAAGCGCCACTGCTAAAGATACGGAATAACTGAGCACAGGAGAGAAAGAGAAAGAAAAGAGTGATAGATGAAGAGGACGGAGGGATAGAGCGGTATCGAGCCACCGAATATTAAAATTGTGTCTTTGTTTGAGATATTAAAAAATAAAAATGCGGGAGGAAGCAGTTTTAAAGGGACACAACAAACAGAGAATAGGAAGAGAAAGAGGGTGAAAGAAGATGTGATAAAGGGGTGGGAGTGAGAGAAAGATATTAGTTGATACAGCATCTTCATCAGTGGAATATTTTCCCTAAAGAGCTGTTAAAGATTAACATCTTTTCACAGATGTTGATTGAACCACTTGAAAGACAGAGATAGCTTGCGTTTATTTTGCATAGAGAAGTGCAGTTTGGAATTTTGTAACAGGAAATTTAGGATGATATGAGTTACTATGAGCTCCTTGTACAGTATTGTAGGAATCCTATACAATAAACAGCTGCTTGCTAGCATCTGATCTGTCGATTAAGGCTGTGCGCAGGGTATTTGTTCATAATTTATTTATTTTCGAAGTTTATTGTATTGAATACAATGTGAGGGCCTGGAAATGTTGTCTATTGATTTATGAAAAAGTTTTTCTCATCAATTATTTTGTGAAATATAGGGATTCAAAGTTGAAATTTGTCGGTTTTTGGGAGCAATTGATTTTACCTACGAGCGATTTTGATAAATTTTCTGTAACTTGAAGACACCTCGAGAAATAAAAAGACATGTTTTTTACTCCAATCAAGCGATTCTTTTTTCCAAAATACAGTGCATGTTTAGAAATCTGTAAAAAAGTCAATTCATCAGAAACTTATTTTGAAAAAACCATTAGTTAGATTGTAATAAAAATATGTCATTTCATTCCTCAAGGTGAGGAATGTTTTAGAGCATTTATCAAAAATGCTTGAAATCACTCGTAGGTGAGTTCAATTGCCCTCTAAAACCAAAAAAAAATATCACTTTGAACTCCCATATTTCACAAAATAATTTCAAAAAAGTTTTTCCTCACAGCATTAGATGGTGACATTTTAAAGCCCTAATAATATTCAATACAATAAACATCGAAAAAAGTTTGTCTAAAAACTTGCGCACAGCCTTAGTTAAACCGTAACGCTTTAGAGTGAGAGATTGGAAAAGGGAGAGATAGAAGATTGAGGAAATAAATAATAAAGAAGAATGGAGGGACAGGAAAGAAAGAGAAGAGGACAAAGAATAGAAGAAAAACAAGGAGGAGAAGAAGAATAAGAAGAGAAAAGAAAAAAGAAAAAGAGGGAGAAAAATAAATAGAAGGTAAAGGAGACAAAGAAAAAGGAAGAGGAGGTGGAAGTGGAAGTGGAAGTGGAGAAAGAATAAGAAAAATGAGAAGAAGAAAAAGGATAAGAATTGAGAGATGACGGAGTGGAGGAGTGGAGGAGGAGAAGGAGTAAGAAGAGGAAGTGATGGAAGAGGAGGACAAGGAGAAGAAGAGGAAAATGAAGGGAAATGAGGAGAAGTTGGAGGAAAAGAGAAGGAGACAAAGAAGAAGAGGAAGAATAAGAAGATGATTATGATGATGAAGAAGAAGGAGTAGACGAAGGAGAAGAATGAAGATGAGGAGGAATAAGAGGAGAAGGAGGAAAGAGTAGAAGGAAGACGTAAAGATGAAGAAGATGAAGGAGGAGGAGGAGGAGGAGGAGGAGGAGGAGGAAGAAAAGGAGAAGAAGAACACGAACAACAAGAACAACAAGAGCAAGACCAACAAGAACAAGAACAAGAAGAAAAACAAGAACAAGAAAAACAAGAACAAGAACAAGAAGAAAAACAAGAACAAGAAAAACAAGAAGAACAAGAAGAAGAACAAGAAGAAGAACAAGAAGAAGAAGAAGAAGAATAAAAAGGAGAGCAGAAGAAGAAGAAGATGAAGGAGGAGGAGAAGAAAAAGAAGAAAGAGGAGCAGAAGAAGACGAAGAAGATGAAGGAGGAGGAGAAGAAAAATAAGAAGACAAGGGATGAGTAAAAAAGTCTTTGGATATTACCTTTTCCCAATAATCTAAAGGTTATTACCTATTGAAGAATTTCCAGATTCATTTGAATCAGGCTACCAGCTAGTAGGACACATAAGGATAGATTTATAGGTATATAATAAAGACAAAATGATTTTGGTTAGTTATTTATCGTTTAATACAAGACTTATCAGTATACTACTCAAAATTCAAGACGACTTCAACCATTTAATACCACAAAACATTGTCAGGTAAGTTGGTTACGAAACATGTCACATAATTAGATTCTCCATTGCAGCTGCAGTACAAGCAGAAAGCAATGGAGCTGGGTGTGGCAGTCCACATTTAATTCCTGGCGAACAGGGAAAGTTGATGTAATGGCGTCTGGGGGAACAGGAACGGGGGAGAGAGAGAGGAAAAGAGAGGAATAAGGGAGATGAGGAATGCAAAAGTCCTCTGGAATAGTGGCCCGGAGCGGATTAAAATCACTCTGCCAGGCTGCGTTGGTGGAATACTGATGTTGAAGGAGCGGCTAGGCTACCCGCCCAACAACAATGGAGCGAACTCTTTGAGAGCAGCAGAAATAAAACATTGCCTACAGAAATAATGTATTTATGTAAGAAAAAGAAAATGGCGGCACTGTTTGTGGCCTAAGGTTGTTCAACAATTAGAAATGTCTGTTCATGTTTCTTAATACGTTGTGGTTGTGTTTCTTTCAATGTTATTTGACATAAACTTAAATAAATAAAATTTTTCTCAAAAATGAGGAGTTTATGTGTTAATATTTATGTTGATGAATATGAATGAATAATTTTCATTTGTCAAAAGTACAAAACATTTCCTACATAATAAAATTATTAAGTAATTGTCAGGTTATAAAGCATCTCATATTATTCATCATCGCAAATATTGCGAAAATTATCGCAACAAAATCAAACAATAATGAATACGGCCGGAAACACAGAAGCCAATTAAATTTAATTCCCGTAGAGTGACATCATTCTTACGGAGATTGAACTTAATGGAGAAAATTAAGTTGCTCAAATCACAATTACAAGCGATAAGGCCGATTAGCCAAACCGGCGTAAGACATACTTAACTGAGAATTCACTGAGAGTTCACTGAGAATTAAATTTCAGGAACTCCCGTTAATTTAAATTTTATAGGTTATGTTTATTGTACCAGAACACGGAACTGCAAATTAGGTGGTAGGTGTTAAAAAACTTTTAAAATGAATAAAATCTATTAAAAGAAATATTGAGATAGTTGAATAATGATTCAAATAATTCACTATGAAATGATTCTAATTCTTTTTTGTCTGAATTTCAGAATCAGCTGTTGATCAAATTACAGTGTTGCCAGCATTGTGTCCGTTCGGTTAACGAAAACTAACTAATGGATCTTTGTGCAACATAAATAAACTCTTTACACAGTTAGTTAACTGACATTAAACTCCCTATTTAATTGGCTTTCATGGAACCGGCTGTCGATCTACAAAAAAATCTAATAACTGCTCCAACTATAACCTAACCCACAATGCGTGTTTGTTGTCGACGGTTTAGATGTGAAAAAAAATCCAGTTTGATTTTCAAATATTTGAATCAGCTGATGTGACAATGACATAATATTCATTTTGACACTCTTTTGAAGAAATCCGAGTTTTTATTGGTGTCTAGACTCTTGTACTGAATACTGACAGTAATGTTGGAATAGTTTCATTGTAAAACTAGTTTTGATAAAGTTATGTGTATTGACATCACTTCCCAACCTCTTTTTCTACTTTAAAACGCAGGTTTAGATTTGCAATTTTCTAATCTTTATTTGCGGCAGTGCACTATCAGTTTAAGGTTTGGAAAACTCGTGTAGGAAAACACTATAATCTAACAACGGATGTGAAGCCTCTTGCTGGAGCAAATGTTATTCTAGATCATTGGAGAGCATTTTCCACTGAAAGCAAAAAACATCCCTCTGAGATTTCCCAGCAACAACCCTTAAAAATACCTGAGTATTGGATTATCCTACGTTCAATTAAGCGCGCCGACATTCTTTCTAATTTCACCCCTCGGAACAAAAAATGCTGTACAGTAATTGAATAATTCATTCGACCTTGGTAAAAACCTGCTCAGTGAAAAAGGATACAGCTAGCTGTTTCCACTCTCATCAAATTTTGATGAAAATTTACGTCGGGATGAAGTTGCAAACGAAGAATCTCTAACAGTATCTCTCGTACTTTGTTGAAAAAAAAAACATTCTGAATTTCCATTCTTCCAAAAAGCTTTTTAATCAAGCAGTCTTTCATCTCCAATAACCTCATGCCATTGCTTCAGCACTGGCTCAATCTGTTTACATACATGGAATGAATTTCTGTTAAAAACGTTTAGGTTAAATTCAGTATTCATGGAAATGGATTTTGAAAATTAATTTTATTTCGCAAGATGTCAGTGAACGTAATGTCAATTACTTTTCAGCTTATTGCTCTAAAATATTTAGACTTTTCATGTTCATTTGAATCGGCTTAGAAAGATAATTCCTTTTTTAAATCTTGTTGAAAGTAAAACCAATTAGTTTTCAACGTATTATTATAGATAGATAGATAGATAGATAGATAGATTTTATTGTCAATTGTCACAAGGCTTTCGCCTATTGTAACATACAGTTTACAAATTATTTGATTTTAAAAAATAATAAATAAATACAAAGTATTGGAAATAATAGTTACAGAGTATATAATTACAGAATAGATAATAATTACAAAACATTTGAAAAATAATTACCATCCAGATACCTAGATTCAGTAACACATTACAAAACTAAATTATAAGATAAATTATGCATTTTCATGTGAAATAATAAATATAAAAATGAGAAGAAATTATAATAATCATAACTAATTCCAGAAAGTAATTATTTGAAGGTTGAAAACAAAAAAAAGAAAAGTTAAGTGATGATTAGAAAATGATAATAAAAGCAATTTTGAAAGATTTTATGCCAATGTATCATTAATCAAGGATAACAAGAGCCGTGATTTGAAAGTTTTGAAAGAAGGCGAAAAAATAAGCTCTGATGCAAGACTGTTCCACATTCGAGCAGCTGTAACAGTGAATGAAGTATTATACATGACCGTGCGATGGAGGGGAATCTGCAGAAAATAGTCATGCTGCCGGGTGTTCCTGGAATGAACCTGTCTAAGAAGAGTAAACCTTTCCTTCAAGTACTGCGGACCTCTGCCTTCAACAATGAGATGATAGGCAAGACACAACAAGAAGTATTGTCTTCTGTCTTTCAACTTTAGCCATTGAAGTCTTCTATAAAAAGGTGTTATGTGATCATCTCTTCTTGCATTATAGAGATACTTTGACAACTATCAACTTGTATGTATGTATACTATAACCAATTTCGACTGTAAGTGACTCTTCACACTTTAACATTATGTTTCGATTCAAAGAGAATAATACGCAAACGAGGAGTGAGGTAGGTTATGATTACTTTCCTCACTGAGTTAACAGAACCGTATCAGTATGCCAAGCCCATCGAAACAAATTCTGTAGCTCGATGCTCAACAGTCCACTTGTACCTTTACACAGGGAGGGTCTGGCTACACAGGTGAGTGTGTATACTGTCTAGCATACCTCTGAGTTACCTCCTGATTCAAAGACATTATTCGACAAAAAGGAACAAACAGAGGAACATTTTTTTCATGTGAGATGAACAAAATTTAATTCACTTCAAGCCACAATCAGGCATACTGTTAACATAAACATGGATTATTTCTGTGAAAAAATTGAATGTGAACGTTTTTCATGTTGATGAAGCCCACATGAGTCTGAGACTTGTGCGAGGGGAAATAAGGTGATACAATGAAGATTGTTTCTACTATATATGATTTTTCATGCTAAAGATATCATATTTGTCGATTTTTCAACAAACTTACTGCTAACTTCATATTAGCACTCTCAAGCTAACGAAGCTCACAATAAATAACTATTATTACAACTATAGGATACAACCAAACAATGATAAGTCATAATAAAAAAATACAAACCAAAAAAAACAACACTTTTCAAAGTTAATAGAGATTAGACAGGCTTAGACAATCCTTAATGTCTAGGAATTGGTTGAACCATCAATAATTCTTAACCTCTTTACTTTGTTCCCCACATTCCACTGTGCATCATCGCTTTTAATTGATACAAGTGATTGTCAAGTACCAGAACGTTTTGTTGTAGCTGATAAGTCGGTTGAAGTTATGGAGAGAATTTAATCCAATTCAGCAATTTTCGAAGTAACAAGTCTTGATCTGAGTTGGAGCGAATTATCTTTTGCAATGTCCAAATATAAACTGAATTAAACTCCGTCATTTTATGACTTTCGCATCGTTTATGACTCAGACTATGACACTACTAATTTATCACATTTGCAGTATATAGTGTGTCCCTTCTGTGTACCTCCTGTACCATCACCGTATTCTTCGTGTTTTTTCGTGCTAAAACAAACAGAGAATGCTTCTAGAAACGATGTAAATATTAACTCAGTTTTCCGTAATTCGCCTCTTTAATTAATTTTATTTTCGGGGAAAACTTTCGTAGAAACTCCAACAGATTGGAACTTTATCTTAAAATTCGGCATGTCTACGATGTTTTCCATGACGAAATACTTGATGAACAGTCTTAATATCAAAACTAACACTGTATTTCTATTTCAGTTTTGGCATTAGATTATTCGGCATGCATAATTGACTTGACGACTTACAAAATGAGAATAGTCCATATTCAATTGATACTCAGTAATTTGATAATGTCATGCCGGGTAGTAATTTGATAATAACTGGAGGGCATAATACTCTAAAGGACCTAAAACCTCTAACTGATGTTGGTTTCAACTTTTTTAAATATTGTTTGTCAATTTCAGCGATTATCATCTGTTTTAACCAATAATACCATAATTGATTAACATCACCCATTCTCAACGACTAATTTTGACGATTGCCATAATTGTAACGTTCAATTTCAATGCAAAATAGAGCAATTTCAATTTCAAGAATCACACGGCGGTATATTCAAGTTAAGATCTTTAACGCTTGATGAAAAAGGGTTTGAAAACTTTCTCAAATATACACCCAAACTGACTCTTTTTGAAAATTAAGAAAGCGGAAATTGAGTGGAGTGTATGATTTTTTTCCTTCGGGGTTCTAAGTGGCAGAACCCTCTCTCTAGATGGTTATGGCGAACGAAGCGAGCCTGCCAGATAATGATCTAATATTTTTATCTCCCTTAAGTTCTCAACTTTTCATCTCCTATCATTTTCCAATCAATTGCTACTCCAGTAACAACTGGATTTCTCGATTTCCAAACAATATTTCTAATTCCCTGAATGTCGCAATTCGCTCATAATGAGCACGATATCAACCTTCAACATCAGTCCCAAAACTTTTCCGCCCAACAATTCCCTTTGTTTCAGCCAGGCTCGCATTGTGGAAAGTGAGCTTATCCAATTTCAGGACCTGGTTTTTCCTGTTTTCCACTTTTCCTCCTCAACTTTTGCCGCCTCATTCGATTTTCCCGTCCTCAAAGTCTCGAAACTCACGCTCCTCACAGCCTCCACCTCACAATTGCTACAGATTCCCCTCATCTGCCCTGAGGTGAACTCTATCATACTGGGTGTATTTTCTCCGTCTGTAACGTTTACGCCTAACAGCCTCACAAGGCTGATATATTCCATTTATTTGTGTGTATATATATACTAGTTTGATACATGGTGATAAATTCTACGCTTTCATATTTGGAATCACGTCGTGAGGTCGTGGAGCAAACTGCGACAAATTTGAACCGGAAATGTGGCTGAGCCATATGTTTAGGATGGTGACAAATCATTTCCACCTCAAAATAAATTGGGGAAACAACTTTTTATTTGTTAGCTCGAAAAACAAGGGCCTCGTTTATTTTAGACAAATGCTTTTACTCATTTTATATTATGAAATACTTTTCCTCGTCGTAACTTTGCCTGCAAACATTTATGGAGTTATCGTGTGTGTACTAGATTTTTTATGAAAGATGTAGACATTTTTGTCTTTTTTCACTTCTCTACTCTTTTATTACTTTCCTTTAATTTATTTTTTTCTGCGGATGAAGCCCATATAGGGACTTGTACTTAGGTAATGAGTTGGATGACAGTGATAGAGGACTAGTGCCTACAGTTTTAGTTGGGTTCCGAACCACCGAGAAATGATTTTAGAGTAGAGAGCAGTCTTTTTGCTTGTTGATCAGTCAATATTATATTAATATATATTTATATATTCATTATTCTCTTAATTTTCTCCTCATGTTCTCTATTCCTTTGATAATCTCCCCTTTGCTTCTCCTACTTTTTGTGAGATCACTTAATTCTTTCACAATGATATAGCTATATATTTTGAGTTTTTGAACCTTTTTCTCATTTTTACTCTTTCTTATCACTTTCTATTATTTTCTGATCAGTTTTTCATTTTTTTACATTTTTACTTTTTTTCTAATAACGTTTTTCTTATTTTCTTATCGCTTTTTCTTTTTTCCTTATCAGTTTTACCTTTTTTTCCCTGTTCCTTATTTTCTTATCACTTTTTACTTATTTTTTGAACCTATTCTTTTTTCCTCTACTTATCATCACTATTAGCATCATCTCTCACGTTAATTCTCAGTTCAATAAGTCTTTATTCTTTGAACTAAATTCTACATTCTCTCTTGAGTTTCCTTTCCTCCTTATATTCTCTATTCCTTTCTGATAATTCTAATTCTTGCTAACTTGCTTGCTAACTAATTCTTGTGCGATCTTTTCATTCCTATTATAGCTCTTTATTTTGAGTTTCTTAACACCTTTTTAATTCTCTTCTTGTTTTTAATTTTTGAATCTTATCTTGCCTCTCTCTACTCTTCTTCATTATTGGCTTCATCGTAGCCGAGCGGTTTGAAGAAGAAAAAGAAAAAGAGGGAGAAGATGGAAGAGAAGAAGATGAAGAGAGATTAGATTAGATTATATATTTCTTTATTCATGTAAATTTACAAATTTGAATATGAATGGTTAAAATCAAAACTATCAACATCACATAGATATATATAGTAGTGAACTCAGAAAATACTGTACTATTTTTATAGTGCAAAGAATTATGTACAATGATCTCATTTGAATGATATTAATTACAGTAATGCCAATCTAAGTGATGCAATTACATGAAATGGCGAAGTTTGGACAAGGATTCATCCATTCTTGACACTTAACCAGTGAGAGAGAGAGAGAGAGAGAGAGAGAGAGAGAGAGAGAGAGAAAGAGAAGATGGAGGAGAATAAGAAGAAGAAAGAGTGAAGAAGAAAGACAAGACGCAAGAGGAGAAGAAGGAGAAGACGGAAGAGGAGAAGAGGAGGAGAGGAGGAGAATAAAAAAGGAGAGGGAAGAAGAAACAAGAGGAAGAGTGAGAAGAGGGAGATAACGAAAAAGGAAGAAAAGAAGGAGCAGGAGAAATAATAAAGAAGGTTGAGAAGAACCAGTAGATCCACTGAATTTCAGGTTACATCAAGTTTTAGATATTTCAATTAAATCAGGCAACCTGCTAGTCGTTCAACATAATATAGAATCAAGTATATGAAATGAAGGGATATATTCAATTTCAAAGTAGCTGAACACGAATGCAACATGCAGGCTATTACAAATGACATGCAACTAAACAGCGTTTGGGGTGTTATTTTGATACAACAAAGGCTCAGCGACCACGAAAACATTCCAGTAAATGACTGTCAAAAACATTAGCGCTACATGCTGACTACAGAGGGGGCCCCATATGGGTGGTCTGTGGTCCATTCAGTGGTCCCCTTTCTCCTTATCATCACCCCCCCCCCCCCCTCTTAAGGTCCACTTACTACTGTCTCATCCCCCCCTAACACTGTATCACTCCCCGCCTTAACACTGTATCACTCCCCCTCTTATCACGGCATCACCCACCCCCCTAAACAAGGGTTCTCCTGTGAGGTTACTCCCTAACTCCTGCCCCCCCCCCACCATAACTGGGGTCTCCCTCTACCCCTCCCTAATATTTCCTCATCAACCTGTACATTACAGATCTCTATGTACTGGGCGCGCTCTTATGTTGCCTTTATATAGAGCTGACCAACCAACCCTTCTAAAGCTTTTGATCTGGCAGACCTTTCCATTGCTGCTCTATAGTGGTGGCTTTCAATTCAAGACGAGCTTTGATAAGAGTGATAGTGGTCAAGGTGGTTGCGTCTTTATAATCATCATCATCATCATCATCATAGTCGTCATTTATGATCATTATCATTGGTTGGAGAGCGGTCCAATGGTTTCTGAATTGAAGTCGGAGAATAGTCAAAGTGTTTGTGGGTTCCGGGATGTATTATGTTGTCTTGTGGTCTGTTGTCTGAGGAGAATGGTATCTGTACGATTGTAAATCTATTGTGGGGCAGATGGACAAAATATCGTTGAATTGGTTCTGACTAAATGAGCGGTCCGGTGTTGTTGGTAAAAGTGGAGAACGATGTCTTTCTTTGTGTGATAGCTTGTATTTTCATCTGCTTCCACCTTTATTGTGATTAAATATTTTTTTTTTTTTTGAGAATGAAACCTTCATAGGTTTGAGACCTTTGTGTGGGTAATGAATTGGATGATGGTGATTGATGAGTTGGACCTACAGTTTTAGGTGGGCTCTGAACCACCGGGAAGTGATTTTACAGCAGAGAACAGTGTCTTTTTTGCTGGCCAATCTAATCGGTCACCGTTACGAACAGGACCTACGAGAACGCAGCTTATCTCTCTGATTGAACAGATACCTGCTACGGCACTCGGCTATCACTTCCGTTACATTATATATTTATAGAAGCATAAATTTATAATTATAAGGGTACCTTATAAATCAGTGACTGAAAGAGAGCTTTTTCATGGTGCTCAGGATCTTCAATTACATTTGCCTACATATAATTTTAATTATTCACCGAAAAATATATATTCATCTAAAAATAAAGAGATTTGCTAGAACAATGGATAAATGAAAAATGCATTTTTTTGACTAACAGGGAAGTTATTTATTGCCCCTTCATCAATTTTTCAATCGGAATTCATCGGAATTCATTGATTCATTGATTTTCATTTAGGTTATTCATCTATTTATTCATTCATTACAGAAGAGTTTGAAATATGTTTATTGTGAACGTACTCAATTCAAAATTTAGCCGAACTAAGTTGAGGTTGTGCGCAGGGATTTTGATCATAATTTTTTTTCGAAGATTTTTGTTTTGAATATTATTAGGACTTTGAAATGTTATCTATTGCTGTGAGGAAACATTTTTTTCTTCACATTATTTTGTGAAATATGGGGATTCAAAGGTGAAATTCTTTGGTTTTGGGGGTAATTAATCTCATCTACAAGTGATTTAAAACTTTCGGTAGATTTTCTATAACTGAGACACCTTAAGGAAAAAAATATTTTATTTCAATGTAACTAATAGTTTTTTCAAGCTAATTTTTTGAAAAATTGTAATTTTTTACAGATTTAAAAATGTATTTGAAAATGTATTTTGAAAAAAGTAATTGCTTGATTGGAGTAAAAAATATGTCATTTTATTCCTAGAACCCTCGAGATGTCTTCTAGTTACAGAAAGTTCATTAAAAGTTAAAATCACTTGCAGGTGAGGTCAATTGCCCCAAAAACCGTAAAATTTCAACTTAAAACCCTCATATTTCACAAAATAATTGACGAAATAGATTTTTATTACAGCAATAGATTACATTTCAAAGCCCTAATAATATTCAATATAATAAACTTCTAAAACAATCATGAACAAAAACCCTGCGCACAACCTTAATTTCCAATCACTAAAGATAAGGTACATAAGATACGGGGCTCTGGCTGGCTTCGTTTCCTACAGCCTTGGGTTCGAATCTCATTCAGCAATGGATGTTTCTCATCATTCACCTCATTACCCACGCACAAGTCTTCGGACTCAATTGGGCACCATCTGCAAATAAAAAGTCAGTGTATGATTTTATTTTTTATTTGTTTCAACAAACATGTCACTGAACTCTATTCCTTGTTGGAAGATAGAAGTATCGAAGTCCATTAAAGACAATCAAATAAATGAAATTCAAAGGATAATATCAACTACAACGGATTTGCAGACCTTTATCACAACCCACATAAATTTGGGAACAATATTCAACGCCATAATAACAGTTCACAATGCTTTCAACAGTATAAAGTGAGAGGAGTCACAAGCGTTTCGGAAATAATGAATACGAATAATAATAATAATAATGTAAAGTTTGCAGCCGTTTTGGGGCCGTGCATTTAGTCACAAGGATGGTTTTAGGGCAGCCAGAGTATCTCCATCTCACTTACTCATTTCGATCTGACATACTCTGTCTCACTTCGAATGTGAGTGTCTCAGTTATATGTACGCACACAGACATTCGCCAGACAATATACGTTATTCGACTCTAAGGACTCGCGAATAAACTAGTCTCGAGTTTGAAATTAAACCCGAAGGAGCTTGTACTCGTGGGATGGTGGATATGGGGGGGAGTGTGGTGGAGGAGGAGGAATTGGATGATAAAGAATGGCGGATGGAGAAGGGAAACTAACATGCCGTATCACACTAATAAACGTGAGTGCTTGGATGATGTTCTAACTCACACATACTCTATATTTCTCTCTCATTTTATCACTCATTCTCTCTCTCACTCTCTCATTCTCTCTTTCACACACTCAGACTCTCTTTCTCTCACACAATCTCACACCCTCTCTCTCGCTGCCTCACACTCTCTTTCTGTCTCTCACCGCCTCCAGCTTCGTTTGTGCCCAGCGAAATTTCCAACCAAATATCCTCGTGGAAGAGGCTCCACCTCACACCTTCCTCAGCTCCTCTCCTCACTACTGTCTCTTCCTCATTCCGTCCCCACCTTCCTCACTTTACTCACACTTTCTCTTTCTTCCCCTCCCTCCTCTACCAGCAGATTCCTCACCGACACACTCGAGAACCTCACAAACGTTTTCCAGACCTCACTCCACTCTGTGCCTCACCTCAGACCCTCTAGAAGACCTTTAACCGCCTCAACACGTAAAAGCCCCAGGGTGCAATCGCCAGAATATTGTTATGCATATATCTATTTCTATCTCCTCCTTTACCTCCTTCTCCTCCTCCTCTTCCTCATCCTCCTCCTCTTCCTCGTCCTCCTCCTCTTCCTCATCCTCCTCCTCTTCCTCGTCCTCCTCCTCTTCCTCCTCTACTACTTCTTCGTTTCTCAGACTCACCCTCTGTTCTTCTCCTCCACCACTCCTCCACCTTTTCATCCTCGTCCTTCCACACCCTACCATCATTTTCAAACGTTTCCCCAAACTTTCCTCCCTCCTCTTCCTCCTCCTAAAATGCTCTGCTTTCTTGTTAAATTTATCGTCGACATTCTGTTCATTGCGAATGGAGATTTGTCGTGCCCTTTTCCCCTCACCCACGTTCGCCATATTCGCGCGCCAAATTCGTAACTATATAATTTTGGTAGTGAGTACGGATGAAGATTGATGGAGTTGAGTTTTTTGTGATTTCGAATCTGATTCTAAGTATCATAAACTTGTGCCTAACAAATAATCTAATTTATTTTTGAGGTATAGCTTATCCAATTTTGGCATAAATAATATTAGCTGGAATGAGTCATCAATATTATAATTGTGTTCATTTCTGTAATTTGAGAATTTGATATGAAATTTTATTTAAATTAAATCTAAATCAATACGAAATTTAAACTGATGTGTTTAATTTCAATATTTTATATTAAATTTGGTTAATTCAGTAATAGTAGATAGTAGTAACCTTAAATACTGGACACGTCCGCCGTCCGGTATGTACTTAAGGTAATGACTGAGCTCATGTGAGTGTTCTAGAAATCGAATAATGTCAATAAATAAACAACAATTATGACACAGCAATTTCAAAATTATCCGGTGAAAATCAATGCCAAAGTTCTAGGAGATTCAATTTAAATAGTAGCTCAACAATAGAAGTGCTTATCAATCATCATGTCCAAATTAATCTTACTATTACTCTTCCTACTCTTACTCTTACTATTTTATCATCATAGATTTTGTTCAAATATTTTCTTCGGCTATAGACCTGAACTATTGTGTTACAGTGATTAAAAATATTAAATAGCTCCGACGGTAAAGTAGCTAAATTAGATGATAATAAGATAGGAAAAATATTTGGGAGGAATAAATCGCAGAAATTTGGAAATATGCTGCTGAGGACAAATTTCACTAAAATTGCACGGAACGGCAAAAGTGGAGCTTCATTGACCTACTAGCCGACTACCCGTGACCGTGAAAGTTTGTTTACCTTTCATACAGTACCGTACTAAGCAAGACCTCAGCCCGATGAAGTCATCAACTCCTAGAGCCGTCACACTAAAACCTGGCGTTGCTACTGTAGCAGACACTAATTTTTATTTTTATATGTGTAAAATCGTGAAAACAGGACCGATTTCCATAAAAAATACTTTGTCCTTTTCACTGATATTGAAACAAAAAATTATCAAATTCATCTGAACAAACTCTGAATATTTTTTCAGTGTTCTCTCATGGAATCTGAAGTAAAATTCGAATTGAAAAGACGATTTTCATCAATACCTCAATAATGATTATTGTATTTAATGTAACAGCCATTAATTATTATAACTTTGATAGCTTTTTTGTTTGTTTGAACAGAGATTTTCTGCTACATTCAATCTCAAAAGGGGCACCTTTATCAAGTTTGGTGACCTGGTATTTTACAGCCCTTCATTGATGCTGTAAGGTTATTTTCTAAGGGTTCTTATTACATTTAGTTTCGTAATCTAATAATTTACTATCGTCTACGTTCTTTAGTGTTGACAATAATTTTAGGATCCTAAAATAATTCCAACAATGATAATCTCCTAGTTCTTATAAATGGATCTAAGGAATCTCAATATAATAATATAATGAGTGAAATAATATAATAGTATCAAAATAAATATTATTCATCTTGATAATACAATAATTTACAGTAAATGAAGACTACAGTAATTTGTAGTAAATTATTGGATTATCTTATAATTTACTGTAAATTTATTTTCAGGAAACTGAAATTTACAGTAATTTTAGTAAATCATTGGATTGTAAATAGTATTTTTTTTTACAATCCAATAATTCACTATTCTCATACCAATTTTATGGCTTTTAACAAGTTTAGGATCCTAAAATAATACCAAGTTCGAACAATTTCCTAGATAAATGAAGTAGAACACTGCTGTCAGTTTTAGAGATGCTTTCACCATTGAAATCTGGAGCTAGGCTTTGAATTGGGGATATTAGTGCCATTATTCAGACTTTCGGCTCTGTCGGCCTCCTGACACTTCTTAAGCCCTTTACCCCTCACCACTCACTCCAGACCCCCTTGCCCCTTAAACCGCCTCTCCTCAGACCCCCTTGTCCCCTTTAAACCCCTTCCCACTTACCCTAGACCCCCCTCCCTCACAACTATTTCGGAAGTCCTTCATTTGATTCACGGCAATTTAATTAAAGCGAGCGTTGTTCCGAACGCAAGAGTATTATAACTTGTTCCTGTTATTGGGAACTTCTTGTTCCTGGTCCTGGACAGTCTGGAGGATGTCTTGGTGGTACTTGGCCTAGTGATTGAGGATTAGAGACATTAGAGACAAACTTCCAAATCTTACCGCTTCTAGTTGGGATGGTTGAGTTGGACGATTCCATTGTGGTAGAATGTGATAGTGATAGCTTTAATGGCTTGACCATTGTTCATTTGAAAAGCTGGAAGCTGTAGGATTGTATAATTAATTGTCCTTAAGCTGTGTGATTGTTCTGATTAGTTCAATTGTTTTAATACATCTATGAGAGAGGTAAAGTATGTTTTAATGTCTATGGAAAGTTTGATTGATTGATTAACTGCCTTTATTAAGGGCGAAATTGGGACTCAAGGTCCTCTTTCCCACTCAATTCTTAAAAAGGTAGTGAACCAATTGTTATGATCGGTGCATTTCCTAATGTCTAGAGAGCTTGTAGAAATTAATAAGAAATAGAATTTGTAGTAGAGAAGATAGATAGATAACATAGCATTAGTGTACTTTGTCAATCAAGGGGAAAAATAAGTCATAGATGTCATAGTCATATTACACATGACGAATAGATGATAAGAAAGTATTTATCAATCGAAGACTGCAATATTCATGGTATTATATCTTGACATACACGTTTATAATGCAAGAAGCCGAGTTGATTATCACTTGGTTAGTCACAATAGAAGCTTATTCAAACAAAAACCTGGTTATATTGGAAAGAATCTCTACAGCAAGCTATAACAAGAATTAAACAGTCTTGATAATATAGAAATATTTAAAAAACAATTGAAAAAATATTTAGTTTATAAAGCTTTTTATAACGTACAAGAGTTCCTTTCACATAAAAATTAAGCCTCACCTCAACTAATTGATATAGTAATTATGGTAACTAATGTATAAGATTGTATAATTGTTGATCTGACTTGTCTATACTCCTTAACTGGAGTCTAAAAGACGTAATCTAAAAAAAAATCTCTCACACAAGCTCCTCATTGCCTTAATAGAGTCTAGGCCAATCCTTTGGGACAGAACCTTACTTTTATATAAATACAGAATTTTGACAAGGAATGCCTGAAGAGAATTGTAGAATTTGTTGAACGAAAATTTTGGAGAATTCATTGGCTTTACTAGGGTTACCTCCAGCGGGGGGAGGAAGAGGAAAAAATTGAATTACCTATTTTTAAAATTATCAATGTCTTAATTCTTATAAATGGATGTTATTTTTGTGGTTCTCAGATTGTTGATGTATAATTCAATTCAGTTCTTTCGTACGGTGTATAAGGTTTTTATGGTATAAGGCTCAATAATATTCTACTCTGAATCTTCAATTATTATAGTTATCAACATGGAAGGTACTTATCTTTAATCTTTAATTCTGAATCGATAATTATTGTTGAATTGAAATCATTCGTTATAAGGCCATTATTAGTTATTAATCCTTAATAATTCTTAATTCTGAATCGATAATAAATTATTAAATTAAAATCATTAGTTTTCAGGCCAGAAAACGTTTAGTTACCAAGTTGATCATTATGGATTTGATAGGCTGTGTTTTGCTATTTTTCTATAAAAATAATACAGTACTATACTGCAACATTGGTAACCCATAACATACCGTAATCAGCTTATCGATTGTCTGTCTCCATTGTTTCGAGAGAGAAACACATCGTTTCTGGTGCCATCAAAATATGGCTAATGAAATGGGACTTGACTTTCGACACACCCTCGAAGAGAACAGCAACGAAGTTGGGCCCCGAAATGCTTCGCAAAGCCCGGGAACAGTTTGCGGTGGCTTGAGGACTTGGAGGGTGCTTTATTAAGGGACGCCACGCCATCTTCGTGAGCTTAATCCAGCTGAGGCTTAGTAGGCGGGCTAACCGGCAATGTTTGGCGCTGGCTTGCTTTCATAACTCGCTGAGGAGGTTTACTCACTCATTCCATCTCTATTTTACTCACTCATATGATCTTTTACTCAACGACGCCCTCAATTTCCTCTGGGTGCTCTCACACATGGTATCAGAATTTTCTCGAATGTGCAAGTAGAGCTATGTAGCATATTTTTCATCGTTGCCATAATAACGTGCTTGATGGTTATATAAATTTTTAATAAACGTAAATCTAGCATAAATTTTAAGCAATTATATCCATAAATTTCATAATTTTTTTCAATTATATGCATAAATTTCAAGCAATTGTAATGGTGACCGATTGGATTGTCGAGCAAAAAAGACTGTTCTCTGCTGTAAAATCACTTCCCGGTGGTTCGGAACCCACCTAAAACTGTAGGTCCAACTCATCAATCACTATCATCCAATTCATTACCCATGATGCAAAGGTCTCAGACTTATGTGGGCTTCATCCTCCGAAAAAAAATATTAAATTTGTTTCCATAGATGTATAAAGAATATTATCATCAAGGTCCAGATATGTATACATTTTTATAATTATTTTTTATTCAGCAAACTAAATTGTTCCGTAATGAATAATTAGACGAAGATGGCACAATCACATTTCTTGAAAATAGTGAGATACTTACTAGTTTCGGTTGTTATACCATTATCAATTTCAAACAAACTAAAACTAAAGTTTAGAGTAGCTTTATATAATACTAAACACAGAATGATACTATTGGCTGAGGGTGAAAGTGCCTCTCGCAGGCTGACCTTAATTGATTGGCTGAAGGCCACATAAGTCACGCCCACTGGTGGAAGGAGCAACAAGGAATGATCAGTGTCAGAATAAAGAACCAAAAAGTAACAAACAAAGACAATACACAAGTAGGCTAGAATTGAGCAATTTTAAAAATTAAGATAAAATAAAAAATGAAGCTAAATGAATTGGAGTCAATGTCAACCGAGAAAAACAAGAAGGTACTGTTATTGAAGATTGGGCCAGCATTATGATGAAACCAAGTTAGTTCTATTGAATTGGTTGAAATAAATTTGATCATTTAAACTCGAATTGGAATCGTTTTTTACCAACCTAATTATCTCCAAAGCTTCTAAAATGTTCAGTTGTCAGCCTTAGCCAATCAAATACAGAAATTCAACGTCTTCTTCAACCTTGAACTTGTGTCCATTAGTAATAAGATGCTCACCAAAATTTAAGTCTTCTTTTTGGGTTTCCCAATCTGTAATATGTTTAGTTATACTAAGTTTTAAACCTTCGCCACTACAATGAAAGTAAAATTGTGCCACAATCACAAGAGCTCAAGTATCAAAACATGTATTAATCCAAAAATAAAATAATGTAATTGAATAACAAGAAATTTTGTAACCGTGAAACATTACATGTTTGTATTGGGCTTCTTTGATAGTTTATCACAATAATTATTCTTTGTAACATTGAACCAGCATTAACATCATTAAAAAAACGTAGAAATTTAAAAAAAATTTTGAAGTAAATAATTAAAGTCGAAAATATTAGCATGGAAACTTCCTGCTTCTGAAATTTATACCACTGATCTGTTGGTCGAAAGTTAAGTACCTTACACATTACGCACACATGTTTGTTGATATTCCTATAATTCACTTTTGAAGTTATTCAGGAAGTGAAATTGATCGAATTTCATTAGCTATTTGATGGAGTTATCAATGTTCGCAGTAGCGGAGGTCTTTTGTATAATATCCATAGTATTAAAAAGATTTTTAATTTTCTTATCAATTCAACATTTTAAATGATATATTATTATGAATTATTATCTAGCGGCTGAAGCGAGTAATTGGACATAATTACTATATTATAGTTGAGTTTGAGATTGAGCAATTTTTCTTGTTTAAGCTTACAAGACTCTATTGATCTCACCTCGTTCAATTTAATACCATTGTTACCCTTTTTTATGAACATTTTTTATGTTAATATATTCATAAAAATTCATTGTTCCAACAGAATATCACAAGAATAAAAAAATTTCAACTTATATTTATTTTTCATTATTGCACGAAAATTTATTTTTCTTATTCTCCTTGAGTTATCACCTCAACCTTCTTATTATCAATAATTCCTTTTTCATCTATTCTATTCAAATTCTTTTTGTTACTCTGTTATTTTCATCAACTACGCATTCATCTCCGCTCTTTCGGTTGAGTGTAAGATAGGACTATTTTGCGCTGATTCCGCTCTTTTGTGTAAATTCATCACCTGGATATTACAATTCACGTATTATGCAAACATTCTTATTAATGTCAGCAATCAAACTTACAAAACAGTGAAATAGTAACAGTGATAACGTTATATATAGTCTTGGATATATTTTTTTATGTATCTTCTATGACTAGGTGATGTCATTTATTGTTACGTTATAGTCACTAGTCACATAAATTGTACTTTTACTTAAATAAAGCTGACTAGCTTTAGATCTTCCCACCTCATTTCTGTGGCTAACCAGCCTATTCGAATCCATGAAAGAGTGAAAAAACATAATAAAAATTAGAGTAGAAAGAGAAAAAGCGATAGAGCGTGAGTGGAGCATTTAATTAACTGTGCACTGCTTTGTAGGCTAATAAAGAAAAAGCAGTTGGAGAGTGGTGTTGGAGTGGAAGTGCCCCTGGAATAAGCACTATGGCGGCCTTCACCCTCCACCTTCATTGTTTGTTTTCTGTTTTCCTCTTTTTTGTGCTTTATTTAGAGTAGGGGGGAACCGGAGACGAAACAGCCCCAAGTAGCCGAGGATACAAAATAATACATTTAAAAAATAAGTGGGCTTCGTTTTGAGAGAGGGAGTCTGTGGTATGGAAAAAACTGTTAGTTGACTCAACTTAACTTCTCTCAGTTCTTGAAACGATTCAAGTTCAACTTTTTTGTTCAATTTTGGCGGTGGGAGGGGGGTAGTTTCATCCACGACTGAACTCAAACGCCGTGCGTTCAAACATTCCCTGGAGAGGCGATTTTTATTCGAATGCTTTTCTTGGTAGCGTTTCAAGTTTTGAATTTCTCATACTTTAGGTCTTTTTCTCGTTCTTTCTGCAACTTTCTCTATCGCTCTCTCTCTCTTCATCTCTTTCCTCCCCCCCCCCCCTGGAAGACTACTACTACTACTTGTTCTTAATTCTTAGCGCTTATTACTTTTCTTTACCTGGCTTTTGGTGGCGGTTAATGCTTTATTCTGCCATTACACGGTCGGAAATTGGTTTTGTTTCTCGTTTTTGAGTTTGGGGGATGTTTCTTGGTGGCAATATTCTTTTGTGGCTAATGGTTTTTCCGAATAAGAAATCTGATTTGGTTTGGAAGATGATTAATATGGAAATTGTGTCCAATCTCAATTTCAATCTCCATAAAACCCAAAATAATAAAATAAAAGAGATGGTAGAAGCTCAGAAACTCGATGATTCAGTGCTGTGTACAACCAATGAGGAAACTTGGAAAAATATTTGTTGTTTTATTTCTGGATATGATGGAAACTTTAGGTTGAATGTTATCTATTGTCATAATATAAGGGGAAAATATGAATATCAGACCAAAATAGTAGAAGAGCATCTGCGTTCCATAGCTACTTTTGTACATGCCATTCAGCTGGGGAAGTGATAGCAGAGTGCCGTAGCAGGTATCTATTTAATCAGAGATAAGCTACGAAAATCCTGGGCGCTCTTTGTAAGGGTGACCGATTGGATTGGTCAACAAAAAAGACTCTGTTCTCTGCTGTAAAATCACTTCCCAGTGGTTCAGAACTGTAGGTCCAACTCATCAATCACCATCATCCAATTCATTACCCACGCACAGGTCTCAAACCTATGTGGGCTTCATCCTCCAAAAAAAAACTCTAGATTCAGATGTAAACTGTTGAACCCTGTTTACCCTGTAAACCGTGTTTTTTTAACGATAATTTTTACAATATTGCAGTATCTGGAGCATTACTGAAGACTTCAAATATGTCATTCAGTATGACAATCACCACAATAACATAATATGCCAAATGCCATATGAAGTCATATGATATCCCTCTTTTTTGATCTGAATTTAAAAGACTACTGATTTCTATAAGCATTGTAATTATGCTTCCCGATTCACAAATAAAAGATGCACATCGGGAATTCTTGAAAACTAGTTTTGCTTCTTCTTCATCAACAGATCTCATATTTCATGCCTCAATATTTCCTCTAGATATGTTTTTTTAATTGGACAATTTAAAATAATATAGGAAAATATTTCGACACAATCAAAAATAGAAACGTAAACGCTTGCGCTGTAGAAATAACGTGAATAAATGGGCTGGCTAAACAGCAACCTTCGTGATATCCTTCAAATATTTTTTGTATTGAAAATGATTACAAACACATCAGCCATCTACAAAACAGGGAATATTAGAAACGGAAAAACAAAAATGGAAATTCATTTTGTTCACTTTATTTTTGCTGCTATTACAACATTTCTGTCGGCTCAAACTCGACTTCTGCCAGAGAGAAGTGTACTCCTTGTTTTAAGCTAATAACGAAAACAATATCAACAACAAAAGAGTGCTCCCTCACCACTTCTTTATCACTCATTTTTCCTCTCACTCCATCTTTGTTATGCTTTATTTTTCTTTCTTTCTCTCGCTTCAATACAAAAACCTACCTTTTCTTCCATTTACTGTATATACGAGTATCACTCTTTCTACTTCTGCCTTTGTTTCTCGTCTTCCTATCAGTTTTATTTAGTCCTACTCGTTCTCCCTCCAACCATGGACGGTGTCTTCCCATTTCCTCCTCCTTCACCTCTTCCTTCTCCTACTCCTTCTCCTCCTTCTCCTTCTCCTTCACTTTCTCTTTCTCCTTCTGCTCCTCCTTCTATGCCTCATTCTCTTCCTCTTATTACTCCTCCTCCTCCTTTTCTTCCTTCTCCATCTTATTCACCTCCTCTTCCTCCTTCTTCTCCTCCTCCTTACCTCCTCCTTCTATGCCTCACTCTCTTCCTCTTATTACTACTCCTCCTCCATCTCCTCCCCCTCCTGCTCCTCCTTTTCTTCCTTCTCCTTCTTCTACTCTGCATCATTCTCTTCCTCTTATTACTCCTCCTCCATCTCCTCTGCTTCTTTCTCCTCCTCTGCCGCTTTCTCTTCTTCCTCTTCCACTTCCTGTTTCTTCTTCTTCTCCTCCTCCTCCTCCTCTTCTTCCTTCTCCTTCTCATTCATCTCCTCTTCCTCCTTCTCCTGTTCCTACTCCTCTGCCTCTTTCTCCTCCTTCTCCTCCTCTGCTTTTTTCTCTTCCTCTTTTTCCTCACATGCCACTTCCTATTCTTCCTTCTCATCCTTCTCTATCTCTTCCTTCTCCTAGAAGAGAGCTTCCTTTTCCTTCTTTATCACTCATTTTTCATTTCTCCTCTTTATCACCCATTTTTCCTCTTCCTCCATCTTATTCTGGCTTTATTTTTCTTTCTTGTTCCTTTCAATACAAAAAACAACTGCTCCATAATCCATCTCTTCCTCGTTCTTCTCCTGTCCCTGTTTTCCATCTTCCTCTAATTTTCCTCTACTTCTACTCTTTCTCCCTCCATTCACTCCCACCTTTTCTCTTCTTTTCCTTTCTCTCTCTAGAGGTTTAAGTGGAAGAGAGGGCCGGCTGCGCTCTAACTTCGCCCTCCCAGGTAATAATTAAAGGCAGCCATTCTATTCTATTCTTTACAAAAATATCTACCTCATCACTACATTTCTTCCTTTTCCTATATCTGTCCCCGTTTTTCGCCTATCTTTCACTTCTATCAACCTCTACTCTTCCTCCCTCCATTCACTCCTACCTCTTTATTTTCCTTTCTCTCTCTCTCTCTCTCTCTCTCTCTTCCATGCAAAAAATACCTACTTCTTCGCTAATTTCTTCCTACTTCTACTCCTGTCCCTGCTCCTCATCTTTCTTTTATTTTTCTCAACTCCCACTCACCCTCATTCTCATCCACTTATTTTCCTTTTTCTCCTACTCTCAAAACTGCCAACATCATCATCATCCGAGTTCTTCCACTTTCCAAACTTTCCACTTTCTAAATTTCCGTTATGCTCTCAGCAGACAAATCTGCTCGAAAGCACGAGGTGCGCCTACCTCTGCTCCGCTCCTGGTGCCCTGGTACTTGTTATGGGCGCCTGGTATAGAAATAAAAAGCTTTGCACAAAGCTCACTCTGTACATCGTCATGGGGCTGAAGCATGGAGTTATCTTGTTGGTATTGTTGTTGTGTGAGTGAGTGTTGGAGTCTAACATTAAGTTTGGCCCGCCATTGGCAGCTAGGGCTTAAATTCTCAAAGGTGCACCTACGCAACTGTGTTTCCCAAGTTATGTGAGTGTTTTGTGATGAGAGAGTTGTTGTTGTTATGTGTGTATGTGTGTGTGTGTGTAAAAAATGAATTATACTGATCGATGATGTTTTCAACAAGGAACATGTTTGAAAATCTTTTATTGATTGCTTAAATATAATTAACAATTTGAACATTTATATTGTGAATACGGGAAAAATATATGAATAAATAGATATATCAAACCTTATCTTCAATCAATATAAGCCCCCATAGTATCCTTTGATCTGAATAGAAATTGAATGGGTAACTAAATAACTGAAGAGGGCCATTTTTATTTTATTTATCTAGTCATAGAAAGGCATCGACGATTATTTTCCGTTCTACGTTTTAAAGATACATATTTCATCGATTTTTATTGAATAACTGTCAAAAACAAATAAAAACAATTAAATATAAATGAAACTGTGAAGTATGACCTCGACCTAAAATCTGCAACGAGTCGAAATCGACCAGTCAAACCAAAACTCAGAAAATGTTCCACTCAACACCCACAAAACCTCGAGAACGGGTTCAATGACGAAATTGATCCAAACCACCAAAAGATAATTCTCATTGTGTTTCAAGCAGTTTCCTATCTTGAGCAGTCTCTTAAAAAGCCCACAGAGATTTAACAAGACAGATATTGTGCACTCTCAGTTAATGCCTAACCACTCACTTCCTCTTAACCCTCTCCTCTTTCTTTCACTCTCTCCAAAATTCTTCACCCCTTCAAGAAACAACCCTCCTTCACTTGTTTCACTCCATCCATCCACACACACACACACACACACACGCACACTCAACCACTGGCGTTAAGCAATTATTGTTCATCGTACAAGTTAAGGAGTTTGAAGGTGTTTTGAGCGTTCCTGGATTTAATTTAGGGTACACTACTCCCTGCATGCGGTACCCTAGTCGGTTAGAGCAGTAAGCACACCCTTGCCAAAAGGCTGCCCCTCTTTTTACCCCCCTTCCAACAATGGAGGGTTGTGAGTGAGTGAAACGCATTATGTAAAACGGACTGATTAAATGTGGCCAACCACCCCTCCTCTCAATCTCCCTCCTCCTTCTCCAGCCCCCAAACTACTGTCAGAAGGGGTCGACTTAAGATCCGAAGACATCGAGTGTGCTATTCTTACAATAGTCCTACAAGAAGGATATTCGTCTTAGGGGAAGGAAGTCTGTTTAAGATGAACACAACCACAGAAAAGCTGATGGTGGTCGTAGGGCGGTACACAGTTCGAAGTGAGCTGGTTTTGTTGAATTTAATCATTTGATTTTGGGATGCACCATCGTGGTGAAGGGTTTGTTGTTGGGGTATAGCTGCAGATTGGGAGGAATCTGAATGAGAATTCAAATATCATCAATGTTCTTCAAGATTCGAGTTCTTGGTATGTGTAAAGCATCGCTCAATTTGTTAGAATTTGACAATGGTCAGATGATGATCATGAATAATAAAGGATTAGAATAGTAGTACAAGAACAAACCGGTTGGAATTGACGATGGAAAATCAATGATCATCAATGATTAAATATTTCACATTTATTGAAATCCGTGAAAATAGTTTCGGTTATTACACCATTATCAATCTCAAACAAACTAAACTAAAGAACAGAGTAGCTTAATGTATACTATACACGGAATGATGCTATTGGCTGAGGGAGAAAGCTCCTCTGATACGCTGACCTTCATTGAAGGTCTGTGATTGGCTGAAGGCCATAACAAGTCTAACAAGTCGCGCCCACTGGTGGGAGGAGCAACAAACAAAATGGCTGATGACCAAAAAAGA
The DNA here is from genome assembly GCA_948455865.1 of Conomelus anceps. Classification (NCBI taxonomy): domain Eukaryota; kingdom Metazoa; phylum Arthropoda; class Insecta; order Hemiptera; family Delphacidae; genus Conomelus; species Conomelus anceps. Next base: position 45,126,107 of record OX418221.1, read on the forward strand.
CACGTCCACTGGTGGAAGGAGCAAGAAGCAAAAATAAGTGTCAAAATCAAGAACCAAAAACTGTGAACACAGAAAAAGCAACAAACGAAAACAATACACATGTAGGCTAGTATTGAACAATTTTAAAATTAAAAAATTGTAGCTAATTGAAATAATGCAGTCAAGGTCAACCGAGAAAAACTTGAAGTACCGTCATTAAAATGTAGGCCAGAATTTTGATGAAACCAAGTTAGTTGTATTGACTTGATTAAAATGAATTTGATCGTTTAAACTTTTATTGAAATTGATTTGTATCATCATAGTTATCTCCAAAGCTTCTAAAATGTTCAACGTTATTGTCTGCCTTTGTCAATTAAATGCAGAAATTCAACATCTTCTTCAACCTTGAACTTATGTCCATTAGTAATGAGATGCTCTGAAAAATTTGAGACTCCTTTTTGTGTTTTCCAATCTAAAATGTTCATTTATTCTACGTTTGAAACTTCTACCAGTCTGACCCACATAACAGGCATTACATTCATGCAATTCAATTTATAAACTCCACTTTTATCCTAGATATCAATTTTTATTTTAGTACACACGAAAAAATTCTTCAAAATGGGTTTGTTTGAAAACCTACTTCAAACCCGTTCTTTTTCAATTTTTCTTCTATCTTATCAGATACTGAGCAATATACTGAATAAGATACCGTTATTCATGACCTTTCTCCAGTACCAGTTATAGCAATGCTAGCACTAATTGCTAGTCTCCTACTTATTTTATTTTAAATTTTGTCAACAATGATCTTCTCATATCCGTTTGTAATAGCTATCTGTTTAATATTACTAATCTCTATTTCAAAGTGATGTTTGCTCATGGGTTTAGTCAAAGCTCTATAAATCATACTATTGAGAGTTGCAAGTGTGCGAGATATAGGGTGACGTGAGTGATGAGGTGAGATTACATTGGTATGAGTTTATTTTCTAAAAATAGAGAAATTGTGGGCTCCTGTGCTATGATTTTTCTCAAATCCAGACAATTTTAATCACTATTCTCTTATAACTCTAATCTCTTCTAAATATTAGGTTGTCTGATGGGAGTTATAATGAATAAGAATTATTGATAGATTACAATCTTCAATATAAAATGAGTTTGTAGCTGTAGTTCGTGGACAGATTGTGTGAAATCTGGATGACAACGTACCTTCAGTGTTTGTTGACTCGAGGAACTCTTGAAATTCATTTAGAATAGAGGCATTTCAAGTATTCCTCGAATCAAGAGCCTCATAAATGCGGCCCTCAATGAACGTGAAATATTTCTTGTATTACTGGGATGTAATTCTTGAAAACGATACAAAATAAAAAACTGCAACATACTTCACCAAGTTTTACGCTGTTTGAATAAATTCTTAGCAATTGATAGCCCACACAGGAATAACCATGTGATCGGATAACAAACCGTAAAGATGACAAAAAAGAGACAGAATAGAAGTGATTGTGACAGCAGCCTTGTAATGAAGCCTTCAACGCAGTGACAGTGGGTTATGAAAAGTGAAGAGGCTGAACCGCTAGCCAGTAGACATTGACCTTCACCTTGATAGCGAACAGTTCTTTCTCCGTTTCAATTGTTACGTTACTACGCCCTTCTTCATAATTTTTCTCTGTTTTTCGGCTTTTCTTCTTCTTCCCCTTCTTCTTATTCTTCTTCCCCCTTCTTCTTATTCTTCTTCTTCTCTCTCTCCTTCTTCTTCATCTACTTCTCCTTCCTCTTTTCCTTTTTCTTCTTCTTCTTCTTCTTCCCCTTCTTCTTATTGTTCTTCTCTCTCTTCTTCTTCTTCTTGTTCCTCTTCTTCTTCTTTTCCTTTTCCTTTTTCTTCTTCCTCATTTTCTCCGCCTTCTTATTCTCCTTCTTCTTCTTCTTCTTCTTCTTCTTCTTCCTCTTATTCTTCTTCCTCTTCTTGATCTCCTTCTTCTTCCTCTTCTTCTCCTTTTTCTTCTATTTCATCTTCTTCTCCGCCTTCTTCTTCTTCTTCCCCTTCTTCTTCTTCTCCTTCTTCTTCTTCTTCTTCTCACCCTCTCCTTCTTCTCCTTCTACCTCATCTCTTTCTCCTTCTTCCCTTTCTTTTTCTTCTTTCCCTTCTACTTCTTCTCTCCCTTCTTCATCTTCTTCTTCCTCTTTTCCTTTTCTTCTTCTTCATTTTCTCCGCCTTCTTATTCTCCTTCTTCTTCCTCTTTTTCTTTTTCTTCTTCTTTCTCTTTTCCTTTTTCTTCTTCTTCTTCATCTTCTCCGCCTACTTCTTCTCCTTTTTCTTCTTTTTCTTCTTCTTATTATTTTCTTATTCCTTCTTCTATTCTTCTTCTCTCTTTTTCTCCCTCTTCTTCACCGCCTTCTTATTGACCTTTTTGTTCTTCTTCACCCTTTTTCTTCTTTCTCCTACTTTTTTCTTCTCCTTTTCTTCTTCTTCTCCTCCTCCTTCTTCTTCTTTCAATTTTTTTCAGTTACAAATAATTAATTAATTGATTGATTAATTGTTGTAATTCAAATTGAGAATTATTAATGCAAGATAAACAGTGATTTTAAAGCAACGGACGTGTGCGTATGTTGTCTGAAACTAATTGAAACATTCTATGCAAAACATCATTCATCTCCATATTTCCAATAATTACTCATAATAAGTCATGGCAATTTTGAGATAAAAAACGAAGAAGAAGTAGAAGATGAAGAAGAATATAGAGATGTAGAAGAACAAGAAGAAAAAGAGTGAAGAAGAACGAGAAAAAATTTGAAGAAGAACAAGAGGGGGAAGGAGGAGAAAGAAAAAGAGAGAAGATGGATAGGAGGAATATAAGATAAAGAAGGAGGAGGAGAAAAAGAAAGAAGAAGAAAAAGATTGAAGAAGAACAAGGAAAAGAGAGAAGAAGGAGAAAGAAGAAGGGGAAGAGAAGAAAAAGAGGAGAAGGAATAAGAAAAATAAGAAGAAAAAGTGGGAGAAGCCCAAGAAGGAGAAGAAGAAAAAGAAGAAGAATGAAAAAATGGAGAAGGAAAACAAAAGAAGGAAGAGAAAGTGTGAAGAAGAAAAAGGAGGAGTTGGAGGAGAGGAGGAAGAAAAAGAATGGAGAAGAATAGAAGGAATATAAGAAAAAGAAGGAGGAGGAGGAGGAGAAGAAGGAAGAAGAAGAAAAAGAGTGAAGAAGAACAAGAAAAAGAGAGAAGATGGAGAAGGAATAAGAAAAATGAGAAGATGAAGAAAGGGGAGAAGCAGAAGAAGGAGAAGGAGAAGGATGAGGTGAAGAAGAAGAAGAAGAAGAAGGTGTAGAAGAAGAATAAGATGGAGGAAAAGAAGAAGAATAACAAGAAGGAGAAGAAAAACATGGAGAAAGAAGAAAAAAATGGAATGAAAAATGAAAGAAAAAAATAATGGAAAAGAAAAAAGAAAAATAGGCCTATGGACAAGAAAAACAGGAAGGAGATGGGATGAAGAAGGAGAAGAATGGCAAGAAGTAGAATATCAAGAAAAAGAAGAAGAGAAAGAAGAGAAGTAGAAAAAGAAGATGAAGAAGAAAAAGAAGAAGAAGAAGAAGGTGTAGAAGAAGAAGAAGAAGAATAAAAAGAAGAAGAAGAAGAAAGAGGAAAAGAAGGAGAAGAAGATAAGGAAGAAAGACTAAGGATAGGAGAGAATGAGAAAGGAAAAGAGGGTATTGATGAACAAAGGATGGAAGAAAAGATGGAAGTTAGATGATAAGGAGTATGAGAAAGGGCTGAGTTTGCAAATGAACGTGAAAGTCACAAGAGCGATCTAATGCTGCCTAATCCGGTCCTAAAATACGTGGCTGCTGTTTAATAACAACTAGCTGTGTTATTGCGGGTAATCCGGTCTGCTGTTCTTGAAAGGGTCTTGCTCGGTGGGCGGTGGGGTGAGGGGGGGTTTGCAATATGAATTCAAATCGGTTGACATTACATCTGTTAAATTTGAGAAGGCACAGCAAAAGCCAGAAAGCAAAAGCAGGCACATGTGGGGGCTTCTCCTAGTGTTGTCAAAGCATCTTTGGAATAATATTCCACACAAATATCTTGTTTGACTCCACCTTCCATTGTGAGGATACTTCCAAGTGTTCATTCATTACTACTTTATGAGTATGTACGATTTTACGAGTAAAATATATATTCTATATTATGTATTGTAATGTCCTATTCTGGTCAATCAGGTGAGTTGAACAAAATAATAGCTCATCTGATTAGACTTACCAGATATATCTGATCGGAAAGCTGAACCAAATTTAATGTACAATATGATAATTATTTAATTAAGAAGAAAAAAAGTAATATTTCTGGTTTGTCGAGCTTTCTTTGTAAACAGTTTGTTCTTTATCTGGTTTGATGTAGAAATGTTAATGAGCTTGAGAATTAGAGTAAACTAGCAGCTACCCGTCCTTCGTACGGATTATGTTTAGAAATACGCTAAATATGTTTCGGTTTTTTGATAGCAACGATCATGAAGTTGTTAGCAGCTTAGTTAACAATTCAGTGACAGTTATCAGAGAGAATATCTGAGAACAGCTGATTGATATATCATCATAAATTACGTGATTTGTTGTTGTTCTTATGTTGCAATAATAGTGCTACCTGGCGAATTCCCAAGAGCCTAGCACAAACCGCACCTTCCTAAAATGTTAATTTTTGTTTTGATAAATTATTGAAATTAGAAAATTTTGTTTTTTTCAACAAAGAAATAATTGATAAAACATAAGATGAGCTTTGATTCACCAGACATATGTTTCCTAAAATACTGCAATGCTCCGACTACACAAGTCTGCAGACAGCGTAAATAACGCCGCGAAGGGCCCACCATTCAGATTATATTTGAGAACAGCTGATTGATATATCATGATAAATTACGTGATTTGTTCTTATTCTTATGTGGTAATAAAACTTGGAAGAAATGTATCCAAAATCGCACAATACTTGGTTTTTAAACGTTTATTATTCTGTTAAAAAAAAAGTTAATTTAGTTTTTTATAGCTAAAGACATTGTCAATAATGTTTTCAATACTGTTCAATAACTAAAATCCCGATCGATGCTCTCGTTTTTGAGGAGAAGGCCGCGTAAAATGCCTATGGGGCCGTGACAGACAGACAGACAGACAGACAGACAGACAGACAGACAGACAGACAGACAGACAGACAGACAGACAGACAGACAGACAGACAGACAGACAGACAGACAGACAGACAGACAGATAGATAGACAGACAGACAGACAGACAGACAGACAGAAAGTGAGATAAGACTATTTTCGGCTTATTTAATGTATAAAACGTAAAAATAACCAAAAAATATACAATTCTGATAAATGTACAGACAAAACTCTAATTTTATTTATATAGATTTGAAAATTGAGAAGAGATTGTTTTAATAATTGAATAATCCCTCTGCAACGCTACAGTATATATTGATAAATAAATATCTGGATCTCATAGTCCATTTATGACAAAAAGATTTAGAGAAATCGTATTATAATTTCAAATACTTGTCATGAAAATTTTTATTTATTTCGAATAGTTGTAATGCATAGTTCTAATATTCATAAAGGAAATCAACAACATATAAAAAATCAAACACAATAAAAAAAAGAGCACCCATAAACGCATGTATACTTAATAGTGTACAGCAACTTATCACTGCCTAAGCATGTATTATACAAATTTGAAAAACTGGACAACAAACTAAATTAACACATTTTTTCTTGTTTACGAAGCATACATGAGTCTGAGACTTAGGCATGGGAAATCCAATGAAGTGTAGGATGACACAAAGATTCCAGAAATTAGAACAAACTCGTAATCGAAGGAGAAGCAGTCAACCAGAAATGAGCACCCTAACCGATATCAACACTAAGCTTGCATCTTCAATATTCTCTAGCTAACGAACAATTATCATATCATCTACTGGCCTAATTTACTTTTCAAATACAGTTATAGTGCATTTTTCACTACTAAGTAAATGAATTCAGGATATTTTTCATATTTTGAATATAATATTGGAATTGGATGATTAGGTCATCCAGCATGCCACGTTCAAAATGAATTTATTTGTAATTTATAGAACTTCTTCCAATATTTATTTATCCATAGACAAAATAACAATGAAATGAAGATGCAACAAAGTCCAAAACTAGGTACTCTTTTCACAAATTTCGACTATACTTCATTGTCTAAATTGAGAATACTTCCCACTAAACATTTAAATTCACTAAAACATTTCACTCCAACTAGGTTATCCCGGGTCTTTAGACTTTATTAAGCTTTGTAAAATACATTACAAATGTAGATTTTCTACATACTGAACGACAGCATTGCCTGTTCTAACATACCTGTGTTGGCAAAAATTTCATTCTTCAATTCTTTATCAGCTGATGAATATAAAATTTTCTTAAAACACCTGTGGTAAAGAAATTTTTTCAATTCTTCTTTTTCTTCTCCTCCTCCTCCTCCTTCTTTTTTTCACAACTTCTTATCCTTCTTCTTTTTATCTTATCCTTCTTCTCTTTCTTCTTCTCCATCTTCTTTTTCTTCATCTTTTTTTCTTCTTCTTAATCGTCTTTTTCTTCATCTTCTTTTTCGTTCCCTATTTCTTCTTCATTTTCTTCCTCTTCTTCTTCTTCTTCATCTTTTTCTACTTCTTAATCTTCTTTTTCTTTTTCTTCATCTTCTCCTTCTTCCCCTTCTTCTTCTTTTCTCTCTCTTTCCTCTCTCTCTTCCTCTTTATCCTATCCTCCCACCCTCTCTCTCTGAATGAACAATGAAAAATAAACTTTCTGTTTCAAAACAGCTGATCATCAAATCATAAGTTGAAATGTTTTTCTTCTTCTTTTTCTTCTTCTTATTTTTCTTCTTCTTTTTCTCCTTCTTCTTTTTCTCCTTCTTCTTTTTCTTCTTCCTCTTCTTTTTCTTCTTATTCTTTTTCTCCCTCTACTTCTTCTTTTTCTTCTTCCTCTTCTTTTTCTTCTTCCTCTTCTTTTTCTTATTTTTCTTCTTCCTCATCTTTTTCTTCTTCTTCTTCTTCTTCTTCTTCTTCCTCCTCTTTTTCTTCTTCTTTTTCTTCTTCCTCTTCCTCTACTTCTTCTTCTTTTTCTTCTTCTTCCTCTTCCTCTACTTCTTCTTCTTTTTCTTCTTCTTCTTCCTCCTCTTTTTCTTCTTTTTCTTCTTCTTCTTCTTTTTCTTCTTCTTCATCTTCTCCTCTTCCTTCTCTTCTTCTTCTTTTCTCACTCTTTCCTCTCTCTCTTCCTCTTTATCCTATCCTCCCACCCTCTCTCTGAATGAACAATGAAAAATAAACTTTCTGTTTAAAACAGCTGATCATCGAATCATAAGTTGAAATGTTTTTCTTCTTCTTTTTCTTCTTCTTATTTTTCTTCTTCTTTTTCTCCTTCTTCTTTTTCTTCTTCTTCCTCTTCTTTTTCTCCTTCTACCTTTTCTTCTTCTTCCTCTTCTTTTTCTTCTTATTGTTTTTCTCCCTCTTCTTCTTCCTCTTCTTTTTCTTCTTATTCTTTTTCTCCCTCTTCTTCTTCCTCTTCTTTTTCTTCTTTTTTTTCTTCCTCGTCTTTTTTCTTCTTCTTCTTCCTCCTCTTTTTCTTCTTTTTATCCTTTTTCTTCTTCTTCTTCTTTCTCTTCCTCTACTTCTCCTTCTTCTTCTTCTTCCTCCCCTTTTTCTTCTTTTTCTCATTTTTCTTCTTTTTCTTTTTCTTCTTCTTCTTCTTCCTCTTTCTCTATTTCTTCTTCTTTTTCTTCTTCTTCTTCTTCTTCTTCTTCTTGTTCTTCTTCCTCGTCTTTTTTCTTCTTTTTCTCCTTTTTCTTCTTCTTTTTCTTCTTCTTCATCTTCTCCTCTTCCTTCTCTTTCTTCTTCTTTTCTCTCTCTTTCCTCTCTCTCTTCCTCTCTCTCTTCCTCTCTCTCTTCCTCTTTATCCTATCCTCCCACCCTCTCTCTCTGAATGAACAATGAAAAATAAACTTTTTGTTTCAAAACAGCTGATCATCAAATCATAAGTTGAAATGTGAAAATGTTCAGCTCACCGATCCCTATGTTAAAGAAGCAATGGCAAAAATTGAAACTTTGATCGTTCATTGCTCATGTCCGCTTTGATGCCTTCTTTCTTAAAAATGTGAGATCTTATCAAACATCTACTCGGTGAGATCTTTCAAATGAGACGTGAACGAACAAAATCGGTCGAGAAACCACGGAAGAGATCGGTCATCACAAAAAAACATGTTCGCCTATTTTATATAAAGATGAATAAAATTGTTATTTTCCACTTGAAGGCTATTATTTTAAAGTTCACTCGGGATGGGACACTTAAAATCTTAAAAAGAGTTTATAATATTAAATTAATATGAGTGTCTTGGGTCAGAAAAGCCATTCATATGCTTGTTCGACTACCGGTGTTCAGCGACTCATTCAGCTAAAGGGTTCATCATAGTAAACAGGGAGGCTAATGAAAATGTTCAAACTTGTAAAGAGAATAAATTCAATTATTCAATTACTCAGAGAATATCGTCTTACCTTTTGAGACAAACAATTCAAATATTTACAGAAAATGCCAACATTAATACCGTACCTGGATTTGACGCACATTATTACCACTTCTATATTCAACTGCCACATCCTTTCTTATCACTAATTCATACACCAAGATGAAAACCACATATAGAACACATGTAGAGTTCTGATTGAATCTCGCAACACATGTTTGCAGACTTGCTGCAAACGACATTTCTCCAACTCACTTTCTCTGTTTCTTATCACTTTTTTCACTACTTTCCAATTCAATCTTCCCGCAGCTCACTCAACTACGCACACGTTCACGCGCACGCCCCTCACAACAATCTTCATTCCCCTTTTCCAATCATTTATCATCTGGTTTTCCCCCAGATGCCTTCATTTTTCTTTTCTTCTCCTCCTACTCCTCCACCTCTACCTCCTCCTCCTCCTCCTCCTCCTCCTCCTCCTCCTCCTCCTCATCCTCCTCCTCCTCCTCCTCCTCCTCCTTCTTTTTCTTCTCCTTCTTCCTAACAACCTGCACCTACCTGGGGCAACCGTCGGAAACCTTTCCATTATTCTTGTGGTCCTTCTCTTATCAAAAGTATTAACCTTACATGGCAATCATCAGCAGTTGTATCATCTAGCAATTTATCATTGAGATCTGCAGAGACGGCATTATTGATAAGATGCCACTTATCAATAGTAGATGTAACGGAATATTGTCATAAATACTCGAATATTAGATTTTTCTTGATGAATGAATTTCTGATGATTGAAATATTGTAGAGTTGGAGCTAAACTGTGTTGAAGATACCGATGATCTCAACACTCCTATGGTCTATGTCATTTGCCTGTTCTAAAATCAAGATAAATTAATCTAAATTTGCTAAGCACGATGGTTCAAATTAGGGATTTTGTAATTATATTTATGATTAATAAATTTTGATTGTATTTAATTTGATTTGTCTTACGAAAATGCTCCACCCTATTGCAGAATCTCTTTTTTCAATATATTTGAGACATTTCTACAAATAATGGGGTTTTTCTTCTAAAGATAATGATTGAGTTCATGGGAGCCTTACCGTTTACCGGTAAATGGAATATTAAAAAACAAAGGCGTCTTCTGATTGGTCTATTCTCTATTCAAATTCATAGACGTTAAAAGATCTGAATAGACCTATCATGAACCAAAGGAAGTCCACCTGATCTAACTCCCTATGATTTATACAAGCGTAAAAGATTGAGAATTTATTCCACACCGGTAAAATTCCATTTACCGGTAAATGTTAGTTCTCCCAGGAACTCAAAAAATGTTGAAAGGAATAAATCACATTACTTGAATGAGATCTAGATTCCTGTTGATACAAAAAAGATAACCTCATTTCAAAATTTCTTTAATGCAATATTTCCTGTCAAAATTTAACAACTAACCCATTTTTCTTCTTTCTCTGCAGGTTTCCGTGCACCTCGCATCACCGAGCACCCCGTCGACCTGACGGTGCCCCGGCATGACCCCGCAACCTTGAACTGCAAGGCCGAGGGCCATCCTCCTCCCTCTATCGAGTGGTACAAAGATGGCGACCTGATCCGCCCCTCGGCCTCCTCCTCCTCGCACCGCGTCCTCCTGCCGGCCGGGTCGCTCTTCTTCCTGCGCGTCGTCAACGGACGCAAGGAGTCCGACGCCGGCGTCTACTGGTGCGTCGCCAGGAATCACGCCGGATACGCCGTTAGCAGGAATGCTACGCTTGATGTTGCAGGTATGAGATTCTTTTGTTCAATATGGTTTTATAAATTTTGGGGGTAATTTTTCATGAATTACGGGGAAATTTTCTTCAGTATAATGTGAATTTGTGATTGAAATCAAATTCGAATTCGTTTCTTTCAATTTCAGTACATATGACACAATTATCTTTTAATAATACGAGATTTATTGTCTCTAGCGAGCTTTTCCCACCAAGGCTTCAAGCATCAATAAAAAACTTGAATTCTGACATCTTTTCTGACTTTTTTAAAACGTTATCTCAGGGACTCGTATAGGGACTCAGCTATACTGAACATGTTTACCAAATCTCAACTTATTTGACCTCGTGGTTCTCGAGTGATGAATGAGTACGTGAGTTAGTCAGTCAGGGGTGTTTGTCGTCTTATTTTGTTTTGGTTTTCCTTATTTCATGTATAGAGATCTTTTTCACTTGATATTCTCGATGCTATTACAAATAGGGATGTCCGATCTCAGTAACAAAGTAGACACCAATAGCATATAGGCATTACAATCATCTCAATTCAGTTTATAAACTCCACTTTTATCCCAGATAACAATTTTATATTTACTACACCCGAATAAACTCTTTAAAATGAGTTTTGTTTGAAAAGCTACCTCAAAACAATTTTTTCATTCTTTTCCTAATTTATCAGAAGCTAAGCCAATATAAGATAATCTATGACCTTTCCCCAGTATCAGTTACAGCAATTCTAGTACTGATTGCTAGTCTCCAAAAAAATACAATAATTGGTAGAACGCCTGTTAATGGATTTTTCATAATTATATTCATACAATTCTTGGGGAAATTTAGCAGGTTCTTTTTATATTCGATAACGCTGCTATTCTAAAATGAACTCTAACCATGTTGCTGGGGTTTCAGACAAAGCTAGTCTTCTACTTATTTATTTATTTAAAATTTAGTCAACAATGATCTCCTCATATCCATTTGTAATAGCTATCTGTTTAATCGTACTAAGCTCTTTTTCAAAGTGATGTTTGCTCATGGGCTTAGTTAAAGCTCTATAAATCAAACTATTGAAAGCTTCAAGTATGTGAGGTATAGGTTGACATAAGTAAGGAGGTACGATTACATCGGTATGAGTTTCGTCTCTAAAAATAGAGAAATCGTGGGCTCCTGTGCTATGATCTAATTCATTTTTAAATCTAGAAAGTTTAAATAAGAAAATCAGAACTAAGCATAAAAACATCCCATTTCTTCCACCCATTTCTGTTCAGTATGTGTTTAGATTATGGGAGATTCCATCTTCAATGTGAATATGTACATGAGAATCACATAATTATGTGATTGGAATAATTGATGTAAATCATAAAGCATATTGATGATCATCTTTATGCTATTCCACTATATGCTTAATTAATTGGCAAAAAAACCTCTTATCATTTCGATTTTCCATTCCAGAATATGTATAACACCACTTTAACCATCCTCAACAAAACTAATTCACTAATTATCATCTTTCAATTCTTATCAGAAACCAATTACGAGGGTCATTCATAAAGTACCAATATCCATCAAAGCACTCATTAGTCATTCAACTAGCTCAACAAATAATAATGAATTCGAAAACGATCTGCCGTCTGCAAATCTTGTGAACTGTCGAGAGTGCTCATTGTGAACTGTCGGCTTGAAGTTGGTCTTTGAGTCTTGTGTTCGACTCTAGGAGCTGAAATCGTCATTATGTGGCCCAGAGAAGTGAAAGCTTTGTCAGAACCCTCGAAAAGTATTTGAGGAACGTTCTTGTTAGAAAAGTTTCAACGCGCCGCGGGTTTTAAGTTTAAGCGGCGGTGACAAGAGTGAAGTACTTAAAGTGGATGGTGATTGCTTTGATGATTCCCACTCTTTTTCTTTGTCTCACTTGAACACTCTTTCTTTGTTAGTGCTGTTCCAACATTTATGAATTTCAGTTTCTCGCGAAAGAGAAAGTATTTTCAGCTGATTTTTGTTCCCCATTATTGTATTTTATTTTTCCTGATTTCAGTTTTTCCTGATTTCAGTTTTTCCTATTTTAAACCTATTTTATTCCCATTATAGGATTATTACCTTATTATATCTTATTTTCCCCCATTTATTTTAAACCAAAGCATTGCTTTGATTACTCCCACTCTTTTTCTTTGTCACTCTTGATCTCTCTTTCTTTGTTGGAGCTGTTTTAACCTTCATGAATTAAAATTTTTCGCTAATTATAATTTCTGCTGAATTTGTTTTCCTTTATAGTGCATTGGGTTTTCTTTTTCCTGGTTTTTATTTTTTTCCCTATTTTTATTTTTTCCTATTCTATTTTCGTTATATTATTACCTTTTCATATCTTATTTTTCCCCATTTATTTTAAACCAAAATATTGCTTTGATCACTCCCACTCTTTTTCTTTGTCTCTCTTGAAAACTCTTTCTCTGTTGGTGCTGTTTCAACTTTCATGATTTCTCGCTAATTATAATTTCTGATGATATTGTTTTCCTTTATTGAGTTTTCTTTTTTCTGATTTTAATTTTCCCCCTATTTTTATTTTTCCTATTCCATTTTCATTAAATTACTATTGCCTTATTATATCATATTTTCCCTATTTATTTCTAATCAGAACAGTGCTTTGATCACTCCCAATCTTTCTATCTTTAATACTTTCTTTCTTAACATTTTAGGTGAATTCAACGACTTGCAGTCAACTTTAATTAAGAATTGGTAATATTTTACTCACTCTTTAGGCCGAACGTTTTCGAGTTATGGAAACTCATCTTCACGGCCTTAAAGATGAGATTCTATAACTCGGAAACGTTCGGCCTAAAGATTGAGTAAAATATTACCTATGCTTATTTAAAATTGACTGAAAGTCGTTAAATTCACCTAAAAAGTTAATATTAACATATTAACAACGCAGTTTGTCATGGAACCAGAAATCCAGGGACTTCCTTTCACTGTTTTAGATTAAACCTTCATGAATTCTAATTTGTCTAAATATATTTCCTGATAATTTTTGTTTTCCCCCCTATCGTGCATTAATTTTTTCTTGTTTTTTTTTGGGGGGGGGGGGGGTGTTTCCTATCTCCTATGAGTCAAGAGTTCCAAAATAATTACAATAGGCTATCATTAAATAGGTGCTCCATCTGAGGCTGAGCACTATGATTTATTTTTTCGTAGCTTCTTGTATTGCCAGTTATTGAGTTATAGGGATTGAAAATTTATAAGGTTATTTATCGATTGTCGTGAGGAAAAAATCATGAATTATTTAGTGAAATATTGTATTTTAAAGTGGAAAATTTCCCGTTTTTTGGAGCAGTTGATCTCCCCTATCAGTTAATGTAAAATGTTATTTTTAATAACCAAAACAGAGTATTAACAATGAAATGTTTCATATTTATATTGAATAATGCTTTTCAAATTAATAGTGCTTGATAACCTTAAAAATTTTTAGTTTTTTATTAATTTCTTTTTTGAAAAACCAAATTTATAATAAAAAATTAGAATCTTCATAACTTGAAAACCGTCGGCCTCGGTGACTCAGTCAGTTGGGGCGATTGTCTCTGATTAGATAAAACTCTTGCTGGCTGTTGTTCCTCGAAGTCTTGAGTTTGAATCTCATTCAAGCTTGGATGTTTTTTACCTTGTCATCATTCACCCTATTACCCACGCACAAGTCTCAAGACTCATGTGGACATCATCCGGCAAAAAGTAGTATTGTGCTGTCCTTGAATACTCCATTGTATCGGTTTATTCTCTTATCTCTCACACTCTCTCTCTCTTTCTCATTCTCTTTACTCTATTTCTCTTTCTCTCACTTCCTCTTCAGTGACCTTTCTCTCGTTCGTCGATTCCTAAAGCAGGGTCTAGAAATTCGTCTCTCTTCGTCCCCAACCTGATGTATCGGTTTTGCGGTCAGCCTGGACATGGCTGCTACTGTTGCTCTAGCGATAGCGCTCTAAGCCTGGTGTGGTCGTGTCAGACATCGTGCTCTAGCAACCATAAGCTCACTACAGAGACCCACAATGCTCAGCTTGCTAGACCACAGACCGCAATTTGAAGCATATTTGATCAATGATTGTGTAATGGTTGTACGTTTCCAACTTTGAATAAAATGATTCATTGCAGTATTGAAAGACCCGACATACTTCTTGTTATGAAGTGAATAATACTGAAATTCCTATTTCAGATGGATGATATAGTAAAACCCATGTTGTGCATCTGTTATAATTAGGATATAATTAGAGATTTCTTATCACTTAACTGGTGGTTCGGAACCCACCTAGAATAGTAGTATGTTCCCAATACAAGGCTCAAACGGCGAGGTGGGACGGTCTCCCCACCAATAAGAGTAGGTATTAAGGCCGATTCTGCGTACCCTATGGGAGCAGGGGGGCGTGGCCACCCCCCTTCCCCCTCCCCCAGGTCAGACATTTTGTAAACACCCACCCCTTCCCCCCTGTCGCAGTCAGCCATTTTGTTTTTTAAGGTCACATACCCCCTTCCCTATGTGCCCCCACTTTATTCCCAATAGATTAAAGGGGGACCCCCCGCAAGCACCAATGAGAGAGGACCTATCCCCCCTGACCCCACCTCTCACAGAAGGTTCCCAATAAATATAGAACATACAGCTTTATATCTATATATACATGCTTGCAATTGTATATCTATATATACCTGCTTGCAATTACTATATCTATATTTGCAATAGCATCAGCCCCCACCGCCAGATTTAGCTATTAATTGAGGCTGCACACCTGCTACCTCCTGCTGTGATTCTCAAAGCCCTCTCTTTCGCACGTGCAGTGTTAATATACCCCCCTGCCCCCCAGCCCCGATTTAGATATTAATAATACTTCCGCCCCCTGCTGTGAAAAACTATTTCATAACGTTTAAAAGCAGAACACGTGCACAAGTTTTATGTGTGTGTGTGTGTGAGAGAGACGTGCTCTCAGGTCATTAACCTTAGAATTTAACGGTCGCAACACGTGCCTAGCAGGTGGGGGGCTGTACACAGAAATAGAATAGTTCTACACTCCTCGATTCCTAGATTGATAGCGTTGTAATAGGCGTTCTTGTTGAGGAGGTAAAAACTAACTACTATCATATTTTATCGTCGGCTCATCCATCCCAATAAGCCGAAGAAATTCGCTGACAGTATGTTCTGGCAATAGTCCTCGTCCCTCCAACTCTTTATAATCAAACGTTCTGGCAGCCATTACACATTTTTCTATCAAATAATAGGCATATCTATACATCAGATCATTTAAATGCCTCTTGAAATCTCGATTATTATGCACATAATCCATTAATAGGTCCTGTGATATTTTTACAGCTGTGTTAAGTTGTTCATATGAGATGAATCCTGCTTTTTCAATTATAAACTCTTTTTTAGTGAGTAGATTTTCCCTATTGAATTCATCTCGAGTGAGTAGTTTATCTCTTTCTGCCTTTGCCTCTTTGCTAATAATTTTCATCTCATTATTGAGGGTATGTCTACTCACCAGCACACTAGCCTTCTCCTGCTCAAATTCTCTCCTAGTTAAAACAACCTGTTCTAAATCATGCATGCGTTTTTCCAACACATTGTTAATTATACTTAATCCACTATTGAGATTTTCAAACGACACAAGTTGGCTTCTTTCATTGTTAAATTCTGTTCTAGTTAAAACAGCTTTCTTCAACTCACTCAATTCAAATTTCAACTTGTCAAAATTCGCTACTAATTTTTTTAACTCCTCTAATTGCTTCGCATGCACTGTATGCATCCTACCGAATCGATCGGTGTTCATTGTTCGAATGTCGAAATTAATTATCAACACCTCGGTACACCCGCTTTAGCGGAGAGGTTCCAACGGTCCGATTTGTGACGCTTGTCAAGATGACTCGCGCTGGCAGCACTGACGTCACCACCCCAGCTCATGTCTTTAGTCGGCTATTCTCACTTTACACGATGTTTCGCAGAGGGGTGAGGGGGCGCCCACTCCGCATTTCTTCTAACATACTCTTTCGCAACAGCCGGTTTCACCCAGCCTCATCTCTCTCTCATATTTCTTTCTCTCCTCTTTCGCTCTACTGAACAGCTTCCTGGCAACGCCGGCTGTCCTCGCATTTCTTACTGTATAAAGTTACCTTCTCGCAGTTCTTGTAATATCGAATCGATTTCAATGTCGTGAGCTGAATTTCCTGCATTTTTTGAACCCATTAAAATAAATAACCGTTCGACTAGTTCGTTAACATCATCCCAGAATATGTAGTTTCTATCACGTGATTTATTTCTAACAAAATTCAATAATCCCTTCCCATACTTTGAACGTTTTTTGGGTGGAAAAAGTTTCTGTATAATTTGAGATTTTTTACCAGAATTGCGAATTACGTAACCCTGGTTATTAATATGTACAGATGTCAGTGATAATATTTTTTTATATTTCGCCAAATCTTTGTTATTGTAGAGATTTGAATTTGGTCTACTGTTAAACAATAGCTCCAACAAACCATGAGTCATTCTAAACCTTTGTTCGCCGACAGTTATAAAAACATCATCAAAACTTACGGGCTCATCGCCGATAAAATATAAATTTTGTTTATGATCAAAACGTATACCGTAAGGAATAGAATTATCTAATTTCTCGTTATGAAACACACCTAAATAGTTGTCTAAAATTTCTTCTATTCGAGTGCGACGGTTAGTAATATTCAAAGTCGAATCAAAGAAAGCAGATTTATCATTAGCAGAAATATTTACATCTTCCTCCCCATCCTCCTTCTCCTCCACCTCCTCCTCCTCCTCCTTCTCCTTCTCCCTTACCAGCGGTTCAACCTTGTGTTCTTTTTCGCGCTTTACTGTTTCATTGGCAGAGATTGTGCTCTTTTTGAGTTCAATTAATGGAGTAATTATTGGTTCCAACCTTTTACGATTAAATTCCTCACTCTGTGTTTGAAAACCCAATAAATTTCTGTGTTTTTCAATAATAGTTTTTCTCAATTTTTTTATTCTATCTATTAAACTGCTTCTCTCCCCAACAGATGATGCTGCGGTAGGAGCAGCACGATCGCGTTTCTTACGCATATTAACTTTCTCCATTAATGCCGCGACGTTGAATGACAAAAAATCGTGCAAACACCGAAGTTACCTCATTGCAAAGGAATCTTTATGAATTTATCCAATTGCTCTCTGTATCTTCCATTTTCAGCCTTACATTCAGTAAAAATAGAAACAAATTTGTGAGCACCTTTTGACCACACCTCCCAACATAGTTTTCTAAACTCACTGAAACTCATATCTTCCCCTACAAAATCCCTATAAATTAATTTCAAATTTAATTGATCAAGTTTAAAAATAATCAATACGTTGCAATTATCTCGGATGTGATGTTTCATTATCGCACCGTAACTTTGTACCAAGTAGGCTGTGTCAATTTCGCGATGTCTACCCATTGTAAAGTAATTACGAATTTGAGGTACATTGCTTAATTGTAAATCATCAAAAATGACAAGAGAGTTTCTCTCAACTTTGTTGGGATGCTTTATCATATCAGTATTGTCTGACATGTAAAAGCTTACACATTTTATCTTTGAAAACACCTTTTTCAAAAACTTATATTTATCCTGATACAAAGAATTACTAAATAAGTATAAATGTTTAAATTTCAATCCGTTTTTATTGAAAATCAAATTCAATAACGTATTTGTCTTACCACTGTTGGATCTTCCAATCAGGATAATGCGTGCATTATGCGGTAATAAACTACCATTTTTACTCTTGCCAATGTTCGGTTTACCTGTAATAACCTCATCAAAATTGATGATGGGTATGGTCGTATCCTTTACCATTGTATCACTATGATAGTCAATGGATAACTGAATAAAACACATGCTTCAACATATTATATCAATTTATTGATAATATTTTTCAGTTCTTTTCCAATATACAACATTTCGCTTATTTACAATATAATACATAGTATTTACAATATAATACATAGTATTTACAATACAGTTCTTAACCTAGTAAATTCTTTCTCTCGATCCATGTAGGTTCGCTGAAACCTATCCATTTAACCAATATTTTATCTTTATTTTTCCTTATAATTTTCTCTACTAAATAAACTTTCTGCTCCTCCTCATCCAGCTTTGTTTTTTTCATTTCTTCTTCGTAGAAACGGCCAGAAATTATTTCCCCTTTCAAATCACGCAAGATGTAAGTAGGTGGCTTAGTCGGATAGACTGAATGAATTATAAATAATTCCCCACTCCAATTAATATTATACGATTTGTCGAAAACCTGTCTGTACTTACTAATGCGTACAACATCGCCCAATTTAAATTTCGGTTTTATTCGTTTAGATTTCAAACGCAAGTTCTCATTGGCCGCCTTATTAAGCGATGCTATTATATGATTTCGATGTTTTTTGCGAACATCAGATGGCCGCATTTGAATTGTTCTGTGGAAAGCATTATTATACTCTTTAACCATTGTTGGTAATGCTCCCACCCATCGTTTTGTTCCATGCTGCGTTAAATATTTATAGATTTTTGATTTAATAGTTCTAATAAAACGTTCGACTATTGCAGCTTTTTTCTCACTAAAAACATGGTAATGTTTAATATTATACCTATCCAATAATGCTTTTACTTTTGTATTAAAAAATTCGGTACCTTGGTCTGTCTGAAAAAATTTAACATTTTTATTTTTACGAATAATTGGTTCAAGTGCAGCATACACAGAGCCGGCACTTTTGGATTTTATTGGCACACAATAAGCATATTTAGAAAAACAGTTAATTACAGCTAAAATAAAAGTAAAATTTGAATTATCTCTCGCCAGCGAGCACATATCAATTAAATCTGCCTGAAGCAGATCCACCTCACTTTTAATCTCATATTTTCTCCTATTAAAATGTACTCTTGGCACAGAATGCAATTCTTGTGCTAATCTATGTCTAATTTCATTCATTTTTGTCGACATCACACACGTGTGATATATCTCAACTGCCTCGGCACGCGTCGTGTGGGTAATCTATTTTTAGCCACCCTCTTTTTGTGAAGCAGCGCGCCTCACTTCTCCTCTCCTCACTCACCACCTCACACTTTGAGAGGAAGGTTCTTCTTCTACTACTTCTTCTTCTTCTCCTTTTTCTTCTCCTTCTTCAACTTGGGGGATTCTATAATGACCCCATGCCAAGGTGTCAACCGAATTGGGCATGATGTATCTTTTATCATCATAGCATGAGAGCGCTGTTTTTGCACATGCAATCTGATATACTTTATGACAATAGCTCCTTATCATATTGAACCTCTCGTAATGTGTGCTTCTTTCGAATAAACATTTTTTGTACAAATCATATGTTAGACAGCGATCTTTAACAGATTTCTTTACACCCTTAGCTACGTTTTTATACAATTCATTCTCATCATCTACATATTTAAAACTATACATTTTGGGCCGTAAGCTACTAGTAACAGGGTCTGAAGCATCAGCTTCTTCTTCCCCCTCTTCTCCGCTTTTAATTGGTAAAATAAACGATTCAAAATCGGCGTAAATTACATATTTAGGTTTAAGTGTATAAGTATAGTTTGTAAATTTGATTACATCACCTTCTTTGGGTAGCACCGTTCTTTGCGCCGCGAACTTTGAACAAAGCTCTTGATGCCTTTCCAAATTTTGTTTTCCATCTCTATTTACCATTTTGTCAGTTGTGAAACGATGGAAACAAAATTCGCATATGTGTACTTGATGCCCTCTTTTTGATAAATGACTCAAGAGCCGAGACAACCCGTTTTTCCCGTTCGCGGTATTGATCAAGCAAAAATGTGATTTATGTGGTGCGGTT
The DNA here is from genome assembly GCA_948455865.1 of Conomelus anceps. Classification (NCBI taxonomy): domain Eukaryota; kingdom Metazoa; phylum Arthropoda; class Insecta; order Hemiptera; family Delphacidae; genus Conomelus; species Conomelus anceps. Next base: position 45,146,190 of record OX418221.1, read on the forward strand.
TTAGTTGTTAAAAGCAAAAGATTCACCTGATGTCTGCGTTGCCTATATATACTACATCTGTAGGGATAGAATTTCTTTCCACCATCGTCGTACGCAATTACATTAATAGATATGTTGGGATTCAAAATTTCAATTTTCCTAACATCTCTCATGGTGGCTGGGAAGTTGACCCCGTTTGTGTTGACTGTGTGAGCAAACTTGCTCAAATATTCAACACTCATGTTATCACGCCGGTAATGAAAATAAGCGAGAATTGACCACAAAAGGCATTTCTCGTCATTGAAATTTTTTATGTTAATCACACACTTTTTCCTTACAATAAAATCGGGAGTCTCTACAAAGGAAGATGAGGATGTGTACATAGGATTATACCGAATTATGTTTAAATCTAAAGAATGTATTCTACTCAAAACCCACCCACTACCAAATTTTGTAAAATTCTGGAAAGAATTTAAAATTTTCTTAATAGCTAATTCATAGTACTTGTTCAATTCATCTAAATTTTCACGAACATTCACACATATTGCCGAATAGCTGTGAAAGTTTACAGTACTCGAAATTTGTTCACTTTCCTCGGGCAAAACAATCAATTTTTGTAATATAATATTTAACACTAAAAACCATTTCACATTTCCGTGGAAACGGTCTGACTCCTCGACGATCTGGTTCAATACTATGGGTTTTGTAGCTTCCAAAGTCGATTCCACGTCCAGCTCCTCGTCTAGATAGGTTATACGGTGACGTATCGCGTTATTGTTCAATCCACGCAGATCCTTGATTGTATACCGCATTTTGACGAATTAGTGCTCTCTCTCTCTCTCTAAAACAAAAAAGTTAGTAGCGGATTAGAAGTTGATCACCGCGGACTGTTCTAAATTACGAAAGATTGACTTTCAAAGGAAGCGATTCCACTGTGTTCTCCAACTGAAAGGTTAAAAAAGATTATGAGTGTGAAACAGATTATATCTATGGATATAAACGTGGCGGTAGACGAGGAAGAAGAAGAAAAGTTTATTAAAAATAAATCCTCGTTCGAAAAACAATTAATACATAAATTACGCTTCCACCGTTATGAGTGCTATGGAAGAGAATATGGACACTATTGCATGTGTATAAATCCTGCACTCAATGAACCATTACACCAATTTATTGGAGAATGTAATTCAGATACTTGTTTTTATCGAATAATGCAATTACATATTGCAGATAACCATCACGAATCGTGTAATGGTGTCTATCACACATTTAATATGTGTAACAACAAAATTGATAAATTTTTGTGTAATTCGTCCAGAAGATTTCGGTGTGGGAAAAATTGTAAATTATTTCAAACACTCAAGTGTGTTGATAAAACTAAGTAGGAATACTGAACGCGAGTTTACTCCTCCAATGTACAACAATAGGCAGCAGAATTAGTTGAATGGAGATGCTCGCATGCGATGTGTTTTCTGCAGAATAATAGTTTCTACCGAGAAAAATAATTCGAAATAATGCACAGTCAATAATCGCTACTTACATTGTAAAAGGGTGATGGCAAATGATGAACTCTCTCTCTCTCTCAGATGTGTGCTCTCTCTCTCAGATGTGTGCTCTCTCTCAGATGTGCGCTCTCTCTCAGATGTATCCTCTCACTCAGATGTGTGCTCTCTTACACTCCGCTGGTACAACTGATCTAAAACAAACAAGTTAGTAGTGGATTAGAAGTTGATCGGCACACTATGGATCAATCACACGTTTTAATGTACGAAAGATTGAGGTTATTAAGTTTTGATGAGAGATGGAAAAAATTCGAATCTCCCCTTTTATCACCTAAACATTTAGCTAAACTGGGATTTGTATTCAAGACGCCACCAGACTCAGTGCAGTGCGTGTTTTGTTTAGTTGGTTTGGAAAAATGGCTAATAACAGACGATCCCGAAAAAGAACATGAAAAACATTGTCCGAATTGTGGGTGGAGGAGAATGCATAATATTTCTATCGAGAATGAAAATTTTAATAATCTTCGGGATTACGACCAGCGAATAAAGACATTTTATCAAAGATCAAAGCCTCACTGGTCAAACACATTTAATAAGAGGATATTGGTTTTTAAAAGAAATGCTGAATATTTCGCGAGTAATGGATTTTTTCTACATAAAACGGGTTATTTGCAATGTGTATATTGTAAAGTAATTATTGCAGATTCGAAAAAACTGTGTCATGCATCGTTTTGTATATATAATAAGAACAGTCTTAAAGGGGAAGGAGGAGAAGGAGGAGGAGAAGGAGAAGGAGAAGGAGGAGGAGAAGGAGGAGAAGGAGAAGGAGGAGGAGAAGGAGAAGGAGAAGGAGGAGGAGGAGAAGGAGAAGGAGAAGGAGGAGGAGGAGAAGGAGGAGGAGAAGGAGGAGAAGGAGAAGGAGAAGGAGGAGGAGAAGGAGAAGGAGAAGGAGAAGGAGGAGAAGGAGGAGAAGGAGGAGAATTAATTAAAAAAGTAAACAAACCTGTACGAGAAGGAAGCCGAGGAATCACTTGCGCTCTGTTGTAGACTTGAAACACCTCTAGTTGGAACTGAAACATACAAAATAGGGAAAATGGATCAGATTGATGTTTAAAAATTTGGATTATGCACACTTATTATCAGATTATGGAGATGTCGTCTGCATTAATCAGGTGTGAGAAGATTTATTGTAAATATTATTGAACAATTACTATTTCTATTACAATTGCTCCAATTTAATATGCAAGATTTTTTGCACTAACAGTATTTACCCAAAAACTTGTAAAAATGCGTGATTGGGTTGAAGATAATTTTTATGAGTTTGATTATTTTGTGGCTTTATTTCGAGTTTGTTATAATTGATTAATGTAAATAAAGATTTGAATTATTATTGCTCACCTTTGTTTCAAACTGATGTGATGCTTTCAAAATGATCACTCTTCTTGTTGTGCCGTTCAAAAACGCAAATGCTCTTTTATCGCTGTGCGCGGATAGCTAAAGTTCAAACTGTTGTGACGCTTTCAAACTGATAAAGATGATCACACTTTTTCGATCCGATAACTATGACGTTCAAAACGCGAATGATCTTTTAGCGGTGTGCGCGACAATCTAAAAAAGGATTGCGGGATGCGATGAGCTTCCTTCTTTTAGGTGAGCACCTAAAAGAAGGAAGCTCGCAGGAAGCTCTCGCTGGCACGCGCTCGCTTCTCCCCCTCAACACGGTGTTCTATTTTTATCAGTATGTTTACATCTGTCAACATGGAATGTGCTTTGGCGATGCGGCACGTGTGGAAAACGATAGTACTATTTATATTTCTATTATGCTGTCTAAACACCGTACTACTTTTAAATAAAAATAAATCGTGCAATCTGCATGAGAAACGAAATGATACGCAATTTCTTTTCAATTCCTTTGGATCGTCAACTTCACTGAGAAACCATACTTTATTCAATATTAAATCTTGCGTTAATTCGTATTATAAAACACCAATTTCCTTTGAAATTGGGTTGATACATTGGTATAAATTTATGGTTGATGAGCGAGAAACAGTTTGTAATTTCTACAAATACTATAGCGTTCTTGCAAATTGTGCCAAGACTTTTAATGAAAAATCGAATTTTCTTTTGAAGAAAACTAATCAATTATGTAGTAGTAGTAGTAGTAATTACAGTTCAGTTTATGTTTAACCTTTAAAGGATGAACACTGTTAAGAAAAAGCGCCGCACTGTTCGTAAGCGCGGAAGAGGTATTTTATCAAAAATTGGGAATATTTTGGGTACAGTGATAAATAGGGGGGTTGACCTGTTACCTGTAGAAGCGCACCTAGATGGGTATAATTTCTGCGGTCCAGGAACGAGGTTAAGGTCGAGGTTAGCACGTGGAGATAAAGGAATAAACCGTCTTGATGATTTATGTAAGACGCACGACATAGTTTACTCCCGAGCGTCTGATAACAAGACGCGGGCGGAGGCTGACAGGCACTTGGCAGATGGAGCTTGGGAAATTTTCAAGGACCCAAAAACGGGGTTATCTGAGAGGGCATATTCTTATCTTGTTACAAACATTATGAAAGCGAAATCCGCATTTGGTGGCGGTTTGAGAAAACGAAAAACGAGAGGAGTTAGAAAAACGCATAGTGATAGTATTAGACAAAAGGCGATCAATAGGTTAAAAAATCATATTGCTGGTCGCGGTTTTTATCTGAAACCATATCCAACAGGCGGAAGAATACTAGTACCTCCCACCCAATACGGTGTAACACTATTTCCTAAGGTTAAAAAGAAGCAAGGAGGAAAAAAGCAGAGGAAAAGACAGAGAAAAACGCAAAGATGAACGGCCCGCTGTCAAACTATGACCTGATAAAATGGTGCAAATTATTAGATATTCCACTAAGGGGCATATATATGATTGATACACTTCCGAGTAAAATTCGAAATAATGAGCTCGCAATTGTTAATTTAGACAAACAGATTGGAATGGGAACACATTGGACTGCATATATTAAACGAGGAAAAAATGTGTATTATTTTGATCCGATCGGTGACTTGCAACCGCCACGCGAATTGGCAAAATATTGGGAAAAAGAAAATAATGTAAAAATATTCTATAATACCAACCAATTGCAGCGGGTAAACACAGACATTTGTGGGCACCTAGTGATTTTGTTTCTTGCTAACCAGTTGTAATTTTACGCTTGTGTTGAAAGCATTAGCTGAGTGAGTGATGGCTGTTATTACACTAACCTCAAAAACAAGTAATCTATATGAGAATTTAAACCACGCTCTGGAATTGGATAAAAATCGCGAATGGGAAATTGGATTGGTTAACTTGTGGACGTTTAATAGTATACCGAATATAATAAGAGGGAAAAATTCCAGTTTTAAATATGGAGATAAACTGGTGAATCTTGATACAGGATCGTACGAAATTGATAATATAATAAGCGCTATAAAGTTGAAATTGAACTTGAGCGATGAGAGTCTTGTTATACAACCGAATAATAACACTATGAAAGTTGGAATTTATTCCGATAAACCAGTAGATTTAACTTTTGACGATTCAATTGGTAAGACACTTGGGTTTGATAAACTTCTACTCGAAGCAAATACATGGCATTATTCAAATCATTTAGTCTCGATCAGTCATATTAATACAATCGTGGTGTCATGTAATTTAGCATGTGGAAGCTTCGCTAACGGAGATGAAAAGCATATTATTTACGAATTTCTGCCGAGGGTACCGCCCGGTTATTTGATTAATGAAACGCCCGCAGAAATTATATATGTACCTCTCAATACGCGCAGAATTCAGTTTATTAATGTGACGGTAACCGATCAAGACGGATCACTTATCGATTTTCGAGGGGATAGTATAACTGTGAGGTTACATATTCGTGAGAAAAGTTAGAAGATGGGTTTTATTGTATTCAATGCCGTACCTAAGCGTCGAGATGAGAACAGAGAAAGCATCAGTAGGAGTTTAAGCTCAGTAGCGTTAACACCTATGTTAACGCCGAAAAACAGATTAACAGCTAAAAACGCGAGAATACTAGAAAAATTGGGATTTATAGTTAATTGGAAAAATGTCGGGAGCCGCAATAAGTGAAATTCTAGATGTCGATAGTCAAATTCAATTTTACTCTGATATTACTAAGTACGAATTTCACACGCACACAACATATTCTGGACAGAAACTAGGTAATTCGGATGAAGTAAGGCTTCCTGTAAATCAGCAGGATATATACACACTGCCTTGTAAATCCTTTCTATTTATTGAGGGGAGTGTTAAATGTACAAAGCCTGGTGCGAAACCCGAGGATCCGCCAGTGCATGCCGAATATAAACTTGTCAGCAACGTGGTAGGCCATCTGTTTGATGAGATCCGTTATGAATTGGCGGGACAGCAAGTAGCGAAATCGAGACTCGTCGGAATTACGTCTACAATTAAAGGATTGCTTTTGAAAAATGTTTTCGATACAAATACATACCAATTGGCAGGATTTGATAGAGATGGATATAAGTTGACGGATAATAAATTCATTTTTTGCGTACCGCTGAAACTTTTGTTACCATTTTTCGAAGATTTTCAACGAATAATTTTAAACTTGAAACAAGAGCTTGTATTATTGAGAAGTGCGTCGGATCTAAACTGCGTTGAATCGGCTACAGGAACAAATGTTTCTTTAACAATTGATAAACTACAGTGGAAAATTCCGTACATCCATTTGGAAGATCACGTAAGGTTAAAATTTTTGAAATTACTCGATTCTGATCGTCCTTTAAAACTTGCGTTTAGAAGATGGGAGATTCACGAATTTCCAAACATGGCGACATCGAGAATTCATTCGTGGGCGATAAAAACATCATCGCATTTAGATGTTCCACGCTATGTAATTTTAGCCTTTCAAACGGCTCGGAAAAATGCTATTAATAAATCAATGTCTGATTTTGATTCGTGCGAGTTGTATAACGTTAAATTATTTCTAAACAGTCAATATTATCCCTATGATAATTTGTTGGGGAATAAGCAGATAATGTACCGTATGTTTTTAGATTTCGCGCCGAGTTACTATAATCGCACTATAAATGCAGAACATGGGAACGCTATTGATTTTAAAGCGTTTTGCGAAAAATCACCAATAATTGTGATTGACTGTTCACACCAATCTGATCATTTGAAAACATCCACAGATATAAGATTAGATATGGAATTTAGTAAAGAACTACCAAACTCGACTTCGGCATATTGTATTCTTATAAGCGATTCAATAATGGAATACACGCCTTTAACCTCATTAGTTAGAGAAGTACAATAAATTGCCGGTAGGGGGATGTTTAAAAGGCGAAATGTAAAAAATAATTTATCATTCGTGTGGGCGTGTGTGAGAGAGCAACATGTCCACTTCTTCGCTGTTTCAAGAGGCGATTGGAGATTTTGAGGCTAGTGAAGAGGGAAAAACACGTACAGTGGGAATACAGTGTGAGATGGAAGAAAAGAAGAAGAAGAATTTTGCCGTTGCGGATCTACACTGGTTTAAGGGAGATAATAATCAAATAATTTTAAAAGAATTCGCGCTGGTTGATCGGGCTGGTAATTATGTGGTACTACACTTTAAACCTCCTTTTCCGAAATCTACTTTGAGCTGGAAAATGTTTCGCGAGGCTACCTGGTTAGAACAACATTATCATAAAATATTATGGGATGAGGGGGAGATGGAGTTTACAGATTCATTGATAAGAGGATATCTCGGCGTGTATGATTGCATTTTTACAAAGGGAACAGAAAAAGCGGCATTTTTGAAAAAGTATCATAATGATGTACGTTGCATACCGGAATATTACGCGAAACCTAATTTCACAAAGTTTAAAGATACGTGGTGTTTTGAGGTTTGTAACATACACAAAAATGTAGAAGGTGGGAGGTGCGCTCTAATAAGTGCACAACATTATTTGCAACTATTAACATCTAACACGCTTCCAAAGATAGGAGAGGAGGGGGATTATACTTGTGAAAATAATCGAATGAAAAGTATGAGGAATTGTGCTTTTTATAGTAGAACAAGCAAAAGAAATTATGCGAGACAAGGATTTTACTATGATGGAAAAAAGGTCGTATGCGTTTACTGTGGTTATGAGTTGGAATCACACAAAGTGAGAATTTGTAGCGTGGGCGTTGGTAGAAGACCTATCAATTTTTCGGTATTAATCCCGCTGTATAAATAATTAGTTGTAGATAATGGATCCTCAGAAGTGGATGTGTGCGGATAAAGAATTAGAGAACAAATTACGAGAATATCTGCAGTGGTTTGATTTGTGTGAGGATGCCATTAGAAATTCTACTCGTGAAAACATTGGAGTTGCGAGACAGTTGAAACAAATTTTTTTAAACAGTGTAAATTTGAGTGATGTTTACGAATATTTATCCTATTATAGGCCGCATAGGCTTTGCGTGAAAAAATTATTACAAATTGAGGAAGAAGCTACAAACTGCGCTTGCGCAAACAGCGGTGGGGAGAATGCATAAAAGGAGTGAAATTGAGAAACTTGAATCATTAGGAAAGATGAGACGTTTCAACATGGGTGCATTCAATGCTTTGGCACGTGAGGTGTTGCCTCTAGAATCAGTACCTCTCGGTTCATATCTGGTCGTTGAAAACGCAATAATTTATGGTACAGGCAGAGTGTTACTAAATCTCGACGATCCCGACAGTGAGGGAGACTCTTATTTCGATTTATTACTATGTGATAAATTTAAAAGCGTATTAAATAATGAGAACTTGACAGATTTTAACAAGAGAAATTTTGTATTAATATGCGAACATGAGAACGGACAAGTAGAGTTGAAAGAAATGTAAATTTTTACAATGGGTTTTTCTCCATAGCACAGGTTTATGTGACCTAGCCCTGTGTGAACCTCTTTTTACCCAAATAAAATAAAAGAGTGACCTCCAATAAGGCGGTGAGGTTGACGTTCCTTTGGAGGCTTTTTCTAACTAACAAACCGCCGGTCATTCAGTATGTGTTTAACTATCATAGAGGAAGGATGCGATGCTACAGCTATACAAAATTTAAAAAACTAACCCGTTTACTGATGGCTATTTCAGTAAGCGAGTTTGATATTATTGCAAAGCATATTAAATTTTCAACCGAGGCAGATGATGGAACTTTGTCTGCAACAAAAACTGAGAATTTTTGCTATCCTATTTTATCTGAAATATATGATCTCCTAGATATAGTTATAAGTGAGGAGGGACATTTGCACTATGGGTGTTCTAACGATTCCCCCATACAAATTATTTCAGATACAAACGAACTTTGGGATGCTCTATATGATTTAGCAGATAAAAAATGTAAAAAAATTTAATCATGAGGGGGAAACCAACATTGTAATAGGCATGTTTATTCGTGCAAAGGTTAATGACCTGAAAAGTACACCAGCATTCTACACCTATTTGTGTCTAACAACATTTAATGATGCTAAACGCGATTATGTGTGTTGGGTTTGCCTAGAAACCGTGTTACTAATAGCAGGTGCCTATGAATCTATTGGAGGATCCAGTTTCACTTGCACACCTCACATCAAGAGTGCATGTGCACGAGATTCAAAAGGTAGTGCACGTGATTCAATAATACCATGTTTCGGTCATTCAGTTTACTTATTGGCATAGCTATAGATGAGTTTAATATTATTGCAAAGCATATTTGAATTTTCAACCGATGCTAATGAATGAGCTGAGAGAGAGTGAGAGAGAAAGCCTCTCTCTCACACACAGACAGGTTAAAACATGTTTGTGACCTTCAAATGAGCTGAGAGAGAGTGAGAGAGAAAGCCTCTCTCTCTCACACAGACAGGATTATTCATGCAAAGGTTAATGACCTGAGAGAGAAAGTGGGGGTCGGATTATTTGAGCAAACAGCATGGGGTATTGTAGAAATAGAAAGAAAGAGAGAGAGGATTATTATTCCACAGCTTAATGAGTCACATAAAAAAACTTGTGCACGTGCTCTGCTTTTAAACGTTATGAAATAGTTTTTTCACAGCAGAGGGGCGGAAGTGTTATTAATATCTGAAGCACTGTCCGGGGCTGGGGGGCAGGGGGGGTATATTAACACTGCACGTGCGAAAGAGAGGGCTTTGAGAATCACAGCAGGAGGTGTCAAGTGTGCAGATGCAATTAATAGCTAAAGCGGGGGGCGGGGGCGGGGGGTTACGGATAAGAGCAAATATAGATATAGTAATTGCAAGCAGGTATATATAGATATACAATTGCAAGCATGTATATATAGATATAAAGCTGTATGTTCTATATTTATTGGGAACCTTCTGTGAGAGGTGGGGTCAGGGGGGATAGGTCCTCTCTCATTGGTGCTTGCGGGGGGTCCCCCTTTAATCTATTGGGAATAAAGTGGGGGCACATAGGGAAGGGGGTATGTGACCTTAAAAAACAAAATGGCTGACTGGGACAGGGGGAAGGGGTGGGTGTTTACAAAATGTCTGACCTGGGGGAGGGGGAAGGGGGGTGGCCACGCCCCCCTGCTCCCATAGGGTACGCAGAATCGGCCTTAATACCTACTAATAAGCTCATAAGCTTGCTATTATTATTATCATTGAACGAGCGTAGCGAGCTCTTAGTTTTGACTCGTGACTCGATGCTCGCGAATTTTTTCTGTATGTTTGTTTGTGTGTTTGTGTTCAACGATAACTTTCGATCGCTTTGACCAATCAACTTCAGATTTTAAACACAATATTCTTGGAACCTTTATACAGATCAAGTTCGTTTGTCAATTAAATTGACCTGCTCCTTCATCCACGAAAGGATAGGTTCTCAGCCCTTCCCTAATATATATATCCAGAAACCATATAGAAAATAGTTGTTTTCACCATACTAGGTTATCCCGGGTCGCACGAATGTGCGACTTTATTAAACTTTGTAAAATACATTCCAAATGTAGATTTTCTAGATACTGAACGCAAACGCCCTGATGCAATGCCCAGTCAACAATGAAAAAGTATCACATGGCTGGCTATCTGAATAAAAAATATATTTTGCAGTATTGTTGAACAGCCGTTCAATATTAGTAGTTTATGCAACGATTTTATTTTGACCCTTATTAAGGCACGAGTTAGATGTAAGTTATAACACGAGCGAATGCGAGTGTTATAAATATCTTACGAGTGCTTTAATGGCAAAATAAAATCGTTGCATACACTATTTTATCTACGACCACTAGTATACATTTAATTAAAACAATTTCATTTTACCTGTGACTGTCAGAGATACCTAACCTCTCATCTCAAATACGAGAATTTATAGTAGATTGTTATGCTAAAGCAGCTGGTGTAGCAGTTTGATCAAATCAGCTGATAGTTTCTCAATATTGAATTACGATATTGATTCCATCAAAAATGCTTCTGATTGGTCCAGAACCCGTGTTATAATGTAGAACCTGTACTATAATAATCCGGTGGTTCGGAACCCACCTAAAACTGTATGTCCAACTCATAAATCACCATCATCCAACTCATTACCCACGCACAGGTCTCAGACCTATGTGGGCTTCATCCTCAAAAAAAAAGGAGCTCATTATGCAACGGGTTTCAAAAAGCATTTCGAAAAGACAGCTGTTTTGGTATCAATTGTGAAACTGTAATGTATACATTATGACATGATCGTAGATAAAATATTTTCATCTACGACCGTGTTATAACGCAATTATTACAGTTTCATAATTGAAATCGAAACAGTAGCTTTTTCGAAATGGAATTTGAAACTTGTACTGTAATGACCTCATTACAGTACAACTTGTACATTATAACACGACCCTAGTTCACTGTTCCAGTTTCGAAATACTGGAACGGAACAAAACAGTATCGCATCTGATAAAAGCACTGTATAGGTTATGTTGCTCATGCGTATGTTTGGCTGAACTGTTGGTGCCAGTACATGATAGATCTACCTATCCAACTAAACATGAATAATAGTGACAGTGAAAATGAAATTATCTCAACACCCGAAGAAATAACTGAAAGGGCAAATTCGGCATTGAAGAGCCTTTTGCCTGAGAAATCGAAAAGTTTGTATGAAAAAACCTAGTCAATTCATTGATTGGAAAGAAGCAAATCATGTTGACTCTTTTTCTGAAAATGTTTTATCGCTGAATATCAGTGGTCGTAGATAAAATAGTGTATGCAACGGTTATATTTGACCTTTAAAGCACTCGTGAGATATTTAGAGCACTCGCTTCGCTCGTGCCCTAACTAACATCTAACTCGTGCTTTAAAGGATCTCATAATACAACCGTTGCATAAACTACTATTCTAACATACCTGTGCTGGCAAAAATTTCATTTTTCAATTCTTTATCAGCTGATAATTATAAAATTTTCCTAACACACCTGTGCTAAAAAAATTTTTTAATTCTTCTTCTTCTCCTCCTCCTCCTTCTTTTTTCAACTTCTTCTACTTCTTCTTTTTCTTCTACTCCATCTTCTTTTTCTTCTTCTTCTTCTTAATCTTTTTTTTTTCTTCTTCATCTTCTTTTCCTTCTTCTTTTTCTACTTTTTCTTTCCCTTTTTCTTCTTCTTTTTCTTCCTCTTTTTCTTCTTCTTCTTCTTCTTCCACTTCTTCTCCTTTTTCTTCTTCTTTTTCTCCTTTTTCTTCCTCCTCTTCTTTTTCTCCTTTTCTTCTTAATCTTCTTTTTCTTTTTCTTCATCTTCTTTTTCTTCTTTTTCTTCTTCTTCTTCTTCTTCTTTTTCTTCTGCTTCTTCTTCTTTTTATTCTTCTTCTTCTTCCTCTTCTTCTTCTTCTTATTTTTCTCCTTCTTCTTCTTCTCCTTCTTCTCTTTCCTCTTCTTTTTATTCTTATTCTTCCTCTTCTTTTCCTCCCTCTTCTTCTTTTTCTTTATCTTCTTCTTTTTCTTATTTTTCTTCTTCTTTTTCTTCTTCTTCCTCTTCTTTTTCTTCTCATTCTTTTTCTCCCTCTTCTTCTTTTTCTTCTTCCTCTTCTTTTTCTTCTTTTTCTCCTTTTTCTTCTTCCTCATCTTTTTCTTCTTCTTCTTCTTCTTCTTCTTCGTCTTCTTCTCTTCCTTCTCTTTCTTCTTCCCCTTCTTCTTCTTTTCTTTCTCTTTCCTCTGTCTCTTCCTCTTTATCCTATCCTCCCACCCTCTCTCTCTGAAAGAACAATGAAAAATAAACTTTGTTTCAAAACAGCTGATCATCAAATCATAAGTTGAAATGTGAACATTTTCAGCTCACCGATTAACATAGGTTAAAGCAATGGCAAAAATTGAAACTTTGATCGTTCATTCCTCATGTCCACGATGACTTTTTTCAAAATGTAAGACCTTATCAAACATCTACTCTATGAGATCATTCAAATGAGATGTGAACGAACAAAATCGGTCAAGAAACCGCGGAGGAGTTGTCATCACAAAAAAACATGTTCGCCTATTTTATATAAAGATGGCAATATATTAATTTTTGAATTATCATCAGCTGTAGGTGAATCAATGTGATAAACACCTTTTCAAAATAACACCTCAATACAGGGTTTTTATTTAATTTTTATTTGGCAAGTATTTGAAACTTTAGAGTCGCATCTCGGATCCCTTTCGCCATTGCTCCTTATCTACTCAGTCACCTTCATGTAACTTATGGTTTTTATGCATATACTAATTTCATTGCCCTGATATATGGATATATAAACAGCTGTTTTTTTAACTTCTATGAATTTGAATAGACCAATCAGACGCCACTGGTAAAATTTACCGTTAAATGAGAAGGCTCCCAGGAACTGAACCTTGTTTTCTTCTACATGAGTAGATTATCATTTATCTTGTAGGATTATAAAAAAATGAATATTCTTGCTTTGGTAATAAATTTTCCAAGGTTGATGATGAATTTTATGACTAACAATAACTCTACTAGAATTTGAGTCTTTGTTCACTCGTTTGGAATCCAATACTTGAATAATTCAAACGATTCATAATTTCGGAAGTACTTACTTCCGGGCTTTTGACTCTCAACACACACTCGCTTTTCTTCTGCATGCGGAAAATTCATGATGCGCAAAATTATGCAGCCTCTGGTCAGCGGAAAACGCTGAATTACGTAGCGTTTTAACGCTAAAAATTATAACGTCTGACGATTATCTCCTCGTTATCCCCCTTGAGGATAATGGGGGGAGTTTATCCCCCTGTTGAGGTTATTTCCCCGCTATTTCAAACAAAAGGTTGAGATTTTCTGGTCTGAGGCATCAGAATAGAAGCAAATCCACATTACATATATATACATACATCACACTAACATTTATATACTGTGTATATTGGAGCTTTGATTCAAGGCCAGTTAAAGGGGCAAGATATGCAATATCATCTACAAACCTGATGGCTTATGCATCATTCTCTTCTCTTTCTCTTTGTTTTGTCTTTCTTTTTGTTTTTATTTCTCTTTGTTTTTATTTCTCTTTTTTACTCATTCTCTTTGTTTTTCTCTTTCATTTTCTATTTTTCTTTCATTCTCATTCTCTTTATCTATCTCTTTCTCATTCGTTTCTTCTTTTTCTTATTGTTATTTTCATTTTTCTTATTCATTCTCTTGCTCATTCTTTTACACTTTCTTTCTCTCTCTTTCGCTTTTTCTTTTTGTTCTTTCTCTTCATTCTCTTTCTCTTTGTTTTCATTTCCTCTTTCTTTCTCTTTCTCCTTCACTTTCGTCTTATCTTTTTCTCTTCTTTTTTACTCATTTTTTTTTTCTCTTTGTCTTTCATGTTCTATTCTTCTTTCTCTTTCTCTCTTTCTATTTTTCTTTCAATTTCTCTTTTTCTTTCTCTTTCTTATTCTCTTTTTCTTTTTTTATTACTCTTTCTTATTATCTTCCACATTCCCTTTCCCTTTCTCTTTCTCTTTTGTCTTTCTCTTTCTTTTTCTCTATTTTTCTCTCTCTTTCTTCTTCTCTTTTGTCTTTTTCTATCTCTCTCTCTTTCTCTTACTCTTTCTCTTTTGTCTTTCTCTTTCTCGTTCTGTTTCTTCTTTTCTTTTTATTCAAACATGATTTGCAATTCAAATTTAGCGCTCTTTCAACTCCATATCAATTTTAATGGAGTGTGTAGGTACATTATTTTTTTAGATCACTCCTTTTGTTTTATTCTAACCGTATATTTCTACTGTACATTATTCTAATGATTTTGAAAGCAATTCTGACAGTGATATTCTTTTTTTGTTTAACTGATTTTACTTTGGCACGTCCAAAGACATTTATTGTTAACTTTTTAGATGAATTTTATGACTTGCAGTTGATTTTTAATTAAGAATAAGTATTTCACTCACTCTTTAGGCCGAACGTTTTCGAGTTATGGAAACTCATCTTCAAGGCCTTGAAGAGAGTGAGTGAAGCATTACTTATTCTGAATTAAAAATTGACTGCAAGTCGTTAAATTCACCTAAAATGTTAATATTAACAACGCAGTTCGTCATGAAACAAGAAATCTAGGAACATTTATTGTAATAAAGCGCTCTAGTAGAGCAATCTAGACTCTTGCTACACGAGTGTAGCAGTGTCCTTCTTTTCTTTTTCTTCTTCTTCTTCTCCTCCCCCTTCTCTTCCTTATCATCCTTCTCCTTCTTCTTCTTCATCTTCTTCATCTTCTCCTCGCCTCTTCTTCTCGCTGCTTTCTTTCTTTATCATTCCTCTATCTTTTTTCCCCCTCTTTCACTTCCTCTACTAATCATCATTGAACCTATCTCTTTCTATTCTTCCAAATCATAGGTGACCTCTAATCAGGCCTATTCGTGACAGGAAATTCCAAAATTCATAAATTTAGAATCATCCCAAATTCATAATTTTATGTTCGCGTTAAGCCGCGTCTCCACCAACCGAACATTTCTGCCGAACATTGTTGGCGAATACAAAAAACGGGCAAACATTAAACATATGGGTCACTGAACATGGTTGTAAGTTCAATTGAAATGTTCGGTCTGTGAGCGAACAGTGATGACCAACAACAGGTTCCCGCCACTAACCCCACCGGTTTATGATCGAGAAGGCGTCCACACCAAACCAACTCCAAAAAATGTTCGGCAACATCAGCTGACTTCAGCAAACACTGTTCGCCGAGCATGTTCGGTTGGTGGAGACGCGGCTTTAGCTATATCCATGTTAACAGCATGCCTACTACATTATATTTGACGTTTGTATTCATGCATATTTATTTAGTCATTCGTAGCCATAATAGGTAGTAGTGTAATCTATATAGCCATATTACAACCATGTAGATGCATACCATTGACCAGTAGTAGTTCCCGTATTGTCCGCTAGCCAGTGGTGGCGCCACTGTCCTCACTTGTGCTCTTGTTCTTCATAATCTGCACTCCCTATTCGCTTTGTGTGTTTATTTGCATAATAAATAGATTAATCCGTTTAGGGCCTCTTTTAGTCGGTGTGTGTTTTTTGGGGCGAATATTCGCTGCCACTAACGCTGAAGGTCCATTTTGAGTTTCATCATTTTTTATCCCATTAACTCTTTCTCTTTCCGTTTTTACTGGCCTATTCTCTTTAATTCTCGACGTTTCTCACTCTCTTCAACCCTTTTACACTCTGTATCTTTTTCTCTCTTTTTATAACTTTTCCTCTGTTTCTCACTCTCCACCTCCCCGTCACGCCCTCTTTTATTCTCTCTCTTTTCATAACTCGTTCTCTCTCCTATTTTCCCTCTCATTCGATAGCCACTGACAGTTTCCACCACAGCTCGGAAAATCCTTCTTCCTGTAAAATATCCTCTCTGTTTTCTGTTTTCTCTCTTCCCCATTTTTGTTCTTTTTTATCAATCTCATTTTAACTTTTGTCTTTCTCTTTCGTCAATTTTCTTTTATCTGTTTTTCTGTCGCTGAACTCCACTGTACTCAGATACCCTTCTTATATAAATGATACTATATATAAATATATTTTATTTATGTATTATTGTGCGAATTGTTTAAAAATGCTAATTCCGTTATTGCAAATTGCAACCTCTTTGCAAGTTTTATGGCTCACCTCTTTGTGGTTCGGAACCCACCTTAAACTGTAGGTCCAACTCATCAATCACCATCATCCAATTCATTACCCACGCACAGGTCTCAGACCTATGTGGGCTTCATCCTGCAGAAAAAAAATAGAAAAAGTAAAATCTTATTTTTACTTATTTACTCATTCAGTTATTCATCTATTTATTTATCTTTTTTTAATTTTCCATTTCTTTATTCATTTATCTATTTCTTCTTTTATTCATATGATTGAAACATAATCTATTCTTTTCAAATATGAGAAACAGTGTCACTTCTATGTTCATCTTCTTGTTACAATCAAGATAAACGTAAATATCGGCGCATGCGTAATACTAATCTGATTAAGCGGAGAGGTAATGGGAAGCTAGCGGTGATTTGTTATAACTCTGTAAATCAATCATGGATAACCTTTCTCTTCAACAAATTTAAATCTGAAATTCAATTGTTGACCATAAGATGGTATTTCTTTTGAATTGTCTTTATTATACCTTTTACATCTCTTTTTCTGTAGGATTTGACAGTAATCACGGTTTTCCTTCTTTCAGCTACATCTTTCACCACTCCGGCACTCCCCGATATCGTTCTCGATTTTTTGTATGTTTTTTCGAATTATCAATTTTCTCCAGCCGTATTTGAACAAATAAATATTTGTATTTACACATTCTTTCATCTTCTGTTCTTCCTCTCTCTCACATGCTCTCTATACCTCATATTCGCTTTCTCTCTTTCTCGCTATCTAGTCCTTCCTCTCTCTTCCATTGTATTATGGAAATTCGGTTCGCTTAAACAAACGGCTGGTGTTGTCATTAGCATTACCATTATCCAGATTTCCCGGAAATTTTTCGTTGTTTTTATTTGTTTTGCTAATGTTTTTTCCATCCTCTCAACTCACTAATTGTCGGGAAAAGCAGTGTATGTCCATCGGATTAAGGCTTTGTTTTTAGGAAGTCTAGAAATCTGCTACAGTGGATTTGCCAGTTTGAAAAAGCGATGGACGTTTATTTTGGTTAATGTAATTTGAAATTCGAGATAGTAGGAAACTGGTCAGTGACCTCGATTGATTACCTGGAAAATAGACAATATAATATTGTGCTAATAATATGAGAATCTGATAGAAGCCATGGAAAATGTTGAATGGCTTGCCTGTAGGCTTGCAATAAATACTGTAGAAAAAAAAAAGGAAAAAATAAAAGAAAGTGTAGGTTTGCCTGATCGTGCAATCTCTTGTTGTTTCATAGAAAATTGCTACCAAATACTAATAGAAATAGACTTCAATAGAATTTCAAAAAAGTTCTGTTCCATGTACAATATAAAAATGATGTATCCTATATTATAAGCAGCCACTTGCTGTTATCTCTCGACGATACCCCAACACTGGAAAATAAGGGATTAATGTAGCAGGGGATGATAAACGAGGAGAAATATAAGGAAGGAGAAGATGGAGAAGGAGGGGGGAAAAGAAGATGATGGAGGAGGAAGGGAAGAAGAAGATAATAGAAAATAAGCAAAAGAAGAAGAAGAGGAAAGAGAAGAAGACAAGAAAAGAAGAAGAAAAGAGATAAGAAAAAATGAAGTGAATTTGTAGATAAGTATTGTTACGGGTTCTATGTCTAAAATAACGCTGGCAACACTTTAATTTATCACTCGCATTTTATTTACACAATTAACCACAACACTCACTGTTCAGTAATGTCTTACAGAAAAATAAGCAATCGGAAACAGATAACACGATATTGTTCAACTGATAATGAGTTTCCAATAAACTGTACAAAAATCAATCACTAAATGTCAAAAGGCCGATCTAATATTAAATAATAACTGTACAATAAACTGTCCAATAATATTCGAAAAGAATCATCGAGGAAGAACAATTAACTTACGTAGCACAAGTAAAAGGTAAGAGAATTATCACTACAGACAATAAAAGTTCCTTAGATGGTTTGTAAAAGCGCCAACGGGATTGTACTGTCTGTATTAACGGGAACTGTCACTACTGCCACTTATCAACGTAGAACTACTTTAATGTCACACTTGTTTACCATGACGAATTACAGACAGGACTGAACTCATTTACAAGAGACTTCCTCTATTTATATACTATTTCAATAATTGAGATATCTCTCGAATTTTCTGTCAACTTCTAAGTAAATAAATAAAGGAAACTAGCACCTTCCACAATATTCGATAACATTCCATTAATGTCTAATCAAACAACGAGAACATTCTACAAATTACTAAGTAAACACTATAAAAGTGTCAAAAGCAGTGTAATTAATGGCTTAAAAGTAAACATTTACATATCAGATAACGCCGAGAACCATTGTCTCTTCTTTCTTTCAATTCTCTCAAATTTCATATCCGCTACAGTATGTTATCGTTATTGCACATTCTAGAAACTCCTTTGTGAAGCTGAGTGCCGTAGCAGGTACCTGCTCAATCAGAAATAAGCTACGAAACTCCTGGGCGCTCTTTGTAAGGGTGACCGATTGGATTGGCCAGAAAAAGTACTCTGTTCTCTGCTGCAAAATCACTTCCCCGGTGGTTCGAAACCCACCTAAAACTGTAGGTCAAACTCATCAATCACCATAATCCAATTCATTACACACGCTCGGGTTTCAGACCTATGTGGGCTTCATCCTCCCAAAAAAACCCTCATTAATTTGTATCGGGCAACCAGTACTGCTATAATGTTATATCCTGGTCATTCCTAATAACATACATTTTTTATCGTGTATCATTTCAAAAAAGTTCACCAAAAACTAAGAAGCGTAAAACTTTCGATATTAGACTTCTATTTTCAATTGCAATAAAATTTCGGGCCCATCATTTCGGAAAAGCTCACCAACTCACTTCGAGAACACAACTTTCGTTATTAAACTGTTATCTTTTGTGCTTGATAACTTCCTCACGTGAAACGCTCTACCTGAATATTGGTTCCGATCCTAGAATAATGTCCAGTCTCAATAGGTTTTGTCATAAAAGTTGGCTGGGTCGTTTAGAGCGACTGTAATATGTTGTAAGGACAATACGTGATTTCGATGTTATCTTGAGGTCGTTGAGAAGTTAGGGGGGGGGGGGTTGAGAGGACATTAGATTTTATTGCAATTTGATCGTTATTGCTGGTCCACTGCCACCGCTAAAGTTATTAGAGGGATGTGCTCCATTAGAGAGGGTGGTCATCTTGGGAAGGATGCCAGTAGTAGGGGGGGGGGGAAATTGTGGGGGAAAAGCGGTGGAAAAGATGAATGGAGTAGCGGTCAACCGTTTTGAAAGTTTCTTTGTGTTTCTGTGAAGAGAGTAGGAAAGTTGAAAAAGTCTGTTTCCTTCTGTGTTATTGCTACTACATGTCCGCAGACAACTTGGAATTTTTCCAAATTTTGAAAGCTGTTCCAAGTGCATGACCCCGGATACTTGTTGGTGAGCGGATTGGGAAAAATGTTTTGCAATAAATGTTTTTGGAAGTTGTAAAGTTGGTTTCAACTACCTAATAGAGACAGAAAATTATTTTTGCTCATGATGCCGACATGAGTCTCAGACTTGGGCGTCGGTAATGAGGAGGTGATTACACAAAAAAATCTATGTTAATCGAACCCATGATCACAGGAGTAGCCGAGATAGAACTTAGAGATAAAACTTTAATCTTATATCAAAACTGGCTCTGTATTTCTGTTTAAATTATGATTTTAACTTACTTATACTGGAGGTACTGGAGGGATGCATTTCTCTTCTAAAGAGAAGCTTCATCAGCCTCTTTAGAAGTGGAATGTATAAGTAAGTAAAAATCATAATTTAAATAAAATAGAAATACATTGCCAGTTTTCGTATTAGATTTTTTCATCAAGTATTTTATCATGGAAAGCACCACAGTTAAAATTTCAATCGATTACAACAATACGGCTGTCAAAATATTGAAAGATTCAGAAATACAGTGATATTTTAACTCCAATAAGTACCGTACTAAACAGTTTATATTTATAGGGCGGTGATTGGTGACGCAGTGAGCTTGATGCTTATGCGATCGTGATGTTCAGTTACAAGTGCTCAAGACTGCGCTTGGATGGGTGACCGTGCTTCAATGACTTGATGTTATAAGCATTATTATCACTCAACCGGTAGTTCGGAACCCATCTAAAATAGTAGGTCTGCAATGTTCCCCATAACATGACTTAAACGGCGAGATGGAACTACCCGTAAGAGTCTCCCCACCAATAAAAGCCATTCGCTTATTATTATTATTAGTTGAAATTTATCTGATTTGTAGTTTCGAACAATTTTTCTTCATTATCTTGTTATTCTTAATTGCCTCTTTAATTCTACCTTGAGTAAGTACCGCATTTGGTTTTTTTGATGTATTTTCAAGTAATTACACGATAATAATTGATTTCTGTCATCATTTTTCATACTTTCTTCTATTTTCCCTGTCACTCTCACTCTCTCTCTCTCTCTCTCTCTCTCTCTCTCTCTCTCTCTCTCTCTCTCTCTTTCAAGATCAAGTTTGAATGGACGAATTTTTGTCCTGACTTCGCCCCTATTACATAAATACTTCACATGAAATCTCACTGTTAATATCCAAAATCTTTCCCATATACAATCTATTGTGTTGTTAATAATATGCTCTTTAATCAGTCACAATTATATTTTGTAAATTTATGTAAATAAAGTAATTTCATATTTTGTTATCTTATCTATCTATCTATCTCTCTCTGTTAAAACGGAATATGTTTCATATTCATCTTCTTCTTCTTTTTATTCTTCTTCTACTTTATCTTATACTCGCTCTTCCTCCTATCACCTCTTGTAAGCCCACCCCTCCCACAGCGGTCTACCTTAGTTAGGTTAGGTTAGGTTAGTACGTTTTGGCGGGTATTTTTAGTGGTTTCCTTATTTAAAAATTAAAAAATATACAAGAATTGTGTATTTGTACATCATATGTAGTACTTTTTTTTTGAGGAAGCCTACATAGGTCTGAGACCTGTGCCTGGATAATGAGTTGGATGATGGTGATTGATGAGTTGGACCTACAGTTTTAGGTGGGTTCCGAACCACCGGGAAGTGATTTTACAGCAGAGAACAGTGTCTTTTTTGCTGGCCAATCTAATCGGTCACCGTTACAAACAGGACCTGCAAGAACATCCTATCACTTTTTTATGCATGTAATTTATTTTGAAATTTGTTAATCTATCATGTATGTTCTGTTGATTGAATTAATTATTATTTCAGCTTATAATATAAGTGGATATTATTCACTTGAAAACTTCAAATAATCATCTTTTTGTTTCCCATATAGATTCTTGAAATCATTCTATCCACCTCTTTTTCTATTATATCAAGAGGCTATTTTTCTGTCTTTCTTTCTTTCTATTTTTACTTCCCGCTTGCATTATCCATACCGTCTCAACCATTTTGTTCACTACTTGTGAACTTCTCTTCAAAAGCATTCTCAGTGTTTTGCTTCCAGCATTTCTTCACAACGTTGAAATTGCAAATTTCATGCACAAGATGGTATTTTTAGACGACTTTCATCTAGCTAAGCATCTGTTGGCCAAATGTGCACTACCAATCACAGAACGGAACAACGTGAACTTCACTTCTTGCTTTTCCTTCCTGTGATTTATACTGTTGCTGTGAACTTCTGACTGGTGGCTGACTTGTGACTATCCCAACACCACCCTTCACTTTCCTTTCCTCCTATGTTTCATTCTTCTTCTTCTTCTTCTTCTTCTTCTTCTTCTTCTTATTCTTCTTCTTCTTCTTATTCTTCTTCTTCTTATTCTTCTTCTTCTACTTCTTATTCTTCTTCTTCTTCTTCTTCTTCTTCTTCTTCTTCTTCTTCTTCTTCTTCTTCTTCTTCTTCTTCTTCTTCTTCTTCAGTAGTATAAAAGTGTTGATTCTGGTCCAAGCCCAGATCCAAGTTGCTGGTCCAGATCCAAGATGGCGGACTTGATCCAATATGGCGGACCTGATCCAAGATGGTGGACTTGATCCAAGATGGTGGACCTGATCCAATATGGCGGACCTGATCCAAGATGGTGGACTTGATCCAAGATGGTGGACCTGATCCAATATGGCGGACCTGATCCAAGATTGTGGACCTGATCCAAGATGGTGGACCTGATCCAATATGGCGGACCTGACCCAATATGGCGGACCTGACCCAGTGTACTGTCCTAGCATACTGACCCAATATGGCATACTGACCCAATATTGCATACTGACCCAATATTACGTACTGATCCGGCAGTCTGATCCAGCATACTGATCCGGTGTACTGACCCAGCATACTAATCCAATATGGTGTACTGACTCAGCATACTTATCCGGCATACTGACCCAACATACTTATCCAATATGGTGACCCTACGGCTGGCGCATGCGCCCTCCCGATTCAGCTAATTAATTGTCCAAGATGTCTGCATGTCTAATCAGTTGGCAGGAAATTTGCTATGATTTAATATTGTGAATATTTGAAATGTTCTGATGAATCTACAATTGACTGACTAAGAAGAATAGACACAGGTGTCCACCTATACTACTTACCTTGAATAATCTTTTTTGATTTTCTGTTCCAATTCATTAATTGCCTCTTTAATGAGCAATTTAAGTTTGTTTTGCACATCATTCAATTGTGATAAACATACAGCATCTTTATCACTCTCACCAGGTAGAATGTTACATATCCGACGAGCAGGATGCAATACTAAATAATCAGGGAAGGTGGCAAATTGATTATAGATAAAATCTTCAAAATTCTGTACTTTCTTATCACAATCTGCAATGTATATATTCAGTGTGTTAAGATTTACACCATCACCTTTATCAATTGGATCACCTAAATTAACAATACGATTCTTGTTCATGTCAATTATTTTCTTTGCAGTCACCCGCTCCTCAGATGTTGATGGTGAGAGATGTTCAGTTGTTAATATTGTATCCTCTGCATTGGTTTGTTCTCTCTCTCCACGCCATATTGCAGTTGAAGAAAGTTTACCAACTAAACTATGCTGATAATAACGACCAAACTTGTCGACTGACATTTCTATACTGAATCTAAAATGTTGAATACACTCAACCTTCTAGGGGTTACAATCAGTCAGTTATGTTTGATACATTTCTTCCTAGCAATATCATCTATAACCTCAAACAATTTACTACAATCATCAACACACATCAAATTTGAAATCTTTACCACATTACAACCGTAATGAATATGTCCCTTGTCCTCTACAATTATTTTACCAAAATTATATATTTCTTGTATAATTTGTTGCATTAAACTATCATCCGCATGATGAAACTCTTTAGAGCATTTTAAACACCTAATCAGTTCTACAAAATCGGAATACTTCACATTCAATAATAACCTAGATATTTTATTGAAATGAGATGAGTTGTAGCATCGATTCATAGTGGAAAGAACCTCACTCACCCACACCCACCAACACAATGAGCTTTCAAAGAATAGTTGCAAACGTTTTATTGTATACAGAAGATATCAGTTCAACTTTTAGTACAATATTCTGAATGCTTCTCTATTTCATTGTGACAATGAGGAATAAGTACTCTGCAGAAAACACATTCTAGACAATTGATAGTCTTATTGAGAAAAAAACCACATTCAGCCAACTGTTTACAAGCGCTGTTAGTGTTTGAATTTAAAAATGATTTATAACGTTCCTCCTCAGAATACATTACATCCAGTTTCTCATCATCAAGAGATACGTTGCATGTAGGTAGATTTCTCACAAACCTGCAATCAGGACTAGCACGTTTATGTTCAGTCATTGGGTCATCAAACACTTGCCAATCTTCAATATAGATATGACAGAAAGCACAACACACAGTATCACTTTGCTGTGTATAAAAGAAACCAGCTGCAGCCATCCGCTCTGCAGATAGAAGAGGAGAGCAAACCTTCCATTTTCCATCTATAAATGTCCTTTGTCGTTGTAGCTCATAGTCGAATATGTGTGATTGATCCATAGTGCTTCAACAGACTACCATCACTACTTTGATGTGCAGTAAACCGACAAGCCCTCCCACCCACAGGAAAGACAACCCACAGACATGTTAAAACAGGAAAGATCCTCCTGCAGGAAAGACAACTCTCTCTCTCTCTCAAGAAAATACCTGTTGTCATCTCTCTCAAAAAAATTATGCAGATAACAGGTTAGTAAATCTTCCTGATATTCAGTTTCCATGAGAAGATTTCTCTGGAATCTATGTGTGAACTCAGGTTGTTTTATATCAACATATTTTAATGTTTTTAAATAGCTCAATACCTGTTGTCATCTCTCTCAAATTACTATTGTCTTGCTTTCCACTCAACAGTAAGATATCTACCATATGCGCAACAAATATCTAGGCTGTACAAGACTGTGAGCGCTTTTTTTATTGTGGTGTCGCCAGTAGCCATAATCCACATCAGTAAAATCAAATCATTAGTTCACTTTTTTTTCATCAAAATATCAACTTTTTTTCCTTAATGTTTTTTAAATAGCACAAAACCTGTTGTCATCTCTCTCAAATTACTATTGTCTTGCTTTCCACTCAACAGTAAGATATCTACTATATGCGCAACAAATATCTAGGCTGTACAAGACTGTGAGCGCTTTTTTTATTGTGGTGTCGCCAGTAGCCATAATCCACATCAGTAAAATCAAATCATTAGTTCACCTTTTTCATCAAAATATCAACATATTTTTCCTTAATGTTTTTAAATTGAATAGCATATTTCTGTTTATTGAAATAGTCCAAGTTCGATGAGTTTAGCACTGACAGGTAACGTTGTGGTAGAAAAACATCAATAAGTGTATGTTCACTTCCATTTTGCTCAGCTAATGTTAGTAGAACACGTTCACCATACTGTGTATTCACCAGTTGTGCACTTTCTATAGGATAGAAATGATTTTCAACCATGTTTTTTATTGGTACAACACGATATTTAGATGCACAGTTGAAATCATCAACAGAAAACTGCGACATTGTGCAACCTGCTCACTCAAAAGCTGAAGTTCTTCTGACCGTCAAACAGGTTCCTGCTGTCCCCACCACCACTTCAAACACCTGGTCAGCTTCCACAGACATGTTTCAACAGGTTCAAATCTCTCTCTCTCTGTCTATCATCCTCTTCTAAATACAGAACACTCACGATTGCATTTGAATTTCTTTATTGAGTTGCAAATAATAGAATCTTTGTGCATCTCATCTTTACACATGCAAATGTTGTATTGGTGAATACAACCATTACACTTTTCAATGTGAAATTGTTTTTTATGAATATCAATTTGTTGAAAAAAGCACTTGTTTCCTCCACAATTTCCAACAAACTGATGGGTTTCCTCCCATATATATGGATTTTTACACAATAGCCAGTGACCAAAGTCTTTTCCAAAACATACAAGTCTATGATACATAAGACTGTGTCTCTTTTGCGAATTACAATCATTATATTTCTCAGAGTATGAAAGGTCATAGTCAATTTCCATTGGTGTTAATTGACATCCACCACCTTAAAAAAATCAATATGATTGGATTACCTCCTCTTCAATTTGTAATAATTTTGCAATTGGTAGATTTATTGGCCGATAAAATGACAAATATTCATTAATATCTGAAATATTCACTGTTTGTAGAAATATCGATTTCAGTTGCATAGCCATCATAATTGATTGCTCATTACCACTTTGCTTGGCATTGGAAATTGCAATATTACACTCATCAAACCAATCCAAGTAGTCCTTCAATTTTTCCTCCATTTCTGATGTTGCACTCAACCATTTTTGGGGATTCATAGTTGTTTCCATTGCTGAAAGATAAATTATTGTAATCAATGCTTCACACCTGCTGTGCATGCATTGACTGATGATCTAGATTAGTGGAATAAGAACATCAAAATTCACTGGTTTGCTATTGGTAGACAAACAGCAAACATGGGCTCTATGACATGAATAATCATACCCACACCACACACAAACAATATTCCCATTAATGTAATAAAAACCTTTTCTTGCATAGAATTTTTTCTGTTCATGTGTAATCGATTGATTCTGTTTAAAAGATCTCATCCGTTCACTCTCCTGTGTAAAATCAATCTTTTGCTGTAATTTGATTGTCATCTGTCCCCCATCTGCTGCTGTTCTCATTTCTTTCTCAATCAAGTTCAAATAATGGAATGCACTTGTTAGAGCACACCTCCCATAATTTGAATGTATTGGACAAAAATGACCAACAATCTTATTATAGTCAGGTCTAATGTAATCACTTGGTATCACTTCAACTCCATTGTGAAATTTTGACAAAAATTTTGCCTTTTCAATACCTTTTGTAAAAATGGTGTCATAACGACTACATAAATTTTGCAAAATTTCATCTTTATATTCCACTGTTCCATCCTCCCAACCAATATTATGATAATGCTTTTCCAACCAAGCTACTTCTCGAATCCTATTATTATTCAATTGATCCACTTTGTATGGTGATTTAAAGTGTAGCAGAGTGTATGCCTTTCCTGGTTGTACAATAGCCAATTCCTTTATTATAAACTTATTGTCATTGTCACGAAAAGCATGAAACTCAATCACTGCATATGATGTAGAAGACTCACCACTGGCTGTTGATTTGTCTCCCCCACTGTCAACGTTGTTGCTTCCTCTGACATTTGCCACTTTGTCTGCTGCATTCTCATCCATTTTCGATGTTCTATCTCGTTCACTATAAGCAATGCTATCAGTAGTACAAGAAGAACAAACAGAAGAAGAAGAACAAGTAGTAGATGTGTCTGAACTACACACACAACCTGCTGCATACTGCTGAATTGATGCACTCTGTCCAAGCATCTTGCACAGACTGATGCTTCAAACTCACCAACTATCCCCTCCACCACTGCTTGCAGCGACATCTAGCAGAAAGCTATTACACTGTTCGTCTCACCTCACCCGACAATGGTTTATATTCCATCACATTTTCATTAATTATCAAACAATAAGCTGATGTTTTGTCAGGCATATCCTTTGTACTTTCCCATTCTAGTCGTATGTCAACACTTCCTGATTTTATCAAATCATTCTGTCTACTACAATCGATGACAATCAATGGTGCAGATTGTGTAAAATCATGTGAACTCATTTCTATAGCATAGTCTTCATCATATGCTAAATTGTAATAGCTTTGTCCAAAATCCAAAAACATTTTATACATTAATTTTATACTTCCTTGCAGATTGTCATAGGGGTAATAATGTGAATTCAGATATAATTTTACATTATACAAATCACACCAATCAAACTTTTCCATTGTTTTATTTAGTTGATTTTTCCTATCTGTTTGAAATGCAAGTATAACATATCTTGGCTTATCCAATTGTGATGATGTTTTAACTGTCCAACTGTGCTGCTTTGATTTAGGAAGCAGTGGATACTCATGTAATTGCCATGAACGAAATGCTAATTTCAATGGTCTATCTGCATCAATTATTTTCAATAATTTCATACGCACATGATCTGCCACCTGTACATATGGAACCTTCCATTGCAACTTTGTCAAAGTAATTTTAGCTTTTTTACCATCATTTGATAAAATTGCATTATCATCCGTTGCTGATCTCAAAAACACAAGTTCCTGCCTCACATTGAGTAAAATATGGGGGTAATCCTCAAAAAAACCCATTAGAAACTTTAAAGGTATACAGAATGAGAATTTTGGTGAGGTATTTGAAATAGTCCATCCATTTCTGTTTATTCCACCAAGATGATAGAGGTTTGAATCTTGTGATCTTCTACACAGTAGGTTTTTTATTGTTGATGTTAAACCCACATTTAATGATTTATCAATTTCCTGTCCTGCAATTTCAAACCGTATTTGATCGAATAGGAATGCTACTGCATTACTTATCATTGTGTAAGCAGCATCAGTATCACCTTCTTTTTTACATTCCGCATTACCCTCTATATAGATAAATGATCGAGAAGGTAGTGTGTAGACATCCTGTTGATTTAATGGTATTCTAATCTCATCTGAATGATTCAAAGTCTGTGATGCATAAGGTCCATGAGTATGGAATTCCATACCCACAATAGATTCATCAAAATCAATTTTGCTTTCCACATTTAAAATATTATTCAACGACATGTTTCCTATTAACCAAAAATCCTAGTCTTTTTAAAATCCTTGCACTGTTTGGTGTTATCACTGCAAACTCACGCTGAATACTGAATGTTTTTTTATGTCTCACTCTGCCTGCATACTTTTTGAATAATTTACCATTCAACAATGGTTTGGACTTGTTGAAAAAAACTATTCCCATTTCATCAATTGATTTTACCACTGCTGCTGCTGCTCTTAGCGTTTCCGTTGACGTATGTGTAAGCAAACTGTTATGCTATCACCTCTAAAGTTGATCAACCTACCTGCTCTATCAACTAATTTCACATTAATGAGCTGAACTTTATGTGTATTCATAGGTACATAAATTATTGGATTTGGTTTCTCAAGTATAAGATACCCAGGCGGTACTTGTGGTAGAAACTCATATAAAATATGTGCTTCAACTCCATCAGTATAAGATCCTCTTGCTAAATTACAAACTACAAAAATAGTGCTTTGATGTGCTATTGAAACGGGATGATGAGAATAGTGCCACTTATTTGCTTCCAAAACTACCCTATCAAAACCCAATACTGGAGCAATACTGTCTTGAGCTTGTAAATCTATTGTTTTATCTGAAAAAATCTCACATTTCATTGTACTATTGTTGCCCTGAATAATTAGCAAATTGTCCTTTCCAATTGACAACTTCCCTTTCAGTGTTGAAATGATTGAATCTATTTCATAACACCCTGTGTCAATTTCTACTTGTGTGTCACCATATTTAAATGTATTATTAACACCTGACTCTATATTTGGAATTGAATTGAATGTCCATAGACTAGTAAGTCCAATCTCCCATTCATCATTACTATCCAAATCTAACACGCTCGGTAGAGTTTCATACAAATCACTCTCATATGAAAACAAGCTGATTGTACACATTATGTATTTTTGTTAATCCGTCACCTTCAATCACCACTTAACAACTGACTAATAGAGCAATTGTTTGAATGTAGTAATAGAGCACACTCGATCAGCTCTCTCTCTCTCTCACACACATATAGACAGTCACACTAGTGAAAGAAGGTTGAGTGAAGGAAGAATAAAGAAGCGTAAAGACTGAAGGAGCTAAAACCTTACATCTTGAACCGACGACGAATATCTATACGAAAGGAACGAGCCGTGTATGAATAGAAGGAAGGTAGAGAAGAAGAGAACCAGCATTTTGATCGTAGCATACTAATGAAGCAACACCCTTGTCCTCACTAGAATGAAAGAATCGTGCAGTCAAGGTGGACACACACACACACACACGCTTACATCTTGCTAGCAGTCTGCCCCCTTCATCATTCATTCTGATCATGATTTTGTTGCATTGATGCCCCCTTCATCATTCGTTCTGATCAACGATTCTGATTGCGATTTTGTTACATTGATAAATGTGTTAACAGCAACTAATTTAAACTTGCAATGGGTATGAACTACATTCAACCAGCAATATTGCATAAATGTAAACCCAAATTTCATACTCCTTTCACCACATGACTAGCAAATTTAGCACTATAAAAAGTGCACCACGCTGGAGACAAATTATCATTCACCAGCTGGTGCACTGCATCTTGTGACTACTACCTACAGCTCTCTCTCTCTGGTAAGATTCATACTTTTTTGAAATTATGAAATCTATCACCTACATTGGCTTAACACTATCTTTATCCTCTTCTTCTACCTATAATAATACCAGCTTCTGTCAATTCTTCAATAATTGATGAAATTTCGAGATCATGTGAAGTGTGTCCACTCTGTTTTGAAGCATATAATAATGCTAAGCGTTCACACAGTTCATCTGCATTATTCCAATACACATAGTTTCTAGCTTGCGTGTTACTTTGAATCATATCAATTAGTCCATGACCAATATGTGATTTTAAACCTATCTTTTTCTTCTTCTTTTTCTCAGATGGGAATAAATATTTAATTATAACTGCATATTTAAAACCATTATTCCGCTTGACATACCCAAATTTATTCAAATGTGCTCCAGTCTGTTCCAATATTTTTTTATAAGTTCGTAGATCCCTCAACTTATAAATATTGAAATCAGGTTTTTCTGTAAAAAGCAACTCCAACAATCCTTCTGAAAGTCTGTAGCTGTGTGAATCAATGTTAATATAACCACTATCAATTACAAACGCAGAAGATCCTAGTGTGTAGACTCCTAATTTTTCATCAAAATTTACTCCATATGGAATTTTTAGATTTTTTCTCTTATGATAACTAGTTATATATTTCTGTATTGTTTTCTCAAGCTTGGACGGCGGTGCTGTCAATGATTGAGATAAGCTTTTATTTGTATCAAAGTCATCCTCTTCTTCCTCCTCCTCCTCCCCCTCCTCCACCATCAATCTACTCTTCATATCAGCATCTTCATCCTGTTCACTCTTTGCATCACTTTCACCTTCGTCAATTGGTTCTTTTTTTATTTCATTTTTAAACGATTTCAAAACATCAACGTGTTGAAGTGATGATGCTTTAAGTTGTTGTAATGGTTGTATCAGTGGTCTAAATGCACGTTCAACATCCTTCTGATTCTCAATATCATATCCAGTTAA
Source organism: Conomelus anceps (assembly GCA_948455865.1). Classification (NCBI taxonomy): domain Eukaryota; kingdom Metazoa; phylum Arthropoda; class Insecta; order Hemiptera; family Delphacidae; genus Conomelus; species Conomelus anceps. The sequence continues at coordinate 45,177,402 of OX418221.1, forward strand.
TTGATTGTGTTTTCTCAATATAGATTTGCGTAGTTTATTGATTGCATTTATAGTGTTCTCCTGCTGTGATCTAGCATTCTTGCCTTCTATCCTCACATCCTTTCTCCTCCTCCTCCTCCTCCTCCTACTCCTCCTCCTCTCAAGACCTACGTTTTTCAATACCTTACCCATTGAAGTCTTACTAACAAGTGATTCATGATAAGAACTGACATTAGCCTACTCTAAGAACATCAGCTTGCTAGTCGTGTTGGATACACTTTGTTAAAAGAATATCAATGCTCAATTATTGTGTTGGATAAATGTATCAAAACCACTTCGATATTTCCCACAATTGATTGGAAATTCAGTGAAAATTGTTACAAAACTATGATTACTCTGATTCCATACATTGGCACACATACTCTTGAATTTATTAAACTGCATATCACTGTTGACAAAATCACGATGAATAAGTTTCAAATTACAATCATCTTGTCTAAACAATACAATAAGATTACAATTATCTCTCACATGATGTTTAGGAGCTGTGGCATAAGTTTGCAATAAATAGCATGAATCAATCCTCCGATGTCGTCCCATTGTGAAATAATTACGTATCTGACTTTGTCCATCACACGTGAGATCATCAAACACTACCAGTGAATTGCATGCAATCTCATTTGGATGTGGAATACAGTCAGTTTGATCAAACATTTGAAAATCAATAGATGGTATTTTACTGAAAACTTTTTTGAGAAACTTATATTTGCTCTGATAGAGTGATTTGCTGAAAATATATAGATTGTTGAACTTTAAACCATTTTCAGACAGAATAAGATTAAAAAGTGCATTTGTTTTACCGCAAGCAGATGGTCCACACAGTAGGCATCTTACATTGTCTGAAAATAGTTTTCCATGCTTATTGCTTGTGTGTTTATCAGCTAAACTTGTGCTGACAATGATTTTATCATAATTTATAATAGGTAAGCTATCATCAGCATGATGTTTCTTCATAGACATCTTGAATGTAAATGAAGAGGGAATAAAAATAACATGGTAGTTTATCAAATTACATTTATTTACTTCAATTTTGCTACCACTCCACACTTATAGAGTATTTGTTGTAAATGTATGGGCTTTACCAGTTCTGCTTGACCAAATGCAAATTGGATTGGTTGATGAAAATCCCCATTGTTGTACAGTTCTTGGCGAATTTTATGTTTGCCATATGCAATTGTGCTGCATACACAACTATTAGGAGCGTCCATGCTGATTTTTGAAGGACATATGGACAAATGACTCTCACCAAGGTTTCCACTCAGATATTCGTCCAATGACAACACTCCACTGTATTTTTTCAACACATTAATATGATGTACAATTAGTGTATCCATGATGAAGTTGATAAATTAGTGTTGCTATTGTTGTCCTGCTTGTTGTTCTGCTTGCTGTTGGTGGAGTGAAACCTGGGAGCTCACGTTGCTGTGTGAAGCTGATGCTCTGATGCAAAGTTGATGGTGGGTGTGGAGTGGAGCTCTGGAGCTCACAAAATTTTACTATTACTGTTTTAGAAACACACACTAGTTACACAACTATAACCATCTAACAATCATCATTGTCAACATCATCATTGGGATTCAAATCAGTAGCTACTAATTAAGAAGATCATGCTTGTCAATCCAACTGTTATATTTTTTATCAAAGCCCAACCATTTAACAAATACTTTTGACTTGGTGTGTTTGAGAACTTTCTCAACTAAAAACACATTTTGCTCTTTTTTATTTAGTCTTGTCTTGTTTAATTCTTGTTCATAGAATGAACCTAAAATTACTTCACCATTGAAATCTTGTATTTTATATACAGTTGGAATTGTAGCTAGAACACTATGAACAATGAATAGTTCAGGTGACCAATTCATTTGATAGCCCTTGTCAAAGATATGTTTATATTTGCTTACACGAACAACATCACCAATTTTAAATTTTGCTTTAATCTTTGTTTTAACTCCCCCCTTTCTTCCCACACTAGTGTTTAATTTTTCAAGTACATACATTTCATTCAACTTGTTCACTTTGCTAGGTTGCATTCCTATTGATCTATGCATAGAATTATTATACTGATAAATAATGTGTGGTAGTAGTTTGAGCCATTTGTATGAACCCTGAGCAGTGAAAACTCTCCACAGACGTTCCTTCAATGTTCTATTGAATCTTTCAACAATAGCAGCCTTTTTACTAGTATAAACATAATAATGATTAATATTGAATTTTTTCATCAATGTTTGCACATGTTTGTTGAAAAATTCACTTCCCTGATCAGTTTGAAAATTTTTCATTGGATTCATTTCAAATATTGGTTGTAAAGCTTTTGCTAGGTCTTCTCCATGTTTTGATTTCAATGGTATTGCATATGCAAATTTACTAAAACAATTTATTATAGTTAAAATATATTTATAACCATTATTCACACGTGAATATGGAAGCATTTCAATCAAATCAGCTTGATATAGGTCATAGAGCCCTTTCAAAACAGTTTTACGAGTTGGAAAATTTCTCCTAGCAGGCTGATGGAGTTCATATGCAATTTTTGATTTAATTGAATTCATTCTAGCTAATCAAGTGCAATTTTGCTATGTCTCATACAAACATTGGATTGCAAGTGACTGGTTTCTATCAGTGCAATGTGCTTAGGTTCCTTCAAAATTCTGTTATCTGATTAAAGTTGCATTGATGAGGAGGAGGTGCTAGCAGCAGCAGCAGCAGCATAGCTATGACCTGAAGATGTGCTAGCAGTGGGAGCAGCATAGTCATGATCTAACTTGATACGTTTATTATTTGTTTGAATTTTATTTTCAATTAATTCCAACTCATGTTTTATACGATAATGTCCCCATGCTAGTGTTGATATCCCACCAGGTAGAATGAAACGTTTGTCATCGAATGGTGTTAATGCTAATTTACCTATGCTCATTGTGTATATTGTATGCAAATAGCTGCGTATGGAATAGGCTGACATGAAGGATAGAGTGCGATCAAAGAGACACTTCTTATATAGATCAAATGTTAGGTTGTTTTTTATTATTGAACGTGGTACTCCTTTCGCTACATTTTTAGTACACACATCATCTGAACCCTTTGTAATGTACTGAAATGAATACATTTTAGGTCTCAAACCAACAAAAGAGTGGATTTGAGATGAATTTAGTTCATCCTTGAAGCAGCCCAGTCGTCGTGCATTCAGTGAACTATAGCATGGATGAGTTTTGGGATAGTTGGATGTGTCAAAAAGATGAAGGATTGGTTTGATATCAGTGAAAATGTCATCAGTATAAATATTGTAGAGGAATGAATCTGTGTCTGTCATCATGAGTTTGACATTTTTGTAGTTGTACATTTGAAGAATGGTATTATAGTGAAAACTGTACATGATATGCTTACTAATTTCCAAAACTGACATTCCAACATAAGTGGGCTTATTCAAATATATCTCTGTTTTTCTCAATGAAACACCAATAACTTCAGGATTGTAAATATACCAGGATTTCAAATTCAATTTGCTTGTCAGTCTATCCAACTTGCTTTCATTTGTCACAATGTGAAAATCAATATGTTTTCTTACATTTTCTAGAGTTTTCCCATATATTGCATTGTTTGCTAACTTGTATAGATCCTTTTCAAAATCGTTCTGTGCTTGCTTGCGTAGCTCTGTGTTGAAGTCAATGTACGGTTTCAACCATGCTGACTGTTTGAAGCTGATAACACGATGAATTTTTTCCAGTTTCATCCCTAACCTAACATACAGTTTCAAATTTCTGTAATGGATAATATAATTTTTTCGATTTGAAAGGGTTGTTAGAAGTTTTTGATTTATATTTTGTTTTGGATTTGATTGATAGGGGGAAAATAAATGCTTTGATGGATATTCCTTGATGGGGGCTAATGGAAAGTCATTGTGCATATCGTGTAATGTTTCAGGATATTCCAAATCCACTTCTAGAAAATATCCAGTGTCACAGTCATCGGCAACATTGAAAATATCCAAATTATCTATTTCTTCACTAGTTAGCCATTTAAAATTAGCATATGGTAATGACTCTGACATTGATGTACCATACAGATTGTTGCAATCAATATAAAATAAATATGATTTTTCTACATCATCATTGTAGTATTCACCCATGTAGGGGTTGTTTGCTTGTGCATAACGATTTGAAATCATAGAGATACCACCTCGTAAACCTTTCTCAATGAAAAGATGTTGGTCTGGATCTGTTAGGAGTTGAAGCTTTACTTTTGTCATATATAGCATAGCATTCCAACTAAAGTGTGGAAGGGAGTAAAAATGACATGGATCAAGTTGGTATTTTTGAATGAATGTATTTCGAAAGCTTTCAAAAGTGTCAGCAAGAAGAAGAACATCACTGGTTAGATATAAATCGTGATATTGACCCATATTCTCAATTCCAAATGTATTCCACACTTGACATGCATGACTATAATCTTGTTCAGTGATTGATGACTTTGTCAGTCTATTGTAGAATGCATCAATCAGAGGAAGTTTAGTTTCACTGAATCTTTCAACACCACTCATATAATCATAGGGAAATACACCTTTCCTAATGAGTAGTTTTCTCTGTTGTTCATCATTAAAGTGAGCACACATTATTTTAAATTTACTTTCAATATCTTGATGTGTTGTACAATCTGCTGATAAGTTTGTAACTAATTTGTCAAGAGAAGAATTTAAAAATTGAAGGGAATCAAGGAAACGAAGTGGACCTACAGTTAAACTGAGAATTTTCTCACTTGAATTTGCAATACACTTTAAATCTTGATATTTTCCTATTGCTTGAACTATATGGTGAGAATCATATCCTTTGAAATTATGGAATAAAACAGGAATGAAATCTGCTCGCTTAGCATTCAGATTACATTTGTTATGTGCTGCACCAACAAATTTCCCACTACTATGTAAATGATGATGTACACGTGGCTCATTTGGTGTGAATAAATCATTGCACAGTACACAATTTGATGAGTTTCTAAATTCATGCTGTTGTTCTGCTGAAAGCTCTTCCATGGGGATTTCTGTAGTTATTTCTGTCTTTAAAATTGTACAATGATGAACAAGTTCATCTAGAAACTTTTCAATAATCTTTTCATGCATATTTTGTGCATGATATGTTATGGGGCCATAATGAATTCCACCCAACTCATTCAAAATTACATAACTATAGCCAGATGGCTGATGTTTTAATACTTTTTTTGTAAAACTCTTTGTCAATTCTCCTCCATCTTCTTCCTCCAGCTGTATGTCTTCTTCTTGCATCTCTTCATCTCTGTCATATGGTGTAATAAAAGATTCAAAATCGGCATACACTATATAGGGTATTTTAATGGTTGATGAGAAATTTCTAAATTTCAATATTTCCTCTCTCTCAACACCTGCATGTGGGAGTTTAGTACATTGTGCACCATGACTGCTACACAAGTCTAAATGTTTTTCTAAATTTGTTTTGCCATCTCTAGTTACAGCTTTGTTTGTTGTGAACCTATGAAAACAATAGGGACAGATATGTGTTTGATTTTTATGCTTTGTTGTGCCAGACAACAATCGTGACAGTCCATTTTTGCCAGCTTTTGTGTTCACAAGTGTATAATGAAATTTCCCCTTTTCATTATTTGCAGTCAACAAAAGTAGTGTTATTAAATGTTCGCGATTCTTGTATTCACTAACACGATATGGATACACCCTGTTCTCATCATTGTCATAAGCCAGTACATTGATTGCAATTGATTGATTTAATTTTTCAAACAATTTTATATCTTTATTCCCAACAGGGAATTCTATACCATTGATATTGACTGAATCAATTAGTGGACGTAAATCACTAATACGATTATGTTTTTTTGGATTAAAATAAGCTAGTACACACCATAAAAAACACATTTCATCGTCAAAATTACCTATATTAATTATTGCTTTCTTCAGTGCAAGTTCATAGGGTGTTGGAATGAAGGATGAATTTGCACCATGAATTGGTCTGTATCGCACTATGTTTGTATCTAAATGTTTAATGTTATGCACAAACCAGCCACTTCCATGTTTAACATATTTGTCAAGAGAATTCAAAATTTTTTCTTTAGCAGACATGTATTGGTGCTCAAGTTCATCTATATTGTTTGGAAGGTTAACAATGTTTTTCGAGGTGCTGTGAAATGTTACAGTTGTTGAAATATTCTCTTGCTCTTGATTAGCTAGAATTATGGTCTTCTCCAATTTGACTGCAATAGCAATATACCATCTAATATTTCCATTGAATCGTACACTTTCCTGATCAAGGAAGTCAATTATCTGAGATTTCAATAAATTTAAAACAGCATTAACATCCACTTGTGTAGACATGAAAAGCCATCGTGCTCTGACAACATTGTTATTTATAGCCCTTGTAAAATTTGTTTGAATTTCCATTTTTTTTTTTTTTTTTACTAATTAAGATGATGGTTCAAGTTAGCTGGGTTATAGCTGAGACTGGTGTGTGTGTGTTTCTCAATAATAATATATAGTGAGCTCACCTGGTGGAGTGATAGCAGTCAAAGATGTTGTTGATGAGTTGCTAGTTTGAAGACTGATGCTGTAGACACTTTGAATCCCAATGATGATGTTGACAATGATGATGATTAGAGTTCTGTTTGGAAAAGAAGTAGTTTCAGTACTAGAGCTTGGTATCACTTGGTTGAAGTGGATAGTCCTTCCACACTCAACTGTTGAATGTGACTTACTGTGGCTGATGCTTGGCTATTTATACCATTGTCAAATGTACTCAATATGGTGTGGTTTGGGTGGGAATTGAAGTGAATGGAGGTGAATGAAGGTGAGAGGTGAAAGTAGGTTATTTGAAAGTGGATACATTGACCTACTGCTGCTATGGAAAGTTGATGGCTACCTTTCCCACCAGTATTTTTTTGTATAAAAAGGGGAGTGAAATAAGCAGCTAGCATCAGTCAGCAGCTGAAGTCAACAGCAGCATGGAGTTCAGTGTGAAACAGTTCAACTCTACCAAGACGAAACATGTAGCAGTGGCACCAATTAGGACATTAGTGGAAGGCTATTTGTATACAGTTTTACTGGCAAGGATAGTGAAGACACAATATGGGAAACGTGTAGTGCTGCGACTGAGAATTGAAGGAGGTGGGGTTCCTGATGGTGGTGCTGAATCTTCAGCAGCAGGCAGTATGGGTGAGTTGCGAGATATATTTCTCCCAGCAAGATTCTCCTCTGTAATTACAGAGGAGAATATTGAATCTTTTAACAACAGTAAGCAGTTTCTTGTGAAATTTACAAATGTTTCCACCCGCTTTGTTGATGTGGAGTTGGTAGAAGTGAAAGAATAAATTCCCACAATCATGGATTAGGGCTCCTGGCGACACCATGTAAAAATAAAACGACCTGAGTTCATACGACACATAGATTTCAGATAAATCTTCTCGTGGGTATGGAAACTGAATATCTCTAATAGGAAGATTTACTAACCTGTTATCTGCAAATGAATTGATGCATGTGATCCAACTGTATTCCACCTTGACTGTGCTAGGACTAGTGATTTTCATCTTGTCTGTTACACCGGCTTCTCAGCTGTGGGACTCCTGTTCAAACATGTCTGTGACCTAGGTGGTTGAGAAGGAGGAGGAGGAGGAGGAGTCTGTTGCAGGTGTGAGACTTGTTCAAACATGTCTGTGTGGGGAGGGTGGCAACTCCTGGGTGGGAGGTTGCTGCTAGTGAGCTTGTTCCAGTTTCCTTTTTATGCTTGAACAGGTTAGACGTGTCAAGACATGGTTCGCAGGTCATCAAGGTCAACTAATATATCACCAAGTGTGTGTAGATATCAAATAGTTGACTATTCAAAATTTGGTCTCAATGAAACACTCAATTTAGCACTAAGTTTTGCAATTTTATTTGCTACTATAATCATTTTAGCTTTTATGCTTATATCATGTTATGAGATTAAGCTATATGCTAAACTGGCAGGGGGGAACACAACTGAGCTCAAGGATGAATCTGGAGTTGAGAATTGTACATCACACTTGAATCAAAGTAAAGAAGAGGTTATTGATGATGATGTAGATTCTCACCTTTTTTCTAATAGAATAACACAATTGGCAAGTGTGCGAACAGATACACTAGCTTATATTGGTGGATGTTTAAAGTCAGAAAGAGGTTATAATGTTTCAGCTGAATTTGATGAACAGTTGAAGGAGTGGTTTGACATGTTGTTTTTGCGTTATAAAGTTATATGCTCATTCCATGAAAAGCACAAGTCATTAGCTTCATGTCTTACACACTCATCTATAGACACAATTAATGATGTGATAAATAGATCTCTTCTGCTGTGTAGAACAAATGAATAGATATACTGTTGACACGTTGAAACAGTGTTCAGTTTACATTTGGATGTCATTGTGAAAGGATGGTAATTGTTCTCAACAAAAGAAAATACGGAAAAGGTTTATTGTCATCTGTTGGAAATTTTGTTGGACGTGTTGTAAATAAAGCTATAGATTTAAATCCTGTTGAACTTCATTATTTAAATTATCAATTCTGTGGACCAGGCACAAAATTAGAGAAACGACTCAAGAGGGGGGATAAGGGGATAAATAGACTTGATCAGGCATGCAGAGAACACGATATTGCATATTCAAAATACACAGACAATAAGAATAGAGCTGTTGCAGACAGAAAGCTTGCAGATTCAGCTTGGCAAGCATTCAAGGATCCAAATTCTTCTCTCAGTGAGAAGGCATTGGCTTATCTTACCACAAATTTGATGAAAGCTAAATCGAAATTTTTTGGTGGGAAGCATATGATGGTGCAGCAGGCAAAGAGGAAAAAGAATAGACCAAACAATATTCGACAGTTGGCAATCCGTCATTTGGCTAAACAGATTGGTGGTAGGGGCTATTATCTGAGACCTTACACTCCATGTATGAGAGGGGGAAGTCGAGGTCGATTGTTACCTTCACCTGCAACAGAAGGGAGAAAGCAGAAGAGGAGAAGGAGGAGGAGGAAGACTACAAAGCAGGCAAAAAAAAAAAAAAGTTAAAGATTCATAATGAATAAGGCACTTTCTAATATTGATTTGGAGAATTGGGCTATTCTGCTAGGTATTCCATTGAGAGGGATATATATGTTGGATGTGCTACCTAGAAGAGTTTTAAAAAATGAAATGTGCATTGTCAACTTGGACAAAACAAATAATGGTAGAGGGACACATTGGGTTTGTTATAACAAAAGGGGGAATCAGGTTTTCTATTTCGATCCCATAGGCAACTTGCAACCTCCAACTGAATTACTTGTATATTGGCATTCCAACAGTTGTCAAATCTATTACAATTACAATGCTGTTCAGCAGCCGAATACAAGTGTATGTGGACACCTGTGTCTATTATTCTTAGTCAGTCAATTGTAGATTCATCAGAACATTTCGATTATTCACAATATTGAATCATAGCAAATTTCCCTTTGAATATTCACAATATTGAATCATAGCAAATTTCCCACCAACTGATTAGGCATGCATCTTGGTAAATTAATTAGCTGAATCGGGAGGGCGCATGCGCCAGCCGGAGGGTCACCATATTGGATAAGTATGCTGGGTCACTGGATCAGTATGCCAGCAGAGTCAGTACGCCATATTGGATTAGTATGCTGGGTCAGTACACCGGATCAGTATGCTGGATCAGACTGCCGGATCAGTATGTAATATTGGGTCAGTATGCAATATTGGGTCAGTATGCCATATTGGGTCAGTATGCTAGGACACCGGGTCAGATCCGCAGGGTCAGGTCCGCCATGGATCAGGTCCACCATCTTGGATCAGGTCCACAATCTTGGATCAGGTCCGCCATATTGGATCAGGTCCACCATCTTGGATCAAGTCCACCATCTTGGATCAGGTCCGCCATATTGGAACAAGTCCGCCATCTTGGATCTGGACCAGCAACTTGGATCTGGGCTTGGACCAGAATCAACACTTTTATACTACTTTCTTCTTCTTCTTCTTCCTTTTACTCTTTTTCTTCTTCTTCTTTTTCTTCTTCCTCTTCTTTTTTCCCCCCTCCTCCTCCTTCTTGTTATTGTTCTTCTCCTCCTTCTCTTCTTCTTCTTCTTTCCCCCCTCCTCCTCTTCTTTTCTTGTTCTTCTCCTCCTCCTCCTCCTCCTCCTCCTCTTATTCTTCTTCTTCTCCGTCTTCTCGTACTTCTTCTTCTTTTTCTTCTCCTCTTTCTTTTTATTATTCTTCTCTTCCTTATTCTTCTTCTTCATTCTTCCTCCTCCTCCTACCAATTCAGCTTCTTCATCACCTTCTTAGTATTTTTCCCTCCTTCCCGTTCTTCTTCTTCTTCTTCTTCTTCACCTCCTCCTTCACCTCCTCTTCCTTTTATTCTCCTCCTCCTTCTCCTCCTCCTCCTCCTCTTCTTGTTCTTGTTCTTCTCCTCCTCATCCTCATTTCTTCTTCTTCTCCTACTTCTTCTTCTTCTTGTATTCCTTCTGGACCTCCTACTTCTTCTCAATCGTCTCTTCCTCCTTCTCCTACCTCTTCTCCCCTTTCCTTTTGTTCTTTTATCTTCTTCTCCTTCCTCCTCTCCTTTTCTTTCTCATTCTACTCCTTCTCTCCTTCTTCACTCTCCACTACTGCTGCTTATTTTTCATCCTTCTTCTTCTAAATCATCTTTATTCTTCTCACCTTCGTACACCTTCTCTTTCTCTCCTCTTACTTTTCTGTCTTCTTCTCCCTCTCCTGTTCATCCTCTATATTTCCATTTCCTCCTCTTATGTTGATCTCATTTTTAACCGTCTTCCCCCCTCTTCTTCTTCCAATCCCTCTTTCTCCATCTTCTCTTTTCTCTTCTACTATTGTTCACTTACTTCTTTTCCTTTTTCTCCTCTCACGTCTCCGTTTCCTCTTGCTTCTCTTTCTGCTCCAACTTTCTTTTACTTTCTCTTTTCCTCTTCTGCCATTTCTTCATCATTTTTCGCTTCTTTTCTCCTCTTACCTTTTTTCTTTTTCTTCTTGTAGTTATTTTTCTTCTTCATCATCTTTTTCTTCTTCTTCTTCTTTTTCTTCTCCTCCTTCTTCCACTTCCTCTTCTCATGCTTCTGCTCCTCCTTGTTTCTCTCTTCCATTTTTGTTCTTCCCCTTTTTTATTCGTACGTCTCTTGTTACTCTTCTTCATTTTGCTCTTCCCAGTTCATCTCACCTTGTTCTTTTTCTTGTTCATTTTCCCTTCTCTCTCATTTCACTTCCCATTTCTTTCTCTCCTGAGACTGCCCGACCACCTAAGAGCAGTCATACGTCACCTCACTGTCTCCATTACTGTCATATAGTACAAACATGCATTTTATTAATAGTGCAGATCACTTGTGAAATATTTCCCAGTCGCTTGACAATGATTTAGTCGCTCATTAGCAGTCTGGTTCATGCTGCATTCGTATGTGTGTGTGTGTGGGGGGGGGGGGGTAGATTCAAAAATTGTTTTGACTATTTGTTAGTCAGATAGCTCTTATAAAATCCGACACGCGTTCTATTTTTGCTCTTCACGTATTATTTTTAGAGTTATTATTATTGTTTTGATTACAGAACTATTATAATCTGAAAATTTAGAATTATTATAATTATTATTTTTGTGTCAGAACTGTCCTACCTGACACAAAATAATATGAACCGGTGATTTGGAACTGAGGGTTAACCTTTCGTAACATTTTTGTTTCTTGCATTTCCATTCTCCTCATTACACACGCACAAGTATCAGACTTATGGAAGCTTTATGAGCAAATAAATAATAATAATAATAATAATAATAATAAAAATAATGATTAACTAATCTCTCTATTCATATTCACAGACGTAATAAAATTTCAATTGACCAATCATACGCCACCGGTAAAATTTAGCGGTTACCGGTACAGCTCCCAGGAATTAAACCGGTTCAATAGACCAATCAGTCGACACTAGTGAAATTTACCGGTAAATGAGAAGGCTGCCATGAACTCAACCACTTATAAATAAAGGGTATGAATGCAACCATAAATGCCAAAATATGAATTTTTCATAATAATAGTCCTATTCATTTTCAATTCCATGGCCAAGGGAGTGATAGCCGAGTGCCGTAGCAGGTATCTGTTCAATCAGAGATAAGCCACAAAACTCCTGGACCATCTTTGTAAGGGTGACCGATTGGATTGGCCAGCAAAAAAGAATGTTATCTGCTGTAAAATCACTTCCCGGAGGTTTGTAACCCACCTAATACTGTAGGTCCAACTCAGCAATCAGCATCATTCAATTTATTACCCACGCACAGGTCTCACACCTATGTGGGCTTCATCCTCCGAAAACAAATTTAAAAAAAAAATACAGACTACAAAAAGTCGTTGAATTTTGCAATTTATAGTAGTTCAAAGAACTCAGTAACCAGACAGTGAATGATAGCTATTTTTTCAAGTATGATTTCAGACACGGCTTCAAAAATCAAGCAGTTATTTTTTCATATATCATCTATCATCCCAGCTTCAAAAATCAACGTTTCTCTGATTTGCAGCAGCAAAATATGTCGATTTTTCATCAATCACTTCCCGTTTTAAAATCAACTGTAAAAATTCAGTCTCCAACAATGTACACTCTTTGTTTAGCATGAGAGGAAATATTTGCAGCATGCAAAAACTTCCGATTCCAATAAGCTGCATTATTCCAAGTATTTGATCAGAGAGAAAATGCGTTCATGAAGAGCTTCCTCCATCTTCATTTCTCTCTATCCTTCTCACCCTTCTACCCTCTTTTTCTCTTATTCACTCTCTCTTTCACTCTTACTATTATTCTATCTATCTTTCCTCTATCACACACACACTTCCACGCTCTCTCTTACTGTCTCTCTCACGCTCTCTCTTTTTTCTTTATCTTTCTCTTTCCCTTTTTATTACTTTTCTCTACCTCTTTTTTTTCTCTTTCTATTCCTATTTCTCTTTTCTTTTTCTTCCTATTTCTCTTTCTCATTCTTTTCCTATAACTCTTTCACTTTCTGTTTTTCTTTATCTTTATCTTCCTCTTACCCCTTTTTTCCTCTTTATTTTTCTCTTTCTCTTTCTTCATCTATTTCTTTTTTCTTCCTATTCTCTTTCTCTTTCCCTTTTTCTTCCTATTTCTCTTTCTCTTTCTATTCCTATTTCTCTTTCTATTCCTATTTCTCTTTCTCTTCCTATTTCTTTTCCTCTTCCTCTTCCTATTTCTCTTTCTCATTCTTTTTCTTTTTCTATTTCTCTTTCTCTTTCTCTTTCTGTTTTTCTCATCTTTCTATTTTCTTCCTTTTTCTCTTCCTCGTACCCTTTTTCCTATTTCTGTTCTCTTTCTCTTCCTTTATCTTTTTCTTCCTATTTCTTTATTCTTTTTCTCTTTTTCTTTCTCTTTCTCTTTCACGTTCACATTCTTTTTTCTTTCTCTTTCACGTTCACATTCTTTTTTCTTTCTCTTTCACGTTCACATTCTCTTTTTCTTTTTCTTACTCTTTCTCTCTCACTCTGTCTCTCTCTTTCTCTATCTTTCTATTCCCACCTAAAACAGTAGGTCCACCATGTTCCCCGTAACATGGCACAAACAGCGAGGTGGAACTACCCGTAAGGGTCTCCCCACCATTAAAAGCCATACGCTTATTATTATTATTATTATTCCCATTTCTCTTTCTTTATCCTTTTCTTTTTTCTTTATATTTCTCTTTCTCTTTCTTTTTTCTTCCTTTTTCTCTTCCTCGTCCTTTTTTTCCCCTTTCACTTTCTTTATCTTTCTCTTTTTCTTATTCTTATTCTCATTCTTATTCTCATTCTTATTCTTATTCTTTATCTTTTTATTTATATTTCTCTTTCCCTTTATTTTCTCTTTCTATTTCTATTTTTTATCTTTTTCTTTTTTCTTCCTATTTCTCTTCCTCTTACCCTTTTTCTTTCTCACACACACTCTCTCTCTCTCTCTCTCTCTCTCATTCTCTCTTACTCACTCTCTTCCACCCTCTCATCTTCTGCTCACTCACCCTATCCTACACACAGTAACAAATTAATTTCAAAATGTTATATTATTTTTCCAAGAACGCCAGTTCCATACCAAGCTCTATATATCTTTTCAATAAACTCTATAAATAAATGGAGGACATAATGGAGGAATGGAGGAGCTACGTTCTATTCAGAGAAAACAATTTGATAATAATTTTAAAACGACGCCAACGGTCATTTAATAAGAAGGCAGATTCTTCTAACTAAATTGTCTGGATATTTAGCCGCCATTATTATTTTTCTCTTTATGATTCCCTCGCCTTTTAAACCAAAAACAGGCACATTTATTAAACCTGACTTATTTGGTCATTCCATTTCAAATCAGCACACTTTCATCGATCCTCATCTCAGATTTGGATGATATTTGGTAAACTCATAGTGAGTGATTTGATTTAATATTAAATTTCTATTCCACCCTGTTTACCAGCTACAACCTTCCGAAATTTCAAAAAAAAATCAGAAATCTTCAATAATCTTCGGAAATCCGACATATTAAAAAAAAAATTCTTTATAAATCTTAAAAAATCTTCGTTAAATCCGACATTTTTTAAATTGCTCTAGCAGCTGGTGAGATCAAGCTAGAGGTCTGTAGGTGGTCATCATTTTGCATCATTTTCTTTGCTCATTTTCGTTTCTTTTTCTTCACATACATTATACAATTTCCACCATAACCTTCATTTTCCCTATTCTTCTTTTCCCTAATATTTTTTTTTGTAATTTGTATTACATAATTAATTACCATTTTGTAATCTATATTATGTTGGGACCTGCTGAAAACCAGCAGTATTTGGAACTTGTAAATAAATGAATAAATAAATAATAAGTGAATAATAATCACAAAAAAAAAATAAATGAATAAATGATTGATTGATTCTTTACAAAAAGAACACAATATTTGTTGTAATTGTAAAATTTTGAGCAAAGCCCAAAAATGTATTCGTTCTTGGACTTGCTCAAAAAGTTCATCTTTGAAAATATTTTTAAAAATTCATAGATTTTGTGTAGTTTTCTTAAACACATGACATTATAAAAAGGGGATCATAGTTGAAAAAATTAATTTCTTATGAAAGTCTGAATTTGTTCAGTTATTACTACCTCATACAACTGCCAAGAATAAGTGGACAACCTTTACTGCAGAAAAGGGACCTTGTTGTTTGTTGTATGGTTTTAGATAGGGTGTTAAGAATGCGTTGGGCGGCGAGTGTGATGTTTTGAAAAACATGCGGGGACACGTATGTGCTCACACACAGATATTAAATTAAGAGCGGATTTGTCGTGCTGCTGTGGAAGGGTGTTGAAGAGAAGGGGTGGGGGAAGTATGACGTTGGTTAATGAGAGGTGGCAATCTTTTACATTCGCGTCAAAACAACTGTCCACCGAATTCTTTTTCATTCACTCTCTTTCTCTTCCTTCTCACTTCCTCTTCACTCTAACTCGCTCTCTCTCCCCCGCCTCACTCTCACTCGATCTCTCTTCCCCCACACACCACACACTCTCTCACACCCTCTCCGACTAACCCTCTTTTTTTCTCCTAACCCCTCTCTCTAAACCTCCCTAATCCTTCCATCCGCCATTCCAACTCCTTCACTCTCTAGAACTGACTCACTCACTCTCACACTATCATTCTCTCCTACTCTTTTACCCCTTCTTTCTAGCCCTCTCTCCACCATCACACTCATTCACTCTTTCTTTCTCCCTCTCTATCACTCTGTCATCCTTTCTATCATTCTCTCTCTCTCTCTCTCTCTCTCTCTCTCTCTCTCTCTCTCTGTCTCTCACCCACATCCTCGCTCACTCCCACCCTCTCTCACACTGGTGTCAAGAATGGATGGATGAATCTTTGTTCAAACTTCGCCATTTCATGTAATTGAATCACTTAGGTTGTCATTATCGTAGTTAATATCATCAAGAGCATATAAATGGGATCATTGCACATGATTCCTTGCACTATAAAAATAGCACTATCTGAGTTTACTATTGTGTCTATTTGATGTTGGTAATGTTACGAAAGCAAACAAAGCAGTTATTTACGCACTTGTTCTACGTAGATCGTTCCATTGTTTTCATGGTCGGATGTGACTTGACATCTGATCATCATTCTCTTGCTTTTCACATGTTTTTGTCACTTATTTTTCAAATATGCAACTCTCTCACTAAATTGAATTTCTCGAGATTTCTACACACTTCCTGAACAATCGAGGTCGTGCTCTACTATATTCTGTCACCATCAATGGCTTTTTTGAAGCATCGAGAAGCCGCCAGTTCTTGGAATTATACAACTATGACAGCTATATAAATAAGTCCACATGAACAAGATAGTCAGTCTTAACAGCTCGCGTGTCAGATTGTATTACAGATCTCGTGCCATTGGAGTAAACAGTGCTCGATTCCAGTGTAAAGTGCAGAGACAAGTGTTTACTATTTGTGCAGCTTACTAATAGTTTAAAGACGTTGTGTCAAGTGATATTATTTGGGACTGTCAAATAACGAATTGGACTGTGTTTGTAAATGATTAGTTGCTCTTTTTATAATTTCTTCTACATAACTGTACAGTTCATTGGACTCTTGTTTCTTTTATTATTGATCAGCCTTTAGTTAATTATTCATTAATTCTTGTAAATAATAACTGAAAATAAGTATTAGCTTGTCATTTGTTGATCTGTTTTTTTTTTTATTAATTGAACTTGCAATTAGTGTGCGTAAATAGAATTAGTTGTGTAAATAAAGCGCAAGTGTGCACTTATTTTAGCCAATAAAACCTGTAACAATGAATTTGTTTTTAACCATTCATATGCATAATTTGTAAATTTACATGAATAAAAAGGAGATAATCCAATCACCCTCTCTTTATCTTTCTTTCTTGATCGTTAAGTGTAAGAGGGATATGCCTCAACTTCGCCCACAGCAATTTATTTTTTTTAAATTGCTATAAAAATAAAGACATGTTATTCATCTACTCTTATCTCTCTCATCCTAGTTTAATCGCCCCTACTCTCTTTTACATGCTCATGCATTCTCTCACACTCACCCACCCACTCTCTTTCATACTCTCTCTCCCTTGCCCTCCCCCTCAGACCCTCTCATTCTCTCACTTCCTCACACTACATCTCTCTCCCACGCTCTCTCTCTTTTACTCTTCCATTCTTTTTCATTATCTCTCTTCAACTTATTTACTACATTTCTTCTATCTCTTACCATCTCACTCGCTCTCTTCCTCACACTCGCTCTTTTGCTCTTCCTTTCTTTTTCTTTATCTCTCTTCCTCTTCTTCACTAATTCTTTCTCCTTCTCCATAGAGTGCTATATATTCGTATTTCTGACCAATTCGATGTCAGAATGCTTGGCGTCGTTGGAAAAAAGTTCTGTTTACTTATATATAAATCCTGATGCCTGTTGAGTGATCATCAGCCCAGTATCTATTTTTTCTGTCATTGTTTTTATTATTCTTACTGGTCGTATCTCCGGGCTGAGCCAGCATCACTCTCTGACCCTTTTCGGTTATGTTTACATTTACAAATACTACTGGGCTACGTGAGAAATGAGTTGTCAACAGCAGTTTTACTGATTGTCTTTCTACTGTTTACATCGTCGTTGACATGGTTTTCACAGAAATAATATGAAATTGAAAGCTGTAACATGTATATATCCTAAGTGTAGCTCAATTCCACTAGACAAGCAAAAAAAAAGTAGAAGGAAAAGAGAAGAAGTTTACGAGAAACATGAAAAAGGAGAAGGAGACGGAGAGGTAAATTGAGATTGAGGAGGGGGGAAGAGGAAGAAGAGGGGGTAAGGCAGACAGAATAGAAAAAGGTGTGATGAGGGAATAGGAATAGAAGGAGCAAGCACGAAAACTGGGAGCAGCAGACAAATGGGAGCAGAAGATGGAGAAGGAGGGGGGAAAAGAAGATGATGGAGGAGGAAGGGAAGAAGAAGATAATAGAAAATAAGCAAAAGAAGAAGAAGAGGAAAGAGAAGAAGACAAGAAAAGAAGAAGAAAAGAGATAAGAAAAAATGAAGTGAATTTGTAGAAAAATATTATTACGGGTTCTATATCTAAAATATCGCTGGCAACACTTAAATTTATCACTCGCACTTTATTAATACAAATAATCCACAACTCACACTGTTCAGTAATTTCTTACACAAGATAATGAAATCAGAAACAGATAAATCGATATTGTTCAACTGATGAAGAGTTTTCAATATTACTGTACAAAAATCAATCACTAAATGTCAAAAGGCCGATCTAATATTAAATATTAACTGTTCAATAAACTGTCCAATAATTCAAGAGGAACGTCGAAAAAGAACTTCCTTCCGCAGCACAAATCCGTAATACAATAAAGCTATGATTAGAGTCCACTGGTATGAACTTATAAAATAATTATCACTAAAGGCACAGTATACGGTAATTAATTATCAGAGAACTGTCACTACTTTTTTATCACTACGAATTTCAAAGAGGACTGACTCAACGTTTACTCAAGTGTTCGCTTTATATAGGCTTTTATTCGAACTAGAAAGACGGAGATTTCTCTACCGATTTCTAAATAAATAAATAAGAAGCTCTAGCATATTCCACAATATTCGATAAGATTCCATTAAATTCTAATCAAATACCTAGAACATTCTGCAAAGCTCCATGCAAACATCATAAAAGTGTCAAAAGAATTGCTTAGAAGTCAACATTTACATAGCAGATAACACCGAGAACCACTGTTTCTTCTTTCTCTCCATTTTCACTACAATATGAATAAAAAAGATGAAGAAGAAAAAAGAAGCAGCGTTATGTGATAACGTAGTGAAAACAGGGCCTTGAACTACTATCACGGTTAAGGTGAATGTCTAGCGTTCAATGCTACAATTACCGGCGCTCGCCGAATCGCTTCAATCACCCTTCTGTGTATTTTATTGTGATTCATCAATTTCGTGCTTAAAACATCGATAACTCTTTGAAAACTGTGTAACTTTATTGACTATTTTATCTCTTTTATATTTTAGTCTACATGAAATAGAAAAATAACACAACAAAATGGATGGTGAAAATTACAAATTGTATCATGCAAAAGGAAGGCGATCTGCTTCTTCAGACGAACATGATTATTGACAGATATTCTAATCTCCAGTCATTACAGTAATCTAGTACAAAAACGTGTTTAGTTACGAGATTGAGATTGTTAAGGGAAAGATGAAGGTGAAGGAATGAGGGAGGAAAAAGAGAAGGGGGAAAGAAGTAGAAGAAGAAGGTAAAAAGAGAAGAAGTAGAAGGAGAAAAGGAAGAGAAAGAATAATAAGAAAGATGAAGAAGATGGAAGAAGAGAAAGGAGGAGAGGGATCAGGGAGGTGGAAAAATAGAAGAGAAATGAGAAAGAGAATTAGAAGAAGACGGAAAAGGAGTAGAAGAATGAGAAAAATGAGAAAAATAAGAAAGGGGGAGGGGGAAGAAGAAAAAGAAAGACGTAGAGAAAAAATAGAAGATAAGTAGGTGTAGAAATAGGATAAGGACAAGAAAAAAGCAAAAAAATATGAGTAGGGGAAGGAGGAGGATAAAGAGGAGGAGAAGTTAACGCAGAAAAAGAAGAAGGGGTGAAAAAGAACAAGGAGGAGGAGGAGAAGTAGTAATAGAAGAAGAGAAGAAAGAGAAAGAAAAAAAGGGAAAGTAGATGAAAGGGAGGAATGGGAAAGATGAAGAATGACATTGAAAAGGAAGGGGAAAAAGAAAGAGAAAGAAAAAGTAATAGGAGAAAAAGGATGAAGAGGAAAAAAAGAAAAAGGGGGAAGGGGAAAAGAATAATAATAGGGGAAACTAGAAAAAAGGAATAAGAAGAAGTGAAGCAAGAACAAGTAGAGAAACATGAAGACGAAAAGGAAAAAGAGGAGAAAGAGAAATAGAAAAGAAAAGGAAAGTAGAAGAAATGGAAAGAAGAAGATGGACAAGGAAGAGCAAGAGAAAAAGAAAGAAATAGGAAAAAGGGAAAGAAAAAAGAATGAAGAGGAAAGGAAGAAAGTGGAAGAATGGGAAAAGAAGAAGACGAAGAAGAGTAATGGGAAAACAAGAAAAAAGTAATAAGACGTAAAGCAAGAACAAGTAGAGGAACATGAAGAATTAGAAGAAGAAATAAAACAAGGAGTACAATAAGAACAAGAATAAGAATAAGGGGGGGGGGGGGCTGACAGAGCAGTGCGTCAGATGCCAATCCAGCAGCAAATAATATTCACTCGCCTGGGACCCGCTGTCCCAGAAATGTCGTTTTCTCCTTCAAGCCAACACAACAGCCGAGAGCCCAACTGCAGCACAGCACAAGTTTCGAGCATCTGAGCTCCAGCTTTTTTGATGTATTAAAATTCAACGCCACCCCCTCTCCCCTCCCTATATCACCCACGAATTCTTTTCGCAATTTTTCAAAAAACGCCGCAGTATTTTTCAATAGCTCTTAGACGTCGAAATCCGTCAGAACGTCAACGATGTTCGTCTCATGACGTACACGAGATGACAGTTTGTGACGTCATTATTTCGATGTTGAAAGTCTCATTTCCCCGAGGCACTGACAGACTAAGTTACATCTATCGAAAAATATCCTGGGAAATAAAGGCCTAATACATTATCTGGATGAAAGGGTTACAGTAAAGTTGATAGATACAGGCTTCTTTTGCAGATTTCTTTCTGTGTACTATTTATTATGTTTTGTACGAACTTTCGACTAGTATTAATTTAATCTAATAATAACTGCCACTGTATTACTATTCTAATTTATATTTTTAATATATTTCTAATACAGGGTCAGTTTTGTTATTAGATTGTTCATCAAGTATTTCGTCATGGAAAACATCACAGATATTTATTTAACTTGTAAAATTTGTATTTTTATCTAGTGTGTCAATATCAGTGTGGCTATTATGGTGTAATGTGAATTTGACATTATAAATATTTGACTAAGGTTAAGTGGTAGGTTAAAGAGACGATAAGAGACTACAGTATAAGTCTACAGTCCAAGACTACAGTCTACAGTCTCAACTCCGCCTAATAAAGAATTTTTCCATTTCATATAAAGTATAAAATGTATTACCTAGTAGAGCGTGTTTTAATGTGGGATCGCCCTCGAATCAATCTTACTGTTGAAATCATATTGTTGAACTGTCATCTCCAAAATTTTCCATTTAGACTGTAATGATCATTTCCCTTTTATTCTGTATGATAAGGATAGAGAAACAAGGAAGCTGCTTGAGATTGAGATAACTTTATTTGTGCAAATGTATAATGTATATGAATGATTACAGTATTATTAAGATTAGCAACTCTCAGATCCTATAGTTATATACAGTGATTTTGGAAAATTTAACAAAATGGTTCAACAAAATAGATTATTGATACGATAGGTAATAAAGAATGAGAGCTTGAATCAGAGAGATGAATTGCACAAAATGGCGAAGTCTTGGCCATTGAGGCCATTTTTACATTTAACCTGCTGACCATGTTCAACTTTTTTACTATTAGAGAGAGAGAGAGAGAGAGAGAGAGAGAGATAGCGTCATACGGGGGGGAAGGGAAAGCAAAAATGATGAAATTCACTGAAGCTGAGCAGCAAAATGATAAAATTGACTAAGGATACAATATCAAGAGTGATAAAGACTCTTCCGTGAATCTCATCATTTTTGCTTTCCTTATTCCTCATTCATGTTGATGAATTCAGAAATAAAGAAATGGTAAAATTCTTCATTCTACGAAGTTGATGGATTGAAATCTTCTCTATTAGATTTTATTTGGAACATTGAGTTGAATAAAATTGGTTGAACTAGCTCTAATTAGTGTGGACATTGATAGCAACTTCCTCTCTACTAAATTTATATCAATAACCTGGGGATGACTAATAATTCAGCAGGAAGGGATGCCAAATGAATAAATCCAGTTTTCCGCTAATCTTTGTTCATCAAGGCTTTTGGGTTGATTTTCCTGGGCTACTGGTCAAATAGAGACAGTAAAGAAATCAAGAAACAAATCGCTGAAACCGAGTCGAACCAAATCGATAAGTGCTTGAAGGGTGAAAAGTGTCCTCAAGAAGAAGAAGAAGAAGAAGAAGCACAAGAAGAAGATGAAGAAAAAGAATATGGAGAAGAGAAGAGCAAGAAGAGACAGACGCATGAGTATACTCAGCTTCCCCCTCACTTGACCAGTCTTGGAATTTAATGGATGGACATCCATGCGTTGCCCCCTCCCCTCCCCATCAAAACCAGCCTTCTCCTCAGCCCATCCACTTCCCCAATCATCGTTATCGTCAGGTTTCAGAAAATCCTCCCGCACCTTCCCCTTGAAACAATCGCCCAAGGGCAAGTAGGCCCACTGGACACAGCACCGGCCGTAAACCAAAGGGTGGCTCGATAAAGGTAATCGTTGCAGCCCTTTTGCTCTCAGCCCTTTCTTTGCGTTTTAGCCCTGTATATCTATTACTCAGGCTCAGGATTAACGTCTGTGGTCCAAGGGATCGGCACCTGTGCGCCCTCTAGCGGCGTGGGGTGGGGGGGACTAGTTAGTGCGGGGGCTGACCAGTAAAAGGGTTGAAAAGGCTATTGTTTATCTTTTTCTATTGGGGAAGACAAGAGTTGTAAGTGGATCACTATGGAGGAAAATCAAAGCTGTTTCTTTCATTCCAAATGTTTTCTTTGTCAGATGAAGCGCGTGTTCTTTGTTCTTTATCGGTTCCTTGGCTCGTGCCTAGCGGTCGCTCATAATGAATTGAATTTGTATGTCTTTGATTGTTTTATACGATTGAAACAATCAACTTGTTTATTGAAGTTTGCAGTTAGTTATCTTGTGATAATTTGGCATTTGTGAGACCGCACTCCAGGATCAAGGAGTGTAATGTTTGTTGAGGTCACTTCCAATTGTGGTCCTATATTAACAAATTTTGAAAAATTCAAGCTGTCATACATTAAAGGTTTAAATAGATATGTAATGCTGTGATGGATTGTTTTATTTTTCAACTCAAAACCTTTCCATCACACCTGAGCCATCCAGGGTTCAAGATATGGTTATTATTTATCAATTAGACATATCGGTTTCGACTATCTTCGGAATTTTTTTTTTGTAGATTACGTCTTGGAGACTCCAGTTAAGGAGTATAAGACAAGTCAGATCAACAATATTATACACTAGATACCATAATTACTTCAATTAGTTGAGGTGAGGCTTAATTTTGATGTGAAAGGAACTCTTGTACACTATAAAAAGCTTTATCAACTAAATATTTCTTCAATTGTTTTTTAAATATTTCTATATTTTCAAGACTCTTCAAAAACTGCGGTAGCTTGTTGTAGAATTTCCTACCAATATAACTAGGTTTTTGTTTGAATAAGCTACTATTGTGACTCACCAAGTGATAATCTCCTCGGCTTCTTGTATTATAATCATGTACATCAAGATTTTGGTTATTATCATTCGTTTTTACATATAAAGTAGCTTCATACACATATAAGCAGGGTACAGTTAGGAGACCAAGTCTCTTGAACAACGGCCTACATGAATCTAATC
This sequence comes from Conomelus anceps, assembly GCA_948455865.1. NCBI lineage: Eukaryota > Metazoa > Arthropoda > Insecta > Hemiptera > Delphacidae > Conomelus > Conomelus anceps. Next base: position 45,200,999 of record OX418221.1, read on the forward strand.
TATTTACTCTTTCTATACACCTAACCGCTTTCTTTTGTATCTTAAACACCCTATCAAGATTTTGTTTTGATGAATTACCCCATACTAAGATAGCATACCTAATATGTGACAGTAAGAGCCCATGGTAAGCTGTAAAAAGTAACTTTTTGTCATTCAATCTAGCGAGCTGTCGCAGGACAAATACCCCAGATGAAATTTTACTACATATTTTCTCAATGTATGGAGTCCAGGTCAATCGTCTATCCAACGTAACTCCTAGAAATGCAATTTTTTCTTCCTGGTCTAATTGATTATCGTTTACAAACACGTTTATAGCCCTATCTTCATTTAAATTATGTTTGTTTTTGAATTGAAGGTATTGGCATTTTTTACTATTTATAGTTAATTTCAACTGATTTAAAAATTGGACAATGGACTGCACACCTATATGGGCACTTATTTCTAAATTATCTAGAATGGAATTGCTGAAAATGAGTGATGTATCATCAGCGAATAAGAGGGCTCTACCACTAATTAATTCTTTAGGTAAACGGTTGACATATAACAAAAAAAGCAATGGACCTAGTATTGACCCCTGAGGCACTCCAGCTTGCACCTCTAATTTATTAGATTTATTCTTTACTATACTATTACCAACTACTGTAGTTAGTTCTACACATTTTTTTCTCCCAATAAGATATGATTCAAACCATTTCAGTTCAACCCCATTTACACCTACATTTTGCAGTATTTCCAATAAAGTTCTATGATTAACACAATCAAATGCCTTTGACAGATCTAAGAAGATTGCAGTAGCTTTATCACCTGAATCTATTATAACTATTAGTTTTTCAACTAGAGAAACTATGGCTGTTTTTGTTGATCTCCCTTTCTGGAAGCCATGCTGTTCATCACAGATAAAGTTAGCTTCTTGAAGGTGCAGAAGTAACCTATTTAGAACTACTCTTTCAAAAATTTTACTTATTACATTTAAAATACTAATGGGCCTATAGTTTTCTACCTTTTCTCTATCACCACTTTTGAAGATTGGCAAGATCTTCCCCTCTTTTAAGTTATCTGGAAAAACACCTTGTTCTAATGAATGATTGATCAGATGAATCAAAGGGTCTAACAATTGATCTTTACATTCTTTCAGAATTTTACTGGATACCCCATCCATTCCTACAGTTTTTTTATTATTTAAACTATCAATGATATTTGACAACTCGTCTTGGCATACTGGGTGGAATTTTAATTCGTTCTGAATCCCCTCAGTATTCCTCATGTTTGCATCACTAATACCTGTATTAAGAGGAATGACCTATCTATCTATCTAGGAATGACCTATCTTTTCGACTTCTAACATTTAAATGTACAGTCTATTGCTAGATTATTTTTGAGGGCTGGAAAATCCTTATGCTCTCAATATAGTTTCTTTTAAACAGAGAGAACCATGAAATTATAGTCAGTTAACCACAGAAGGAGAGATAGAAAAAAGCTTATCGTTCACCATATTCAACAGAGGCTGGTTGATAAACAATAATTAGTCTTATATTAATATTGTAAACAAAATCTGTTTTAGCAAATCTTGAAAAATGCAAGCTGTATTTCATTAAAAGTGTAAGTGGATGTGGTTTATAGTTCCTCAATTATGTTATCAGTTTGATCCAACAGGTTTTATCCAATTTTTCATTTTTAAAATCAATAATTTAATAATAATAAATAATAATTTAAAAAAAAGTTGAATTAGATGCATAAGATATTGCAATCCAAATAAGCAAGTTCAGTATTAAGTTGTATTATCAGACCTAAACGTTACTATTCCCCGAGAACCTTTTTATGTATAAAAGTTTCAATAGATAAAAATCAATCAAAAAACTATTGGGATTCGATTTTATTTCAAAATAACGTAATATAGCATGATCATTTGAATGCTTAGGTTGTTTCATGTGAATGACAATTAATGCAGCTAGCATACACAAACATATTTACAAAGCTTGAAAACTTTAAATGGAATACATCATAAACCGGAAAAAAACTTTCGAATAACTAATCAATCCAGATTATCAACTTCACGCCTTAAAATTTGGCAACTCGATTAAATTGCGGTTAAATAAAAAAATAGACTGACTGCATCGTCCAGTAGTGTTGCCAATTTGTGCATTGAGGTTTTGATTCCCTACTATTAGCTGCTGGCGTATCCCATATTTGTCAACAACGCAATTTTTCAGAGCCGCCTAATTTAGAGGCGACAAATAAAATTCAAAACTCAGCTAAAAGTGTGGGTATATGAATAAAAATGAATATTTATCTTAACATGGCTCAACAGCGAGGTGGATTCGTAACAACTACCAAAGATCTCCTACAAAAACCCCCAGCTTATTTTTCATCGTTTATTTGATCGAGACTAAAGTAATCTCAACTCTAGCAGACTAGAGGAGCGGTCATGAAATAATGTGGGTGAATAGAATCTTAGTGTAGCTGAAATCACAGAAGAAAGAGCCAAATTTACAAGAATACAAAAATCGACAATCGGCTGTTTTCATGTGCATTAAAATACTTACTTCAGTGTCTAAAATTCTCTAGACTACTAGTTAAAAACAGAAGTTTCAGGAATTTTTTTTCGAATAAAAACCGGATAATAGTCCCTTTTAGGGACTGAAAAGCTCTGAAACGGATAGAGTGACTATTTAATGCGTAATCGTTCAGACGCTCTGCAATAATTCTCTTTTCTCTCTTCATCTCAAGGGACGTGTTGTCCGCTTATCTCGAAAATTACTCTCGTTGCATACGAAAGTTTTTTATATTCGTCAGGGGAAAATGTTTGCTTCGCATTCATTCTTAACTTATTTGGCTTTCAAAGATAGCTTGCCTCTCAAAAGTGAAGGGTCTTTTTATTTCTGTCTGAGAGTAAATATAATATTCTCTCTGTATAAAGAAGATTTACGAGGTATGCTCTGATATACCTGAAATTATTTCAGACCTCACCTTAAGGTTAACAGTGGCGCGTCGTTCTTACTGATGAATAAAAAAATAAATAAAAAAAGATCTACTTGCTGGAAGAGATTTTTTGTTTGTTTTAAAATGCATTAACGTGTATGAATACAAATGGGACTAAATATACAAGACAAGATCCAAAGCATAGGTATTATATTAACAGCTTTTATGTTCGTGTTTTACGTTCATACTCTTATGGGGAGTTTAAAAATTTGATTGGACAATATCTTGTTTGAAAATTCTTCTGCATATAGCTAGCTCCGTGTAATGTGCCTAGCACAAATAAGTAGCTACTTTAGAATTTCCTTTTTCGTATGAGATACCCAACATTCTTCGTGTTTTACAGTCATGCATCATGAAGAATTTTTAAATTTAATTGAACAATATTTTGTTTGAGGATTCTTCTACATATATTATGCTTCTTGTAATGTAACACAAATGAGAGTTTTGTTAGTTTCCTCTTTTAAATTTCCTTTTTTCCAAGAAATGCACAACATTTCCAACTAGGAAGATCTCATCATTCACCCATTCACCTCATTACCCACGCACAAGTCTCCGGACTCATGTGGGCATCATCCGCAATAATAAAATAATAATGCAAGTTCTGAAGCCTCAGTTACCAACTACTCGGATTCGGACAACACGGACAGCGGACAGGGCAGGAATACACTACAATCTATGATTTTGGTAAAGGAACCTATAAGAAAAGCATCAATTGTATTGTATTTCTGCCCTGTCCGCTGTCAGAATCCGCTTAGTTGGTAACCGGGGTTGGATTCCATAGACCAACTGTGGAAGTACTTGTTTAAAAAAATTGGAATAAATAAATTAGGCTATATAATATTACTTGAATTATTACTAGCCGGCAGGCTCGCTCCGCTTGCCTATTCACCGTCTATACAGGGGAGATTAATTGAGACAAAATCAGCAGGCTCGCTTCGCTTACTTGCCAGGGAGAGTGGGAAATCTTTACTAAAATTTAAATTTTTGTCCCACGTGGTTTCTTGAGAACGTGAAAAATCGCTGAGAAAACTTTAAACTTGGGTGTGTTTTTGGGGGAAATTTCAAAAACTTTATTTTAGTACGCTTTACTGAACTTGTATACAAAATTTAAACTTTTTCGACCACTTAGTTCTTGAGAACGTTGAAAAAACTTCATATTCGGACTTGTTTCTAGAAAAATTCCAAATACCATTCTTAGTACGCTTTTAAATCCAAACCTTTAGAATAAGGTATATTCCAAATTTCAAACTTTTGGTTCTTGATATAGCTAAACAAATTCTAGAAAACCGTCAATTTCAGACGTAATTTTGGGAAGTTTTTCAAAACCCGTTCTTAGCACAAATCTAGGGTCTCGACTGAACATGTACACCAAATTTTAACTTTTGGCCAAGTGGTTTTCGAGAAACGGTAATGAATGAGTGAGTCAGTCAGTGAGTGGAGTGGTATTTGGCTTAATATAATTATAATAAATTATAGATTGATAAAAATAATTTCTCACTTACTCTTTTATATACGGTATATAAAAATTGATAGGAATAATTTCTTACACGACAACTTTTCGCTGACCATACCTTTATTCAACGACTAAATTCCACAAATCCATCAACCATATTGTGCCTGCAGGTTATTTACATTGTAACCTATAGTGTTGTCCATTCTGTAGGTACAGGTTAGGTCAGATCAACCCGTTCAAAGAGCATGGGGGGGGGGAGACTGTGTATGTCCCATTAATGTTAATTGAATTATTAATGAATGAAGCTGGGTATTGATAGCTGGCACCGTAGGCGTATTCTCCATATATCGATTTCCTCGTGAATATTATACACATGGAGCGCATCCCACACCACCAGCAGGGGGAGGATACGGGAACAAATATTATTTGCAGGGGTAGGATCGGCTACAAATATTGAACTCGTGGGATACGCTCGACTAACCGTTCCCCTGAGCCGTTTTAACGGAGTTAGGTCTTTAAATTCCCCCCAAATCCTAATTAAACTAGCCGGAACCGTGTGTTATAAATGTATTAATTATACGAATTTACTGAGTTCGGCTAGAACTTGATATGAATTTATTTGGGGGACATCCCTTAACGACTGGCTGGTATATTTTGATGCAGGAATTGCTGCTATTTGTCTGGCGGTTTTGATTGGTTTCATGGAAGGGTAGTTTTGTTGCAGAGTTATCATATAATATAATATTATATATATATATATATATATATATATATATATATAATATATTTTGCAGTATTGTTGAACAGCCGATCAATATAATATTTTTCTAACATACCTGTGCTGGCAAAAATTTCATTTTTCAATTCTTTATCAGCTGATAAATATAAAATTCTCTTAACACACCTGTGCTAAAGAAATTTTTTAATTCTTCTTCTTCTTCTTCTTCTTCTTCTCCTCGTCCTTCTTTTTCACAACTTCTTCTACTTCTTCTTTTTCTTCTTCTCCATCTTCTTTTTCTTCGTCTTTTTCTTCTTCACCTTCTTCTTTTTCTTCTTCTTCCTCTTATTTTTCTTCTTCTTCTTTTTCTTCCTCTTTTTCCTCTTCTTTTTCTTCTTCTTCTTTTCTTCTTCTCCTTTTTCTTCCTCTTTTTCCTCTTCTTCTTCTTCTTCTTTTCTTCCTCTTCTTTTTCTTCTTCTTCTTCTTCCTCTTCTTTTTCTTCTTCTTCCTCTTCCTCTACTTCTTCTACTTTTTCTTCTTCTTCTTCTCCTTCTTCCCTTTCTTCTTCTTCTTCTTTTTCTCCTCTTTCTTCTTCTTCTTCTTCTCCTTCTTCCCTTCCTTCTTCTTCTTCTTTTTCTCCTCTTTCTTCTTCTTCTTCTTCTTCTCCTTCGTCTTCTTCATCTTCTCCTCTTCCTTCTCTTTCTTCTTCCCCTTCTTCTTCTTTTCTCTCTCTTTCCTTTCTCTCTTCCTCTTTATCCTATCCTCCTATCCTCTCTCTCTGAATGAACAATGAAAAATAAACTTTTTGTTTCAAAACAGCTGATCATCAAATCATAAGTTGAAATGTGAAAATTTTCAGCTCACTGATCCCTATGTTAAAGTAATGGCAAAAATTGAAACTTTGATCGTTCATTCCTCATGTCCACGATTACTTTTTTTCAAAATGTAAGACCTTATCAAACATCTACTGATCTACTCGATGAGATCTTTTAAATGAGACATGAACGAACAAAATCGGTTGAGAAACCACGGAGGAGTTGTCATCACAAAAAAGCATGTTCGCCTATTTTATATAAAGATATAATCTCAGATACCACGTTGCCAATAAATGCACACAAATACATTTATATTTGTATCTTCATTATATTATATTTATATTGTGGGGGGGGGGATGATAGCCGTGAGCCGCAGCAGATATCTGTTCAGTCAGTAAAAAAATCGATAAGGCTACTAAGGCTTTTAAATCTATAAGCTACAAACTCCTGGGCCCTTCTTGTTAGAGTGACCGATTGGATTGGCCAGCAAAATAGTCTTTTCTCTGCTGTAACATCACTTTCCGGTGGTTCGGAACCCACATGATACTGAAGGCTCAAATAATCAATCACAATCATTTAACTCATTACCCACACAGAGGTCTCAGACCCAACAGAGTCCGACTTTTGTCCGTCCATCTGTCTGCCCCAACAATATATTTCAAAAGGAAGATTTTGATTCTTGAACCTTTCTAGCCTCCACTTCTTATTCAAAGTAAGGTATCTATTGATTTTATAATTGTGATCAAATATAGAGATAATTATGATAAAAATATACATTCAAATAACAAAATTCCCGGTGGAATTGATACAGAATCCAGAAAAGATACTGGGCGCTCTTTGTAAGGGTGACCGATTGGATTGGCCAGCAAAAAAGACTCTGTTCTCTGTTGTAAAATCACTAGCACAGTGGTTCGGAACCCACCTAAACTGCAGGTCCAACTCATCAATCACCATCATCCAATTCTTCACCCACGCACAGATCTCCGACCTATGGGAGCTCATCCTCCGAAAAAAAATTGATTACGTAAAGTGAATAATTGTGATCAACCTCATAAAATGAATGTTTGAATTATTTTGAGATGAATGAGCTGCCAATGTTATGATTCATGTACTTTGTAGAGATCAAGGTCCGTATTTGTGAAATTTCTCGAGGGTCACTTAGAATGAAATGTATTTATCTATTTATCTATCCATTTATTTTTTTATTTATGTATTTATTTATTTATGTATTTATTTAGGCATTTCAAGAGACACTAAAGGAACTTTCGTTCATGAAAACGGACATTAACACTATTTTATAAGTGATCTTAAACTACTAACGTAGACTAGATGTCGGTCTATTATTTATCATCATAATTATTTTTTATTTTTTTATCCTTAAAGTCCACAATTATAGGAATCTCATTTGGAATAGGACGGAGTTACTGTATATATCAAGTTTCGAAAGTATAGAATCTTCATTTCAAGATTTACCGCATGTACGGACGGACGAACAAAGGTACGGGCCTAATAAGGCTCTGTTGGATCCGTAATAAAGGAATATAACACAAATTGAGATCTTGATTAGACGTAATGGCAAACCTTTTTCTGGGATTAGTATCGGATGACATCGATATGATGACTATTCAACACTAATCACATCTCTACTTTTCTGCCCTCTTATGACGTCACTCATCCAAGTGTCAGGGTGAGTTTGAGGCTTTTTGTTTGATTCTCCGACCTCAACTCAAACCCTCCAATATTTTTGCGTTATCTTCGCTGTTAAATCATAGTTCGCCCCTTCCTTAGCTCCTTATTATCCTTGTGATCCTCTTTACTGGGTCCTTCCCTGCTTTAATCCCTTGTCCAAACAGAGGGATGCTCCACCCTAGGAAGGTCCTTCTTTTTTATAATTGTCCGTACACGGATATTCCTTGTGTGCCTCACCTTATCACCGTACTTAACCACATACTCTTCATTTTTTTTCAATTCCCACTAAGAACCTAGGGAATAAAAACGTAGTACAACTAGAAAAATACAAGCTAAAAAAATACTCAGATTTTTCCTTTTCCCTCCCTCAAGACAAAGAGTATAGTGAAATGCTGAAAAAATACTTACAAACTAAAAAAATGCTTCGATTTTTCCTTCCCCCCCCCCCCTCAAAACAGGGAGTATAATACTAATACGTTGGATAAGTCAGATAGGTTTTAATAGTACTTACTGGGAGGGGAGTAATCAGATACGTTTCCATCCTCATTTATTCCCTCCATTTCTTATCTTTTCCTTATCTTTCATCTCTTTTTACACTATTTCCTAGATTTGATCAGTAGGGGCTTTGTGCTCTCCCCTCACTAGTTCTTGTTAGCCTTGATTAGTCGAGTAGTACATCAATTAAAACATGGGAAAATATGATTGTGAATTAGGTTGTATTTTTATTTTGTCTGCCATATTCTAAGAAAGGTGTTCATTTCAATTATGTCCATTAATTCTCCATGTGTCTCATATTAAATCCAGTATATTTCAACCACTTACCCGATGGTTCGGAACCCACCTAAAATACTAAGTCCACCATGTTCCTCATGAAATGGCTCAAAAGAAAGGGTCTCCCGCCATACTTATTATTACTATTTATATTTATATGTCAATTTGATAACAGCTTCTATTATATTCAGCTGTGAATACAAATAGAAGTACTTATAATCGTAGTTTGTGAATGATTGTGCAACAAGCTCCTTTTAAAAGTAAATTACCTATTTTGCTGACATCTAAATTCTCATGGCTTTTTGCCAATAATTTTAATGTTTTGATCTCACAATGAAAGAGAATTATAAGAGGGTGGAACTCGCATAATTTTTCCATGATAAGTAATTTCGTGTAAAACTCATCTTGATTTAGAATGTCATAGTTCTAGTTCAAATTTCAAATTCATAGTTCTCCACGTATATCTTCTCAACAAACAATAATAATTCATGTAAAACTATGAATTATTTGAATTCGATTGATAGTAGTTGCTTCAGACTAAAACTTGTATTGAATTTATTTCGAAGTTGAAGTAACTCAGTAGCAACAAATTCTACAGCTTCGCAAATTGCAATAATGCAAATTTAATGTTCAATTATTTGAAATACTCTATAATACTTGATTGAAATTGTCTTCGAATTGATATTAAATACAATAATTTAAATCAAATTTCGTCTAAAAAAATTCTCCTACTAGTATATTAATTAATATAGAGTATAGTATTAATAACAAGAAATTAAATAGATTTCGGTCAAAGAATTATCTTTTAGCTCTTCCTATTTCTATTGAGCAGGTGTCAGAGGAGAAACTGGAAGTTTATAACTCGGGAAATATGAGAGAACTGCATATGTTTGAAATTTGTGAGTCTGTGTGATTGACTTTTACTATCAATGAATCATGAGAAGCTTTGACGGTGTGACTACTGCTAATAAAAATGGAATATGATGGCTGTGATGAGGTGATCTTTTGACAGTTTTAGTGCTTGCACATTGGCGGCGAAGAGGAGGCCTACAAGAGAGATGAAAATGAGGACAAGGCAGATGAAAACTTGTAAATTATGAAGATCTTACGGACGGATGCAGGCATGTAGTGGGGCTTTTGGTAAGAAAGAGGTATTTGGAATCACTGGAGAAAACAGAAAAAAGAATGGCTTTTGGCACAAGAAGAGGTACAGTATGTGAATTCAGGGAGAGAAGCACTAAAACAGAGAAGGAAAGGGAGATAGAGAGAGAGAAGGGAGATGAAAGGGAATCAATGAGGAATAGATGAGGTGAGGAATGAAAAGAGAAAAACACTAAAACAGAAAAGAAAAGGAAGAGAAAGAAAGAGAAGGGAAATGAAAGGGAAGACAGAAGAGGAATAGATGACGAGAATGAAGAGAGGTAAACACTGAAATAGAAAAAGAAGAGAAGAAAAACAGATAGGAGGAAAATGAAAAGGAAGGAAAAAGAGGAATTGATAAGGTGAGGGACGAAGAGGAGAAAACACTAAAATGAAGACTGAAAGTAAAAAAAGAAGGTAGATGAAGGGGAAAAAGTGAGAAGAGTAGATGAAGTGAGGATGAAGAGAATGGAGAGAGGAAAACACTAGAACAGAAAATGAAGGAGGAAAAGAGGCAGAAGGAAGATGAAAGGAGAGAAGTAAGAGATAGAAGGGGAAAGGAATGAAGAGAAAAAGAAAAGTGTTAGAGGAAAGATGACAGAGAAGGAAAAAGAGATGATGAGGCAAAAGAATAAAAGGGATAAAAGGGGAGAGGAATAAAGAGAAACAGAGAAAATGTGAGAGGAAAAATGACAGAGAAAGAGATAAAGGCAGACGATGAAGATGAAGATAAGTAGAGAAAATGTGAGAGAAAAAAATGACAGAGGAAGAGGAAATGATGAAGAGACAGAGGAATAAAGAGAAGTAGAGGAAATGTGGGAGAAAGGATGACAGATAAGGACAAAGAGATGAAGTGGCAGAGGAATAAAGAGGAACAGAGAAATTGATGAATAGACAGAGGAATGAAGAGAAAAGATGACAGAGAAGGAGAAAGATATGAAATGACAGTGGAATGAAGAGAAACAGATAAAAATGTGAGAGTAAAGATGACAGAGAAAGAGATAAAGAAGCAGAGTAATGAAGAAAACCAGAAAAAGATGAAGAGCCAGAGAAATGAAGAGAATATGTAAAATAAAAGATGACAAAGAAAGATAAAGTGATGGAGTGATAGAGGAATGAAGATATGAGAGATAAAGATATAGAGACAAAGGAATGTCTGCTAACTCAAGATGAGCCGACAAAGAGTGCAGGAGGGTTTTATTTGTACAGCACTCACACAGTCACTGTACTTGACATTGAGATAAATAATGACATTCTGTGGAAGATGTCATTCTCAACGTGAGATGATTCGTATTGCAGATGACATTATGTACACAATTGATTGATTGATAATATTGATTGATTGATAATATTGATTGATTGATAATATTGATTAATTGATAACATTGACACCGTTTCACAACATTACAAATTTTTCTTACGACTTTGGTTATAATTTTTATTACAACTTTTGGTTTGTTATTCTGGTAAATCAATACAATTTCCTTTTCAGTTTAAAGAAGAAGAAGAAAAAAAAAGGAAAAGGTAAAGAAGAAAAAAGTACAAAGGAGAGATAAGAACATATAGATTTCACAAAAATATCTGATTGTTCATCACTGTTGTCTTGGCAAATTTTTTGGTGCCATATAATATATTATATGAGAGAGAGAGAATTGAATTGAATTGAATAACTGCCTTTATTTAAACCTGGGAGGGCGAAGTTAAGGCGTAGTCGGCCCTCTCCACCACTTAACCCTTCCATACAATTCTAATCCATCAATTCATATCTTAGAAAAGAAATAAAATTAAAACAAATCTTTCTATAGGTAGGAAAAGAAAACATGTGTTATCTCGTGAAAAAAGGAAAAAATACTCTAATACTATTTTTAAATAATTCTAAAAAAAAAATGTATGATAAAAAAGAAACAAGAGAGAAAGAGAAATAATAATAATGATAAGCGTGCGAGTAAATACTAATGTATAAAGAAAATAGATAATTTTGACAACTGTAAAATAATAAACCTTGCACTTGAGAGAGAGAGAGAGAGAGAGAGAGAGAGAGAGAGAGAGACTGACAAAGTTGAGAAAAAGAAAAAGAGATTTTGAGAGAGAATAAGAAAGTGTCTAGTGACACTTGTGCTAGCGTATCATGGTATAGTACACGTAAAAGCAGTGGAGCTATGCGATGCTTATCTGTCTAGACTAAAAAGAAATAAAGGCAGTAGGCTAGGGACTTTGGCAAACTATACACTGACGAAGTACTAAGTTAACTGCTTTGCACTCTTTCTATTACTTCTTTTTGTTTCTTCTCCTTCTTCTTTTTTCTTTTCTTTTCCTTCTTTCTTCTTTTTGTTCTTTTTACTAAAATTATTTTCCAAGTATTTCTAGAGAAGGCAATAGCGAAGGAATAATGCTTAAAAGAGAGAATTGGAGGAACAAAACGTGTGACAGAGAAAGGAAAAATGTCAAATGTTTTCCAATTATTCGTTTTGTACGAGATTAAATGCAATATATACAGTTCTAGCAATTGCTGTTGTACTTGTATCTAGAAGTCATGAGAAATATTGTACATTACTTAAAATTTGTTGAAATTCATAAACTATCATATTGATGTTATCACAACCACATTCATTTATCAATAAAAGGGGATAATAGTTTTGCCAGTTACACCGTACTTTATCACAAACAAACATTAAAATAAAATAGTTTTATAAAGTTTATAAACAGTTACATCTTTTGAAACCCTACAAGTTGTGATGCTATTGGCTAGCTAACGAAATGGAAGCCACTGATAGGATGAACTACGCTGTGATTGGTTGTCTACTGAGACCTGTCACGCCCACTTTTAATAATGGGTGGAGCCTAGAGCCAACAAATGGGAGTTGAAAGTGATCGAGCAAATCTAGCAAAATGGAAACATTTATTGTTGTAACAGAATCCAATAATAATGATTTCATTCATAATGAATTTCTACTATAACATCAATCAACAAAAAATATAAATAAACATAAAGTTTACTACCATTTGGATACATTTAAAGTGAGATTACATTATTTTTAGATGAAAGACTCGTTTGTAACGGATTCCAATATTAATCATTCCTGAATATAAACCATTATATTTTTGAATTATCAGTATTTAATTAATCTAATTCAATAAGAGTTGAAAAATTTATTCTTGGGTGATAGTCTAGTTTCTAACAAGTTTTAATATCAATAACTCCTGAATATATTTAATCTAATTATTTTAAGGGAAGACAATAATTTTTGAATTATCAATTGATGGAATTGAATGTGAAATTGAAAATTAGTAACATGATAATTTCATTTAGAATATTCCATAGCGTTACTAACTTGTAATAGTCTTTCTTCATTCCATTAATTTTATTATTTTTAAGATTTTGAAAATTATTTTTACGTAATAGCACACAAATCATATAGATCTAAAAAAATTTACCTCAAATTTCTGTAGAATAATATAATTCCTCTCTTAGAAATCATTCTCAAAAATTTAAACTGGGATTTTTCTATATTCTTTCTAATCATCTCAAGTGAAAGTAAGATTTGTAAAATATCAGGTTGGCAAGGGAAATGTTAAGCCTACGAGTAGAGCTGGTTATACAACGTTAGCAATTAATTTAAATTTGAAGTTGATTATTGTTCAAGGGTGATAATAAACGTAAGGCTTTTTTATTGGCAAAGACAATACAATAATACGTGAAATTCTCGTACTTACTTAAATATTTAATTAAAATTCTCTATACTGACGAGTAGTACCATCTCGCCGTTTGAGATACAATTCTTCTGAGACATGGACCTACAATTCCGAAACACCGTGTATTGTCTAAGGAAATAATAATTGATAGAAAAGAAAAGCAGGATTGGTGATGTGTGTTGTGAATGTGTATCGTATTATGTGTTGTAAAATCATAAATGTAGCCTAGAATGTTGTGATACCTTGACCAAGATTTATTCCAATAATACATTACATAAAAATAAGATATGAATTTTATACTGCAGATATTTTAATGAATCAGTAAAGCTAACACACACCCACTTAAACACACCATTTAAAAAATTCAATAAATTATTACAATCTGTAACCGAATTACACATTTGAATAAATAATGCAGTATTCCTGGCTTCAGATTTCATTTAGTACATGTCGCATTGCAATAATAAAACATTGTCGCAGTGTTATAAAACTATGAACTAATAAACTTTTGATTGTAATAATATTTGATATATGTATATGAAAACATGATTGCAAATAAATTTACAATACTATCGCATTGATATTTGATCGTCAAATGTTATGATCTTGATTATAGTAGCACATGAACTACTCAAAAGATGCAGAAGATGCAGTATTTTGTGAAGCGTGCAGATAGCCGTTCCCCGTTCTTCTTCTTCGTCATTCTCCGTTCTCTTTTAATCTTCTTCTCCAGCCTATTCTTCACCTCCTCCTCTTTCCCTCTCCTCCTCCTCCTCCTGCTGCTGCTGCTCCTCCTCCTCCTCCTCCTCTACTCCTCCTTCTCTTCCTCTTCCAACTCTTTCTCCTCCTCCTTCTTCTCATCCTTCACCATCTCATTTTTTCCTCCTCCTTTTCTTTCTCCTCCTCTATCACCTCCTCCTCCTTCCTTTATTCCACCTCCCTCTTCTCTCAACTTCTTCTCTTCCTCCTCCCCCTCTCATGATTCTCTTCCACCCGTTCCTTATTCTTTTGTTCTCTTTCTCCTTCCCCTCCTTATGATTCTCTTTCGCCCATTCCTCTTTCTTTTATTCTCTTTTTTCTTCTCTTCAATTTATCTTATTTTCCTCTCCTTCTATCTCTCAGAAGTGTCAAAAAGTGTGAGAAGCAAGAGAGGATAATGGCTTAGATGAAGAGGAGGTGGAGGAAATTATTGTGGAATAGGAGGAAGAGTAGGAGGTGAAGAAGGAAAGGGGATAATAGCCGACAAAGCTTTCCAATATTGCTGACAGGGCATTGTTTCGTTGCTTCATTAAAGTGCATTAAATCCGCATATCAATTTCCATTCGCCTCTAGAATTTTGGTCTGGTTTTGGCTGAAATCTGCATCATTTCCTGTTGTTGGTATATATATACCATTGCCAACATATATACATTACCGTATTTCATGATGGTAGGCGTGTAATATTGAACTTTGTGTCCCTGTTATATAACACAATCACATATGTGGGAGTTAATTTTGGCGGTGTATATATATACAAAGGATAATAAAAAATTAGGATTAGGCTAATGATTGAATTTCGATAGGCCTATGCACAAAGTTTGAAAAATTGTAATCATTAATGTACAAATTGATCAACTTTTCCGGGAAGTACAAATTGATCAACTTTTCCGGGAAAACAATTCCTTGGAAGTTGTGTTCAGCCATGGCCGAACTATAACACTGAAGTTATCACTCCTCAAACGGGTTCTTCATCATTTTCAAGTAAAGCAATTATTATTTTTGGTACTATTATTATTATTATTATTATTATTATTATTATCATTTATTATTATTATTATTATTATTAGTATTACTATTATTATTATTATTATTATTATTGTTTTGTTTTTGTTTTTTGATAGACAAGTTGACGGATTAAATGTGGCCGGTTACAATGGCATAATATTACTGCGCAATTGTATAAAAAACACTTGAATTAACATGATTATACTATCAAATACTACTTATCTAATCAAATCAAATACTAGTCTATTCATATCAAATCAAATACGAAACATACTATCAAATCTAATCCTAACCTTTTTGTACAACCATCTGTTACTCTTGTCAATAGTCGTGAATCGAAAGTCTTCTTCACATTTTATTTTGATTGAATTAAAATAATTAGGAATTAGAATTTTATTACCATTTATACATATTTAGCAATTTTGTTAATAATTGCAATATTTGAGGATTATTCCACTATTAATCTAATTCTTTCCCCTCCTTCATTCTTCATACTTCTCTTCACCACTTTTTTCTTGTTTTTGTCACCCGTTTTGTCAACCTCTCTCGACAGATGTAAACTCAAATCAGCGATCCCAGTTGCCCCAAAACCTTCCGAAAATATTTGTTGACACGGCAGCTACTTCCCCTCACAAGCAAACACGCGTTACCCAGCTAGCTTACGACTCGGTGACACTTGAAAATGATGCGCCGACAAACTTTTTGCGCAGTCTCGACTAATTTTGTACTTCCGGCACAGCTGAGCACGCGTGTGCGTGCGTGTTTGTGCGTGCTAGCTGTCATGTCATTTTCGTCCTGCATCCTTTGTGCGATTTATGCGTGACGAACTGCCGCAACATGTGATAAAAGAGGGGAAAGAAGGATAGATTGATGAACAAGGGAGTAAAAGGATGGATGATGAGGGGAAGAAGGGTGAAGGGGAGGGGGAAAGAGTAAACACAGCTAATTGCCTAAACAAATTTTAACTTCATTCAACCGTTATCCACGCACTACCATTCTTGTGACTTGTCACAGCTTGACACGTTCTCGACACATTTTAAAGTTGGGAATTAAAAAAAATTAGTCTCTGCCTCTCAATCGGAGAGCAAATAAGTGAAAATGTGAGGATTAGAGTTGAAAGGTAGATGATCTGTTTAGAAATTATGAATTATTTGGTGGCTCTGTTAGCGCAGTTGGTTGGAACGCTTGTCTGTGATAAGATAAGGGGCTCTGGCTGGCTTCGTTTCCTACAGCCTTGGGTTTGAATCTCATTCAGCCATGGCTATTTCTCATAATTGACCCATTCACCTCATTACCCACGTACAAGTCTCCAGACTCATGTGGGCATCATCCACAATTAAAAAAAAATAGATAAATACGTTATCATGACACATTTTTCTTGGGAGAAAATCGTCAATTTTTAGCTCATTTTAGAATTAGAAAAACAAATAAAAACATTTAAGGCATAGTGTGGAAAGTTTTATCTGAATAAAGATCATGAATGATTTGGTGAATTGCGTTATATTCACATATTTTTCTTGAAATTCAAATTGAGAGAAAACCGTTAATTTTGAGCAATTTCAGAATTTTTCTGTTTTCAAACTGAAGAAAAAAGATTGAAAATTTAAGGAATATTTAGTTGAAACTCAAATTGGAAAAAAATTGTTAAATTCGGACACATTTTTGAGCTTATTTTAGAGACCTTCACCTTTTTTTGACACGTATTGGACCTCAACTTAGCATATACACAGGACTTCAATTTTTTGTTTTGACTTGTGGTTCTCTAGAAAATGCAATTAAAAATTTGAAAATCATCCAGTTTGGGTCCATTTCTGAATTTTTTCAAATCCTTCTCTGGCACGCGTGTAGGACTCCAAACAGACGTGTGTATCAATTTTCAATTCTTTTTGACAGTGTGGATTACGAGAGCCTGTGATGAATGTGTAAAGGAATCATTAGTATTAGATGAGTTTAAATTAGATAAGATATTATATTTTGTCACATTAGATTATAATTTTCGGGCGGTATTCAGTATAAGAAGCTACCATATTGTAAATTAAATATGATGTTTTTTGAGAGCAACTAATTAGCATCTTACAATTTGGAGATCAAATCACAATAAATCACAATTAGCATGATTTTGATGTCTTATTGTGTAGAAGGCTTAATGAGAGAATTTTATTCACAAAATATACCTTTTTATGACATATTTGGGTAGGGAAAACAGAGGATTTATTTCTCGTCATTCATTTCATCATTTATTTTATGTTTTATTGTTTAGTAGACCTCATAAGAAAATATTATTAGGAAAATGTGAGCCTTCTTTAATATCTGCGTGCGAGGAAAACAAGTGGAAGGTTATTTTGGTGAAATAAGAGAGAGTATAGAAAAAAAGAGAATAAGAGACTAAAATAAAGGTGAGATAAGAGAGAATGGAAGGTGTGAGAATGGTGTAAGAAGCAGGTAGCTGTAAATCAAAGGCAGAGAGAGAAGAGCTTCAGTGCAAGTAATTTATTTTAGTTTTTATTGAGCGCCGCATCGTAAACTGAAGCAACTTGAAGTGCGTTCTTCTTCCTTTTCTTCTTCTTCTTCTTTTTTTACATTATTCTTCTTCTTCTTCACTGACTCCGTGCCACGGAAGTCAACTAGAAATTTATTGTACACAGTTCGAAGGTTGCAATCGTTTGGCACTGTTTCTGTTTCGGTACTGTCATTCTATTTTCTCATTTCTTCTGTTTTTTTTTTATTTTATTTTTATTCGTTATCCAAGTATTCTTTTTATTCCTCTTTCTCTTCTTTTGCCCTCCAAGCCTGAGGAATTTGGATCTACACAGAGATACCTAGAGCGACACTACTTATAGATTGGTGTCATCACTGATATAAAACTCCAATCTAGATCGAGTATTGAAATAAGTTGCTTGTTTTTGCTATATTTCAACTACTTTTTCTTCCTATTTTTCAGTTCTTAACGTTATAAATTATGGTTATAGGGTGTCATAAAAAGTTCGTCCACTCCTATCCATTACATTGAGAATACTGTAAATACAAAATTAAAAATAATTATTGCCAGCTGAATCTTAATGTATACCAATCTCTCGTTACTTTAACTTTCTCTTCTTCATCTACTACTTCTTCGCCTTCTGCTGTTGCAGCTTCTTTTTCTTCTAGTTCTTTTTCTTGTTCTTCTCCCTCTCCTTCTTCTGGTTTTTCTTTTTTTTCTCCTCCTCCTTTTCTTCCGCCACCTCCTTCTTCTCCTCCACAACCACCTCCTTATTTTTCTTCTTGCTCTTTTTTCTCTCCTTCTTCTAGCTTTTTCTTCTTCTTTTTCTCCTCCTCCTTCATCTTTTTCTCTTTCTAGTTCTTCTTCCTCTCCTTCTTCTTGTTCTTTTTTGTTCTTTTTATTTATTCTTCTTTTTTCTCGTACTCCTCCTCCTCCTCCTCCTCCTCCTCCTCCTCCTCCTGTACCTCCTCTTTTTCCTTCTTCGACCTCTTGTTCTTTCTCTCCTTCTCTTGTTGTTTTCTTCTCATTTTATTTCTTCTTTTTCTATTTCTCCTCATCCTCCTCCTCCTCCTCCTTCTTCTTGTTCTTATTTTTCTTGCTCTTATTCCTCTCCTTCTTCTTGTTATTTTTTCTTATTTTTATCTCTTCTTTTTTTCTCCTCCTCCTCCTCCTCCTTCTTTTTCTTCTGTTCTTCCTCTGCTACTTCTTCTTGTTTTTACACTTTTTATATCTTCTCTTTCTCCTCCTCCTTCTTCACACGCATCCTCCACCTGCTCCTTATTCTTCTTCTCCTCCTCCTTCTTTTTCTTCTTCTTCTTCTTGTTCTTCCTCTCCTTCTTCATCGTGTTTTATTCCTCTCCTTCCTCTCCTTCTTCTCCTCCTCCTTATTATTTCTCACCTTCTTTTTTCTTCTTTTCATTTTTTTTTCTTTTCTCCTCCTCCTTCTCCTTTTCCATCTTTTTTTATCACACAACCAATCTTCGAATTCTTCAATTACAACTAACAACAGTACTGCTACTACTGCTACCACCACCACCTTTTCGTCTCTTCCTCTTTCATTCAATAGTCCTCTTCTTCATTCTTCATTCTGATATTCTACTCCTTCTTCCTCGCCCACCCCTCGCTCATCCTCTTCGCCCTCCTCCTCTTCCTCCTGATCCTCTTCTGCTTCACTCTTTTTACCATACTGACAACTGACGAACACTTAAATAAGCTAGCACACCGTAAATTCACATTGGCTCTTTGAGAGATTTTTACACAACTGTCTCATTCATCACTTCTTCTACTTTTCATCCTTCTCACTCTCTTTCCTCCTCCTCCCGATGTCTCTCTGCTCTCTTTGAAATAGCTTGTCGAATTCTTGCATCCTTTTGATGGTCGAAATAGCCGACCGATACAAACGTTCTGCATGCCAGATCAACGTTTGTGACGTCATTGTAGTCGAGCCTTCTCTCTTCTGCGGTCAATTCCAATATTGGGACCGAAAGGGCACAAACTTTTCAATTTATCTTTTGTTGAAGAAAGCGTTAAAAATTTATTGTTTTTTGTTTGGCTCATTTTACTGCTTTCAAAATGCTCCCTTATTCATTATTGAATGAATGTACTAGATCATTCGTTTCATCTAATGTTAAATTAATATCCTTGGGGTTTAAAAAAGTAGAAGAGGAGGTAGAAGAAGAAGAAGATGAAGAAGAGAAGACAGAAGATAAGTAAGACAATGAAAAGAGTAGAAAAAGCTGAAGAAAAATAAGGAGAAGAAAAAAGTTAAAAGAAGGAGAATATAAAATAACTTAAAGGTCACGTTATATTCTAGATATTCCAATTGCGCAGTTTACTAGTGTAGTAGTTTACTAGGATACCTTACAGTCTAAATTGCAATACATAGGAAAAAATCTTGTTAGTTGTACATTTTTTGTTTCTGTAAGTTAGTTTCACATTTCTGATAGCTCATTGTATTTGAAGTCCGATCATTTATGCTACTTCTGTATTTTTAAAGACAATTCAGGTATGCTTATGACGAGCCTATGTAGTTTCTGATGAACAAATCGTGATGCTTAGTCACAAGCGCTCAGGACTGCTTCTGTAAGGGTGGTCGTTAGCTATGGCATGATGCCATCTTTTTCATCACTTACCCGGTGGTTCAGAGTCCTACCTTAAACTGTAGTTCCTTCATCCATAACGTCATCATTCATCTTATTACGCATGCACAGGTCTCAGACTCACTTCAAAAAAATTAATGACAAACGAAGAAAAAATCATTAACCCCTGTTTCTCTATCCCTTTTGCCGTTAAGCGCTGGGAAAAATAAAAATCTGATTATCATGTTATCATGTAATCATGATAAAAATAAAAATCCGATTATCATGTTATCATGTAACATGTAATCCGATTACATGTTATTAATCTGAATTCCTTATAAACATTTGGGTATCAGGTACGGTAATTTTAATATCGCAGTCGATCGCCTTTATAAAAAAAACGTCTGCTCATCACATGGAAGGTAATATTGGTCGAGCTCCTGGGCAAATGTTACAGATGGCGTCTGATTGTTCTATTAGAATTCATAGACGTTAAAATTTGAATTTACCAGTTACCAGTGAAGCTCCCAGGAACTCACTCATTGTCTCGGGAAAACTACAAAATCCCAGAAAGAAATTGCGGTCAAAAAAGAAGAAAAAGCGGGTTCATTAGAACTCATCCCGACTAAACCTCTTGTCCAAAACTGGAGAAAAGTGCAGCTGGGGATGTGGAAGATACAACTTCTGGGAACTGTTCTGAAAGACTTGAGTCGTCTGAGAGGATTATCGTGTTTGATGTATCGACTGGACTTCACTGACTCACTATTCTCAATCGCTCTCTCTTTCTTTCTCTCTCACTCTGTCTCATCCAATGGCCAAGCCCTCCCACCAAGTTCAAGTCCGAAAAGCTTTATCCGCCAATACATCTTGCGAATTCTTATTATTTGTTCGGAAAGTGGAATCCCACCCTAATAAAAAAAGTTGGAGAGCCACCGTGATGCGAGGATAAAGGTTTGGGGTATGTGGAGTTCCATTCTACTGTATATAGTTTATGCTCTTTCTATCGTTGCGAAGGAGATAAGATATGATTGATGAAAATAAATAAGAAGAATAGGAAGAAGAAGAGGAGGAAGAAAAAGAAGATAATATAAAAATTCATATTGATTTATATTAATAAGTTTATACTAATTGATGTTAATGATGATGTTTCCATGATGAAATACTTGATGAACAATCCAATATCAAAACTGGCACTGTATCTCTATTTAAATTTTGATTTTTATTCACCTATACTAGGTAGATAGATAGATAGATAGATAAATGACTTTTATTTGTGCACTTTACAAGTAATAAAAGTGCTGTGGGCGAAGTTGAGGCATAAGAGCCCCCTCTTCCACTTAACCCACCCAAAAAGAAGAAGCAGGTAGACACATACTAGAGATACTGGTGGGATGGATTTCACTTCTGAATGAAGTGATGAAGCTTCTCTTTAGAAAGAAAATTCACCCATCCAGTAAAAGTGAGTAAAAATCATAATTTAATTAGAAAGGCAGTGTCAGTTTTGATATTAGATATAAATTCTATAATATAATTTCATATTATATCATTGAATTTTCAATAGTTAATATTTAGCAAACATAGCATTAACCCAATTAAGCGTTTGAGGTGGACACATCATATAAATAATTATTAATTTATTAGCAGCTTGGGGTCGTTTTAAATTCTACTTTGCATGAAATAATAATATCGGCAAGTGATAGCCGAGTGCCGTAGCAGGTATCTTTGTAAGGGTGACCGTTTAGATTGGCCAGCAAAAAAGACTGTGTTCTCTGCTGTCAAATCACTTCCCGGTGGTTCGGAACCCACCTAAAATTGTAGGTACAACTCATCAATCATCATCATTTAATTCATTACCCACGCATAGGTCTCAGACTTATGTGGGCTTCATCTTCCGAAAATAAATTATGTTTTTAAGACATTATTATTAGGTTTATGAGACGTTGTTCACAATATTCCGGTTTGACACTATAATAAATTTAATATTAAATTAATGCTGATATTAATTTTTTATTTAAGATAGATTAAGATCGAAGTATTCCATAGACAACATTTCTATTACGCACATTCCTCTTATACAAATAGTTTTTATATATTTAGTCAGCCTATTCATAGACAGAATAAAAATAAACTGAGGATGCAATTAAGTACAAATTTACTCTTTTCACAAATTTCAACTATATTCTCCACAACATTGAGATTAATTTACACTAGAAATTTATATTCACTAAAAGAACTTCACTTCCATAAAATAAAATGTTTTTTTTTTCAATAAAAGGATATTCATTGAAACGTTGACCCTAAATGGGAAACTAAAAACCGTTGAAAAGAGTTCATAATATTAAATTTTGATAAAAAATTTTGAGCCGAAAAATACTGATCTCGTTGCTATGGAAAACAAATTAAATTTCAACTCGTATTTCAATGCAACACCGTGTCTGTGCTCTATTTCGAGTAAAAACTTAATCACAAACTGTTAGTGCAACTACCTTCCAAACCTGTACTAGAAACTCAATTAAATCGCAACTCGAAAAACGTAATCGTTTAAAAGTCTAAAATGTTGAGAGTAGCACTCAGCACTCAGCGCTGCCATAAATCTTTTCAAATTGTCAGACAATTTAATTGCCTTGGAATGGCAGCAACAATAATTGGATGGAACTGTTACGTAGTGGATAGACAATTATTACAGTGGTTGAATGTAAGTTCTAGTTTGTGTGAGAATGGCGATTGTTTAGGGTTTAGGGATAGTAAAAGGGCTGTTAAAGGGAATGCCGGCGCTGTGAGCCACGCGAACTAAACGCTCCTAGCACTGAATTTGTTACGTGTTTTTGGGCAATCTTTAACTTCCCCTTTCCCTGTAATCTTTGGTTAGTTCTTGTTCTTCTTCTTTTTCTTCTTTTTTTCTTCTACATCTTCTTCTTTTTTTATTCCTTCTTCTTCTTCTTCTCCTTTCTCTTCCTTCTTCTCTCTTCTACTTTTTCTTCTTCTTCTCCTTTTTATTCCTACTTCTTCTTTTTATTCTTCTTCTTTTTCTTTTCCTTATTTTCTTCCTACTTCTTCGTTTTCTCCTTTTTCTTCCTACTTCTTCTTCTTCCTCTTCCTCTTCTTCGTCTTCTTCTTCTTTTTTATTTTCTTCTTACTTCTTCTTTTTCTTCCTTATTTTTCTTCTTTTCTTCTCCTTTTTCTTCCTACTTCTTCTTTTTCTACTTCTTCTATTCTTTCTACTTCTTCTTTCTTCTTCTTTCTTCTTCTTTCTTCCTTTTTCTTTCTACTTCTTCTTCTTCTTCTCCTTTTTCTTCCTACTTCCTCTTCTTCTTCTTATCTTCTTCCTACTTCTTCTTGTTCTTCTTTTTCTTCCTACTTCTTCCTACTTCTTCCTACTTCTTCTTCTTCTTCTTCTTCTTCTTCTTCTTCTTCTTCTTATCTTCTTCCTTCTTCTTCTTCTTCTTCTTCTTCTTCTTCTTCTTCTTCTTCTTCTTCTTCTTCTTCTTCTTGTTCTTCTCTATCATTTTCTTTTTCTTCTTCTTCTTCCTCTTCCTCTTCATCTTCCTCTTCTTCTGCGTTTTTATTTTCTTCCTACTTCTTCTTCTTCTTCTCCTTTATCTTCCTACTTCCTCTTCTTCTTCTTCTTCTTCTTATCTTCTTCCTACTACTACTACTACTACTTCTTCTTCTTCTTTTTCTTCCTTCTTCTTATTCTTTTCTTCCTACTTCTTCTTCTTCTTATTTTTCTTCTTCTTCTTCTTCTTCTTCCTACTTCTTCTTGTTTTCTTCTTACTTTTTCTTCTTCTTATTCTTCTTCTCCTATTGTTTCTTTCTGCTTCTTCTTTTTTGTCTTCTTCATTTTCTTCCTTATTCTTCTTCTTTCTCCTCGTACTTCTTCTTCTGATGTTTTCTTCTGATTATATTTTCTTTCATACTGGTAGTGTTTTCGATCTATTTCGTATTGATCACCTTCCACTCTTCACTTACCTTCTTACCTGTTTAGTCTTGTGCAGACTTCGATATTTATTTCTCTGTTTATCCCCTTCTATATGGTATTCATCATCTATTTCTTACCTTCTTTCCTCTTTCTTGATATATATAAATACACTCTGATCAGTTATCCATTCTTTTTGCTGTTTGTCCTAATTATCTACCATCGCTCACTTTCCTCGGTTTTCGTGCTTTTCATCTTCTTTTTCCCTTTTTTCTCTCATTCTCATTTTCTTCCTTTTACTGTCATTACACATTCTACTCATTACTTGTGTTTTTAATTTTCTTCATCTCACATTCTTCATTTCTCTTTTCTCAAATATTTTCAATTATTATCCCTCATTGCTTCAATTTCTTCATTTGCTATCTATTCTTTTCTACACCTACTCTTTTCTCTCTCTTCTTCTTCTGTTGTCTTCTTTTCCTCTCTATACTTCTTTCCTCCTCTACCTTCTTTTCAATCCTTTTCTTTTCTCTCTTTTTAATCCTCAACCTTCTCTAAAATAACATCAACTTCTTTGCAACCTTCTTGTTCAATCACTCTTTCTATTCCCATTCCTTATGACTCTCCCTCCCTCACCCAATCACTCTCTCTTTCTCTCTCTCCTCCACAACCTTCCTCGTTCCTCGACTATTTACTCACCCCCCATTTCCCCCAATCCCTTTCCTCTTCATCAGTTGCCACACGAAAGTGTTTCCGATCCCCCGGAAAATGGAAAATGAAAAGGAAAAGTCAGTCTCGTAGTCGTTGTTTTGAAGGTGCAGCTTACCTTCTTCCTTTTTCGCTCATAACTTGTCGGTGTTGAACTTTCAAGCAGCGCGATGTTTGCTGCTCTTTTGATTTGTTGCAATGGCAATGGGAATGGGGTGCTATGAATATCACGATCGTTCACAAAGTTGTTTCTTCATCACGAAGGCTATTGACTAAATTCGTCGGTAATCGAAATGGCATTGAACTTATAAAGCTTAACCTCCGCCTTTTGCTTATTTTCCATTCAAGTTTTTCAGATTGACAAAATACTAAACTCGTTGAAATAATTGTTTGTCATTAAATGGATGTTGATAATAATTATATTTATATCCGCTTTCACTTACTTGGTAGTTTGTAATGCCTTCTCAGATGCATGTTTATACTTTGGGCTAAACTTTTTTTAGATTATGTCTTGGATACTCCAGAGTATAAGACAAGTCAGATTAACAATTATTATACAATCTTATACATTACTTACCATAATTACTTTATCAATTAGTTGAGGTGAGGCTAAATTTTTATGTGAAAGGAACTCTGGTACACTATAAAAAGCTTTATCAACTAAATATTTTTTCAATTCTTTTTTAAATATTTCTATATTTTCAAGACTCTTTAAAAACTGCGGTAGCTTGTTGTAGAGTTTCCCACCAATATAACTAGGTTTTTGTTTGAATAAGCTACTATTGTGACTCACCAAGTGGTAATCTCCTCGGCTTCTTGTATTAGGGAAGTGATAGCCGCGAGGCGTAGCAGGTATCTGTTCAATCAGAGAGATAAGCTGCGTTCTCGTAAGTCCTGTTCCTAACGGTGACCGATTAGATTGGCCAGCAAAAAAGACACTGTTCTCTGCTGTAAAAACACTTCCCGGTGGTTCGGAACCCACCTAAAACTGTAGGTCCAACTCATCAATCACCATCATCCAACTCATTACCCACGCACAGGTGTCAGACCTATGTGGGCTTCATCCTCCAAAAAAAAAACATAAATAAATAATCATGTACGTCAAAATGTTGATTGATATTACTGTGTTTTACATATAAAGTAGTTTCATACACATATAAGCAGGGTACAGTTAGGAGACCAAAAGCATTGAACAACGTCCTAGGATGACTGAACAACTGCTTTAGTAGACTAGCATTTGGGCAATTTTTTTAGATTTTGAGCACAAAAAACGTTTTTATTCTACACTTTCAGGCACCATTTCTTACTCTATAAATTCACATTTCCATAAACATGAGAATCGTACCGTCAAAATGTAGAACGTGTCAACATTGCGCTGTCCTTGCACGTGCGTGCATAAGTTTTAGGCAAAATTACACCAGGAATTTTGCAACAAATTTTTCTGCCAAACGTTGCAAAAAGGTTGAGCGTTTCCACTCGCAGCAGAATTGTTTGCAAAAATTTTTCTACAAGTTTACAACATGGTTTCAAAAAAAATTGTTCGAGAGCAAGTGTAAGTAGTTCCAGTGTAATCATCCGATTTGTTGTGAAGGTCACAAAAGCTAGGGCTTGCTGGTAATCGTACCACTACTTCTGAAAAGATATTGAACTCGTCGCCATTGGGTTAGCATTCAAGAGGGCTCCACTCATAATAATATTTATTAAATTATTTTTGTTGAATTGCTGTCTTGGGAAAGTATTATTATGTGAAAGATGTTATGTGAAATCGCGTAAAGCATTGTGATCGTTGACCACACTATTACCGCCGTTACCTTGACTTTCAACTTGTCGTTGACGGTGAACTTCTAGTTTTCTCTTTCTATTCTATTGTTCGTATCTTAGTAGCCTATGTATTTTTGGCAGTTTCTGAGCTACGTATTTTCTATTCTATTAGGGAATACGACTTTTAATTCAATTATGATGACAAGAGTTGATCAAGTTACGAAATACCTAAAAATATTCAAATATACATTCCATTAAAAATCAAGAATAAACGAAGACAGAAGTCTACGTGAAATTAAGCTTGACTGTAATAGTTACATAGTTTTGAGAAATTTTACAGTCAGTTTAATTAGTTTCGTTTAGATTGACCATATTGATTCTGTAAGTACGAACTTCGCAATAAAATGAGACATCACTCTTTGACACTTTTTTTTTGTAGATTACGTCTTGGAGACTCTAGTTAAGGAGTATAAGACATGTCAGATCAACAATAAATTATACAATCGTATACACTAGTTATAATAATTACTATATCAATTAGTTGAGGTGAGGCTTAGTTTTGATGTGAAAGGAACTCTTGAACACTATAAAAATCTTCAAATAAATATTTTTCCAATATTTCTATATTATGAAAACTTTAAAAACTGCGGTAGCTTGCTGTAAAGTTTCCTACCAATATAACTAGGTTTTTGTTACAGATAAGAAGATGTTACCCTGCCCTAAGGTATTGATTTGTTCAAGAACGACTGAGTAGCCGAAGACTGAATAGCATATTTAGCCTAATAGATAAACTGATGTACTTGTAGGTTAAATAACCTTGTACAGGTTAACAAACATCGCAAAAACATAGAATCTGTTTGTATCCTTTCTACTAATATCCTCCCATCACCATTCCATGTTTTACCATTACGGAAAATATTACCATATTCCATTAAACTCTGGCAAAAACTATTCCCAGCATAGAAAAACACTCTTTACGGACTCCATGTTTCAATTTCCTCAACGTCCGGCACTTTTAAGTCCTATTTAATTTTTTTACCACCATCTTTCCATTGCTTCAATATGTCGGACAATATTTTCTCGACGTATTTATGTCTCAATTTGCATAAAACGGTATGCGGCCTAGACTGTAAATATTTTTCCTATCCGGTTTATGCTTTTAGTTTCTTTTTTTTTTGTAAGTTTTATAGTCGACACACTAGGGAAAATAGAGTACTGGTTTAGTTTAGTTGGAGAGGGTTACGTATGAGAGCTCCCATAAAAGCTCTGCTTATTCGAAATTGTACACGGTTTTTGTCTAGGTGCTTTTGCGCAATGAAAAGCTGGCGAACGGCATTAAAAATTTTATTATTTGAAGCGTATGACGGCTCATTCCTTTTTGCCGGCCCAGTTACATCGTAGCTGAGAGATACTTGTTACGAGAATACTCAAGATTTTACTACCACTTTTTTTTATTCGATAGGCGATGATGTCCTAGTAATGCGTAGAGCACTTGAAATATCCAGAATTAAGTAATACTCTAGTTTTGTCAAAGGTGATTAGTATCTCGGGTTAAATCAGGGCGTTAGTTTATTGATTTCTTCATTCAACTTCCTTTTTTTTAGAGGATGAAGCCCACATAGGTCTGAGCGTAAGAAGTGATGATTAATGAGTTACAGCTTTTGGTGGGTTCCGAACCACGGGAAGTGATTTACAGCAGAAAAGAGAGTTTTTTGCTGGTGAATCCAATTGGACACCCTTACAAAGATGGCCCAGGAGTTCGTAGCTTATCTTCATCTAACTGAACAGATACCTGCTACGGGTCGCGGCTATCACTTCCCTTGAAACTTTCACTTCCGTTAAAATTATCTCTTTCCTTAAAACTATCACTTCTCTTAAAACTATCACTTTCCTACAGAACCTGTACCAAGTGCTTCTTTCCCAGAGTAGAGTAGTTGGGGAAATAAAAACGTAGGAGTCAATTTTTTGAAAAATTTATATTATTGAGGAGAACAAATACGCTCATGAAATAAAATATTACAAATAAAACAAATGCTTTATCGAATATTTAGAACACAGTACTCCAGAAATTTCTATCATTTCGAAAACAAAAACCGGTGCAAAAAAGTAAGTAAGTAAATTCGTATGGCTTTTCGTGGTGGGGAGACCCTTACGTGCAAAAAAGTGATTTATAAGTAATTTCAAACGATTGCACTTCAATCTACATTATACAACTAGGCTGCTGTATCAGAATAATGATTTTTTTAGAATTGGTCCTTTATGATAAACAAGTCTCGGGGAAAAATATCGAAACTTCGAGATTTGTCTTGAGACTTATCTCGAAATTTGTTTATAGACGTATTTCGAGACTTATCTAGACTAAAATTTCCTATTATAATATTACCATATTTTGCGTGATATCAGAACGAAAATTTCATACACTTTGAATATAAAAAACAGTCAATTTAAAAAATTAGAAATATCTTAAGAGTGTAAAAAATTATCAAAGTGCTTCATCGTATAAATTAACTAGGTAATTGTGTTTTCTAGAAGATTCAAGTTATATTTTAATCAAATATTTGGACTCTTGTGAAAATTTGATAATAGAGACAGTTTTGGGTGAAATGCCTGTTGTTTCTTCACAATAAGTTGTATTTTTACAGTATCAATGAATATTATGTTTTTTAAATATATGATGTTTTTCTCAGATCAATAACTAATCCATTATTTTTTCTCTTTTTATCAGGTGAGTGTCAAAGCCAAAATTATGACTGCTTTATCTTCATCATGTAAGTGGGCTACTATTATATACCGCTATTAATTGCAATATATATTGCTATTCTTTGGACTTGGATAGTCACAACGCTTGGAATTCTATGATAATATACCATGGAAAACTATACGGATTTAACATAATACAATTAACATTGACAACGATAGTTCAAAACCTTTAATAAAACTGAAGGGTTAAAAATATAAAAGGTGATAAAACACCTTTAATAAAACTCAGGTTACTCCTGATGGTGTGTTTCTGTCGAAAAATGTTGCTTTTAAATATCACTGAAACCTCGAAACCGTAAATTTTGGACTTATGAAAGGCTAATAAGGAACTGAGGTACATGTTTATTACACCTATATGATTACGATGTAAATCATCACATTCTTCAATAACATGAGGATACTATGGATCTCAGGTACAGATATAATGATATGTCATCATAATAAGAATAAATATTCTATCACTAAAAAATTATTGATATACAACATTAACTTGAAATTTGGGTCTCTCCACTTCAATACTGAAGTGTTTTGTTCTTCTGAAGTTCTTGTTAATTCCCAATCAGCCATCTTAGATCGTTCAATTGAATTAAGATAATTTATATTAATATGAGGTAAAGATATTACAATATGTCATCATAATCATCAACCATACTAGGAAAAATCCTCTATTACTATGAAATTCTTAATATATTAATATTAATTTAAAATTCGGGTCCCTCTTCTCCAGTAATAAACTGTTCTTGTTCTTGTGAATACCTAATCAATCACCTCATGTCGTTTAATAATGATGAGGTAACATATTTCATGAAAAATCATTGATATAATAATTATTAATATTACCTAAAAATCTGCGTTCCTCCACTTCAGAAATGAATAGTTATTGTCAATTACCAATCATCTCAGGTCGTTCAAATGAAGTAAGATAACACATTTTATAATATAACAAAATTATCGACATAATATTAATATTACCTGAAAATTTGCGTTCCTCCACTACAGCAATAAGTACTTCTTGAGAATTCTCAATAAATTATCCCAGATTTCAGCCCCCAAGAGTAGCGATTGCTTCAGTTGTTCCTACCTGTACAAATAATGGGATTGGCTTCTAGGAAAATGTAGGCTGTAACTGACTTGAGCTGGCAAACTAGTGGAAGGATTTCACTCGGCCTGGAAAATTTGGAAAGCCCTTAGCTCTCAACCTTCAGCCCTTTTGGCTCGCGTAAAGCATTTGCAACAAGCATAGCGAGCTCTCTCTGACTTCCAGAACTTGAACTTAGGGCTTACCATTTTATACCCCTGGGTCAGCTTCAACTACCGCGAATATCTCTGTGTGTTGGGGCTTCTCGCTTCAACTTGCTCTTGTCTGTTTTCTCACTATCAAACAATTATCTTTGTCTTTGTTTCACCTTCTATTCTGTTCTTAATTCGCTACACCTCCCTCTAATTTGTGAATTATTGTGCTTCGAGGTGAAATTTTTAGTGAAATAGAACTAACCTGAGATATCGATTCAAATTTGAAATTTTGTGAGAAGCAGTTTTGGGCAATAGCCTGTTGTATTCACATTTATTGTATGTTAGTTGAATGAATAAACAAAAAAAAAAAAAAAACATTCCTGAACATCATTCATGAGCGTATGTTTTATGTACGAAAATTAATTAAATATTAATTATGAAAAATTATTGTTATAAGATTAATAAAAATTTACGTTCCTCCACACTTCAGAAAACTCAACTTCAGAGTTTTTTCCTCTCAAGCTTCACTTGTAATTTATTATTATTCAATCAATAACATAATAATTACAAGATCATTTTAGTTAAACTTCATAAATACAGAATATGTTATATCAGTAATTCACCTTTAGAAACCCCACTATAAAAAACTATGTGTTGGGGTAAATGAATCTGTTTATATTATGTTTTTTTTGTAAATGTTATATAATACCTAGTTAAAAATATAAATAGTGTCATTTTTATTGTGTACTCGTACACAAGAGAAATGATTATTATTTGAAAAATTGTTAAGTTAAAATTCCAATTTTAAACATTAATTTTTAAGGCTGTGCGCAGAGATTTTAGTCATTGTTTTGAAGTTTATTGTATTAGATGTTATTAGGGCTTTATTGCTGTGAGAAAAAGTTTTTTCATAAATTATTTTGTGAAATATGAGGGTTCAAAGTTATTTTTTTCGGTTTTGGTGGTCAGTTGATCTCTCCTACGAGTGATTTTAACCTTATGATAAATTTTCTATTACTAAAAGACTCCTTGAGGAATGAAATGACATTTTATTTACTGCGATCAAGCAATCAGTTTTTCCAAATACATTTTTTAATTTTTAAATACAATCAAATTTTTCACAAGGATATTTTGAAAAGACTATTTGTTAGATTGAAATAAAAATATGTCATTTCATTCCTCAAGGTGTCTTTTAGACATAAAAAATTTATCAAAAGTTTAAAAATCACTCATATGTGAGATCGATTGGCCCCAAAAAATAAATAAATCAACTTTGAAAACCCATCTTTCACAAAATAATTCAAGGCTCACCTTGAATAATAAATAATTTTTTAAGAGTCATCTCACAAATAACCCGTTAAATCAACTGGAAACCCTTAATCACAATAAAATATTTCTAAAGTCAAGGTGTATTGGCAGAAAATTTAGTTGCCATGATTCTGGGACTTTATTAGATTCCCAAATGAAAATATGGGTGCTCATACCTATTGTTAGGGTTTCAAAAAAAGTGTAAAGCCGGAGGTTGGATGAATTTAAGAGTTCGTGTGCGTGGAAAAGAGATGAAAATAGGGAGAAACAGTGAGTATGAGAGATAAAAACAAAGGAGAAAACAGGAAAAATGTCGAGAGTGATGTGAGCTGCTCTGCGCAGCTTGATACCGTAGATTCACAAAGCTTTGTTAGCGGTGAAATATAGAGCAGCGTCACCTGCCCGCTTTTCAAACATATTTTTTCCAGTTTTTTCTTATATTTTTCCAGTTTTTCCCCTGATTTTTCATGACCCTGATGCCTGATTCTTGGTGGAATGTGTGCTACCAGCGTTATGACCAATCAAGAGGCATGTTGCATCGTTTCATTGAGGCATTCTTCTGTGGAATATTTTACCCAAGTTTATTCGGCTTTAATTTTTGTTGAATTTTTGCTGCTTTTTGTTCATTCATTCTTTGTTGAAACATTTCTGTACTTTGCATAATAACTTACAGTACATTTTCACATTTTTCTTTGTTCAATATTCATTTTTGAACATTTGTTTCTGTACCTTACAAAATAATAATTATTATTCTTTATACTGTATATCCAATATTGGTGCCAAATAGAAAATACAGCTGGAAAATGGAATTAAAATCGCATTAATCCTCAGTCCTCACAAACCCTTTTTCTCTCTCTTTTCCATGCACACGAACCCCCACTCACAACTCACTCACTCAACTTAGCTTCACACTTTTTTAAACCCTGAATAAAATAAACCAGAGTATATTGATAATTTATAGTTTGATATGTAAAATATTTTATTTTAAAACCTGACAAGAAAAGTACAAGCGTATAGCTTTTATTGATGGGAGACCCTTGCTCCACCTCGCCGCTTGAGTCATGTTATTGGAATGTATTTGGTGGACCTACAATATTTTAGGTGGGTTCCGAACCACCGAGAAGTATTTAACAGCAGAGAACAGAGTTTTCTCTGCTGGCCAATGCAATCGTTCATCCTCACAGAGATGGACAAGGTGAGCGTTGCATGTCTAATCTGATTGAACAGATACCTGTTACGGATCACGTATATTACTTCCCTTATAACCTACAACCGGACAGACGGACATTGATTCAATAAAGTCATACAGGGTCATTTATCGAGCATTGATTTATTTTTCCTGCATTCATTTATCATGTATAATTCATCAAGTATTTTCACTCCATTTAAAGAAACTCTCAGCTGCCTCCTCCAACACAACTCCAGTGACCAATACGTCTCAGTTACGTTCAAAACGTCACAGCTACGTTCAGCACATCTTAGTTACGTTGGCGTATGTTATTAATTGATCCAGCTACGCCGAACATTTTGAAATTCGTCGACAGACGGTCGTAAATTACGGTCGGCCACTTTTACGAGCCGTGTGTTTATTGGCAGACACCACCAGATCCACTTCCACCGCCTCATTGATGGCTTGTTTCCACCAGACTGATTTCCCCTTCAAATTCCCCCGCTACGTAACCTTAGCCTCGCTGATCTGATACATTCTACAACTTCATCACAGACCCCTCTTTTTTCTAATCACAATCGGAAAGTTGGTATTTCTTCTCTAATCTTTCCCATTCTTGTCTGTACACAGAATAGTTTTTGTTGATATTTTCATGGAGGTACAAGAAACTGGAGGGGACATAACGTTATAAAAGTGTAGCCGATCAGACTTATGTATTTGTGGGGAATACTTAGAGTGAAAATTATATCATTCATTTATTTTCTGTATTCAAGATGTGGGAATAAATTTGATGATCTTGAGCGGCTATCCAGCGACTTCTGGCGACTTCACTCATTGCCCCCCTGGAAAGAGGCAACGCTTTAGGCCGGTTTTATGCACCGCGTTCCCTGCCGCGCGACAATGAACGCCGCGATTTAATTATCATCAAGTCAAATGTGTCGTTTTATCCATGTCGCGCGTTTCAGACGTGTTTTTTGTCGTTGAGCGTTTTAAAGATCAAGCGGCAGGTAATTAAAAGGCGCGATAACTGCTCAAGTGCATTTTAACTCTTTGGGAAGTAGTTTATCCGGTTTTATGCAAACGCGTGTTTTGTGTCGCTCGAGGCTCGATCCAGTCGACACCAAGTTTTTAAACCATTTTTAAAACCAAAATCAAAATTTGTTGAAAATTTAGATCTTTGAATTTTTTGAATTGTATTCATCATATTCACCTGAGTGAATATCGTTTTGAAATTTTCTTCTATGAGGAAAATGACGCTTTTCATTGGTCTCTGAATTTCACCATATTTACACCATCTTTGTTTTCCGAAGTGACCGAATTGTCACCGCGTTTTTTGTCGCGTTTAAAACGCGTAACCGAAGTGTCATGCAATTGTATTGCGTTTATTAAAGCGCGACAGGAAACGCCATGCATGAAACCGTCCTTACTCCTATAGATATTTATTTTTTCCACCAATATTCTCGTTATAGCCTATCTCTCTCTCTATATATATATATATATGAACTCTACAATGGCTATCTTTAAAAATGGCCACCACTCTACAATTCGTTGTAGATTAAAGCCATAAATTAGCGTTAAAGTAATCAATACGACTGCTAAATCTTAAAAGATGTTTTAAAAAATCATTTTAAGTAGCAAATCGTCTTTCACAGATGATAAGCAAAGATCAAACACTTGAAATTGACATGAAAGTGAAATCTTGTAAAAAGTATCTAATAAGTTTGAAATTGGCGGTGATATAGCCGCGAATGGTGTCACATTCCAAGCAAGAGGGCATTGCTTGATTCCATTTCCGGTTCCACTTTTTTATATTGACGGTATAGTTTATGCGTCCTCCACTTTCTCATAACTCCATGGATATTTCTTTATCTAAGTGAGCATGGTTTGAAAGAATATGAAATAAGTTCTCTCATTATCAATAACATGTTTCTAGCCAGTAGTTATTGCAGAGTCGATGTGAGAAAAGGAGGTGTAGCTATATTTGTTAGTCCTAGGTTTTTAGATGTTGCAGGTTCAAAGTTCACTCAATTGAATATTGATGACTTATGTAGCACTAGAAATATTGAAGTGTGCGGCTTTAGTTTTAATATTGGTAGGGACTCTTATATCATTGTAGGTCTATACAGGTCTCCAAGCGGTGACACCAGTGTATTTTTTGAGGGGCTTGAAATATTGTTTGATAGAATTTTTAAAAGAGTTTCTGATAAAATTATTGTTACCGGCGATTATAACATAAATGTTCTGAATAATTCTCCCGATCACAGAAAGTTTATTAATATTCTACATCAGTTTGATTTGTACTACACGATTAATGAGCCAACGAGAATTACAATTGATAGTAGGACAGCCATTGACAACATAGTCACAAATATTAATGTTGAATGCTATGTTGTGCAGATTGTTCACACTTTGTTGTCAGACCATACTGCACAGTTTTTTTACACAAAATTTGCTCATGCTTCTGGTGGATTTAAAACGAGGCAGATGCCTTTTTATGCTCCTGCGTACAGCTGCTCTCAGGGAAATATAAGTAAGCTGGTAAATTCTTTGAGGGGGGAGTCATGGTCGTCTGTTTACGATGAGTCAGATGTGAACGAACAGTTTACACAGTTTCATAAAATATTTCTTAGTCACATGCGTATGAACTGTCCTTTAAAAAGATCATGCAGAAAGTCACAAAATAATAAGAGATTAAAAGGGGATTGGATTACGGATGAAATTATTCAGATAAGAAACGTATTGAAATTAGTTAAAATCAAGATAGATAATGGTGAAATTGTGGATAGGGAGCTAATAAAACGGATTCAACAAACTTAAGACAATAAAGTTATACAAGCCAAAAAACAATTCATTAGTAATTCAATTCTAAGTGCTGCAAATAAATCCAAAAAAAGCTGGGAGGTAATTAATGAATTCAGAGGTAGAAAAGAAACACTTCAACCAAATATAGAGCTGGAACAAAATGGAGAAATTTTCACAGATCCTAAGGACATTGCTAACGCTTTTAATAAATTTTTTATTTCAATGGCTCCAACTTTCGATGTTTCAAATTCAAGTTCATATAGTGACAATGCTCTATTTTCTAATAATCTCTACTGTGAGAATAGCCTTTTCTTCTTTCCAACAGATTTTAACGAAATAATCAATTTAATAAAAAGTCTCAGAGCAAAAAATAGTGTTGGGTTTGATAATATTCCAATGAGTATAGTTAAAGAATGTTGCAATGCAATAGTCGAACCTCTAGTTTTCATAATAAATAACGCACTTAAGGCAGGTATATTTCCGGATTTACTAAAAATAGCTAAGGTGAAACCATTGCTCAAGAATGGTGTCAGAACTGATATAAATAACTACAGACCCATTTCCATTTTGTCTGCTTTTTCCAAGGTTTTTGAGAAATTGATCTACTGCAGGATAATGAATTATCTTGAGAAATTCGGGTTAATATCTTCTTGTCAGAATGGCTTTGTAAGAGGAAAATCTACTGTATCTGTTGCTGTAGCCTTCATTGAAAGTATTATTGATCAGGCTGATAGGGGGGATTTCGTCATGGGAACGCTTTTGGATTTATCCAAAGCATTTGATAGCGTAGATACAGACACCCTCATCAATAGGATCTCAAACGTTGGAATTAGAGGTGTTGGGTGTAGTTTAATTAAGTCTCACTTGTCCAATCGGTTTCAATACGTTACTATTAATTCTGAAACCCATGTAGCTGATTCAATGCATCTAAAAGTCACAAGAGGTGTACCACAAGGGTCCATTTTGGGTCCCTTGCCTTTTGTTCTGTATACTAATGATCTGCAATCTTCTGTCCCAGTAGGTGTTAATGTTACTTTGTATGCCGACGACACAACATTGATGTTTAATGATAGGAGCCTTAATGACCCTGAAATAAATGCTAATATACTCACTAACCTGATTGTTCAATATTATAACAAATCGTTTTTATCAGTTAATCCCAAAAAGAGTAAATTTATGCAATTTGGTTTTAAACACCATGCCTTTGAACCGGTGATTAGTATTGGAGACTCAATTGTGGAAAATGTCACAGAAGCAAATCTTCTGGGTCTGATAATTGACAGGAATCTTTCATGGGATGCTCATATTGAAAAACTTGCAAGCCGTATAAGCAGTAATTTATTTGTCCTGCGGAACATTATCAGCTATGTACCCCTTGAAACAGGAAGAGTTCTATATTTTGCACTAATTTATTCACACATTTCATATGGCATAGAACTTTGGGGAGCTACAACTTTGCAGAACATGAATAAAATATTTATTCTGCAAAAACGTGCAACAAGATACCTGGCAGGATTAGGCTTTAACCGCACTTGCCGAGATGCATTCAGAAATCTATCTATTCTCACCGTTCCATGCATTTTTATTTATAAAGTAATTTTATTCGTGGCTAAGAATATCAGAAATTTCACTACAAATTCAGACGTGCACCATTATAATACTAGACATAGGAACAATCTGAGTGTACAGTCTCATAGGCTTTCTCTTCATGAGAAAAAGCCCAGTTATATTGGAGTGAAATTGTTGAATAAATTACCAACTCATTTGAAACACAGGACAGCTACCTTCAAAAGAGATTTATACCGATTTTTGGTTGAGAAAAGGTATTATAGTTTAGACGAATTTTTAAATGACACATATACATAACGTATATATGAGGTTTAGATATTACTTGATGTTAAATTTATTTGATGTTATAAAAAGTGCATTCACATAATATATGACTGTATAAAATAATAATTGATTGACTGTAATACTAGAATTTTATTGACGTTGTTCAACTTTATGGATATTTCTGTATTGTGTTGAATAAAATAAATATTCTATTCTATTCTATTCTATTCTATTCTATTCTATTCTATTCTATTCTATTCTATTCTATTCTATCTCTATTAGATTTACTTACTTTATGCCGGCTCCACACATGCGGCATTCGGCGAAAGCCGTATATTCGCCAAGTGGCGAGCTGCCCGTGCTGGTATTTGCCGAGTAACGAGCAGAGTTTTTCATACATGCGAGTTTTTCAGAGCACAGTGCTCGTTGCGGGACTAGGGTTACCATACGTCAGGATTTGTCCTGACATGTCAGGATTTCGAAGCTCTCGTCAGAACTGCGGTCTTTTTAAATGAATTGTCAGGATTTTTTTATATTCAACGAAATACAAAATATATTCAAGTACGCAGGCGCAGTGTACATCTTAATATATAATTCCGTAAGTCAAATTTTTGTAAAGAAATTGTGAGTGACTGGATGGCCGTAGAAGGATGGGAGGGGTCTTATTTTAAAGGTCTTGACGTGAATTTTGAGGGAAAACTATTCATTTTTCTTATTTTTTCACCATAAATTCGCAACAGAATAAAACTTTTCCCATTAAAACAACATGGGGTTTAATTTGTTTACATCTTTTGAAATTAAAACAGCTGTGCCACAGAGTTGTCTTAGTTGTATATCTGTGTACTCATAGCCTAAAAAACTCATAGGACCTGCAAAACTTAGCGAATTTCTGTATTTTTTCAAATATTTATGAATATCTATAGGCTATATTTTTTTTTAATTTCTGGAAAAAAACACGAAGCGTTCTGTACTCTAGGGACCCCAAAACAAGTTTATATCGAGGTTCAGGGTGAAAGTAGCACATCACGACCAACTGCAATATTTACATTTCAAGAAATTCGCTCAAACCCAATAAAATAATTTTTTTTGGAAATTTCAAAATGGATGGTTGTTCTGCCTCAATAAAATTGACTTATTTTAAAGCGTAATAAAGAGCATCAACACAGAGAATCAATTTTAGAAAATTTCAAAATTCAAAATTTTTGCCCATGCCCAATTTTGCTAATTTACGTACTCAATCAGGGTTTGAAATTAAAAAAAAACTAGCTCCATATTCGCTTTTATCACCAAAAAATACTGATAACTAATCACTTTTTTCATATTGCACAGAAATTGACAAATAAAAAAATTTTCGACGCCATTTTGAAAATGGCTGCTTTTCTCAAAACGCACTGGTTTTTCGAGGTGGATGAGTTGAAATTCAAGAAAAAAAAAGATTAAAGTTTTTTCCTGAAACACTTTTTTAGCACCAAATAACTAACTCCATAGGGCAAGATACAGCTTTTGACAACAATGGTTTTTTCTTGATATCTTGAAAATTTGTTGAGCTAGAAGGCAGTGCAATACCTTAAAATTTTTGACTCCATGAGCTCTATCTTAAAGTCTAACAATAGAACTAAAATTTTCAAATACAACCCTTTTTTTCTTGAAAACCCCTAATTTTGGCGGGAAAATACCCCCGAAAAGGGGGTTAACCTTTTTGGATTTTCCTGGCTAACGAACTTGTCCAAGCTATTCACAAGAGGAAAGTGTATACCAAATTTGGTGGAAATCGGACATCTCCTTCAAAAGTTATCGTGCTATCAGACACATAGATAGATATATATATATATATATATATAGATATATATATATCTACATATATAACATTTTGTGCCACTATGATTTTTGTACTCTGGGGG
This sequence comes from Conomelus anceps, assembly GCA_948455865.1. Taxonomy (NCBI): domain Eukaryota; kingdom Metazoa; phylum Arthropoda; class Insecta; order Hemiptera; family Delphacidae; genus Conomelus; species Conomelus anceps. The sequence continues at coordinate 45,240,469 of OX418221.1, forward strand.
CTCCAAAACAAATTTCCATCATGGTCCCGGGTGAAAGTCGCACATCACGACCTGCTGTAATAGCTGAATTTGAAGAAATTCGCTAAAACATAGTTTATCCAGAGGTTCTGACTAATTATCAAATGCAATAAGTAAGTAGTGATTTCTATTCATGTAAATAAAACTTGAATTAAACCAAATTTTAATTGTTTTTTATACTTATTATTTTCAAAATAAAAAAGTTTACTGTTTTAGAGGCTATTGTCCCTAAAAACCACCATTTAAATGTAAATGTATCTACTGTATATAATATATTGTATACAGTTTGTGTTGTAAACTATATTATAATGCTAGAAAATCATTGCTTATTTATAAATGACCAATGAAGGTTGATAAAAAATTTATGTATTTTGGTTTTTTAGGGGCTTTTGCCCCTACAAGCCCCTAGTAGAGTGTATTGCCACCTTGAAAAGAGTATTCCACCTTGAGCTATGTGGCCATGGTGGAATGATACAAAGCTGTATCATTCCACCATGCTATGTGGCAGTTGTTGGGGAGTGGTGCCTTATATCGTGAGAGAAGGAGGGTCAGCATATATACGCAACCTTATACAAATATATTTTATGCTTTGTATTACACAGCTATTATATTTTCGTAGTTTCAGGACTTTTCTGTGGAAATCAGACTTTTGTCAAGACTTTTCAATTTTCCGTATGGTAACCCTATGCGGGACTAGCCCGAATCGTAGAATAGCGAACAAACATGGATGACGATGATGTTATTATTTCTTGTGCTGCCTTCGTTGTTATCGCTGGAGGCTATTTTTATTTTTGAAGAAAAAATGAAATCCAAGGAAAAGGAGGTGATGGGCGATATCATTAAAGGAATATTTCGCACACTAATTGTATAATATTAGTAGTCCTTGAATTTGATCTTCGTTTCAACTACATTATAACGATACGCCTGTTGTAAAATTTATTTTTAAATCGGTTCATTACCCACTTAAACTCAATACAACAAAATTTGAACAACATGGATTTCTGGGCTCTAATTATAGATTTTGTTTAAAAAGTATTTGCTCATAAAAGTATTTTCTAAAATGCTTAAAAACATGTGAGGAAATGCACTAACAGTGTTAAAAAAAGAAGATAATAATAAGAAAAAAAAACGTCAGCGGACCCTAAAAATAATAATAGATTATAATAACAATAGATGAATAAACATAATTAATTAATCAACAAATATAAAGAATTATAAATGTAGGATTATAAATTTAAAAAAAACAAAAGTTTTAAATGAAATCGAACGTGGATTTGAAAATATTAACAGGTAGCACTTCGCAAGTAGACAGCCGCTACTTGCCGAGTACACGAATTCCCATCCACACTACTCGTATAAATTCGACGCGTGTCTGCTCGGGACTCGGTGAATGACGCATGTGTGGAGCCGACATTACACTATACTTCCAGAAATTCGTAGTCTGCTTCTTTCTTTTTTTCAGCATATTATCTACATCTTTTTTTATCTTTCTTCTTCGTCTTCTCCTCATTCTTGTGTCTAAATAGATGAAATAAATTTTTAAAGATACATGAGGCAGGAAAGAGAAAAAACATGAATAGATTATTCACATTCGTGTAAAGACTAACGTCTTCCTAACGCTTTTTTCTTCTTCTTTTTCTACTCCTACTTCTTCTTGATCTTCCAGCTTCTTCTTCTTCTTATTATTTTCTACTCCCCCCCCCCCAACATTCCACATCCCAATCACCAAAATAAATCCAGACCAAGTGTGCGTATCCAAGATATCCCCTTCAATCACACCTCACATTAAACTCTTTACTACTGGTCAATCCCTTTTACACCCGTCCATCATCCACTCCTGTACCGATAACTGACTGACTGTGCACCTTTTAATGTGTATTTCGGCGATGGCCAAATTTTACGATCCTCGAATATATGCGTTTGCGCTCGTGTGTGTGTGTGTTTGTGCGTAGCGCGCCACCACTCGTTCGTAAGTCAGTCGTGAGTTGTAAAATTTTAATGGCAGCCATTCGCATTGCTCGTTAATCTTTTAACCTGGTGTCGGACTACCAGGGGGCCGAACAAGGCAAAAGTCAACCGCATGTGACGTCACGGTCTATTTTCGCGCTTTGTTTCTGTTTGCTGATGAATCACAGGTCGTCGAAATTACTTTGCTGTGGCTGATGATAACTTTACCAAAAATATTTTTACGATTGATTAATGATTTTGGTTCACAGCAATAACTCATTTTAAATAAATTTGAATCACTCAATAGTAGTAGTTCTATGAACAGTGGACCTCATGCCCAAAATTAAAGTTACTTACACAGGGTATATACAGGTACTCGATATACTCAATGATAACCACCATCGCAAAATCAAACACAATAATCATACCTAACCCTTGTTTCAATTTGCTTAGTCTTCTTCATGTCTGTTTTCCACAAAAAGTCTCTCTGAATCACATCAACAAGGCTGTGTTTTCAATTTGCAAGACAGCTGATTGCTCAAATTAGATTTTAGATGTATGATGAATGAGTTTATAAAACAATAATAATTATTTTTGTATATAATTTACTTAGTAACCACTTACTATTATATTTAATTGAAATATTAGAAATGAAACAAACAAATATGTTATTCTTATGAGTGATTACTTTATTTTTATGCATAAGGCTCAACCAGATGTTACGATCTATGATTCCAATTGCGTAATGATGGAGAAGCTCATTTTAAAAATCATAATGTTCCTATAGAAGAAGGCCTGGTTGCTTTTCCTTAGAATTATCCAGTAAATGCAACATAATTAAAAAAAAACCTGATACATACATCGCTGCGCATTACTAAAAGGAACATTCATGCCAAATTTAAAAGGAATCAGTTCACGCGTTCAGCCGTAAATACGTTACAAACAGACAGAATGCAGAACATTCGACTTGAGGGTCCTCTCTTCGTTCAGTCAAAAAAACCTAGATAACCTATTAAGAATATTTTTTTTCAACTTTTCAAATGAAAAATAATTTTATTGACATCAGTAGGAATTAATGAGAGTTCTGATGCGGCCAATCAGAAGACAGGGGGGCGTGGCCATGCCCTTCCCCCCTTCCCCCTCCCCCAGGTCATCCATTTTGTAAACGCCCGCCCCTTCCCCCCTGTCCCAGTCAGCCATTTTGTTTTTAAGGTCACATACCCCCCTTCCCTATGTGCCCCCACTTTATTCCCAATAGATTAAAGGGGCACCCCCCGCAAGCACCAATGAGAGAGGACCTTTCCCCCGCCGGAAGGTAGCCCAATAAATATAGAACATACAGCTTTATATCTATATATACATGCTTGCAATTAGTATATCTATGTTTGGGCATATCTGTAACCTATATCTGTATATACAACATACGCATCTATATACCTATATATACTTGCTTGCAATTACTATATCTATATTTGCAATAGCATCAGCCCCCCGCCGCCAGATTTAGCTATTAATTGCGGCTGCACACTTGCTACCTCCTGCTGTGATTCTCAATGCCCTCTCTCTCTCTTTCGCACGTGCAGTGTTAATATACCCCCCTGCCCCCCAGCCCCATCCAGTGCTTCAGCTATTAATAATACTTCCGCCCCCCTGCTGTGAAAAAACTATTTCATAACGTTTAAAAGCAGAGCACGTGCACAAGTTTTATGTGTGTGTGTGTGTGTGAGAGAGAGACACGCTCTCAGGTCATTAACCTTAGAATTTAACGGTCGCAACGCGTGCTTAGCAGCTGGGGGACTGTACACAGAAATAGAATATTTCTACACTCCCCGATTCCTAGATTGATAGCGTTGTAATAGACGTTCTTGTTGGGGAGGTAAAAACAAACTACTATCATATTTTATCGTTGGCTCATCCATTCCAATAAGCCGAAGAAATTCGCTGACAGTATGTTCTGGCAATAGACCTCGTCCCTCCAACTCTTTATAATCAAACGTTCTGGCAGCCATTACACATTTTTCTATCAAATAATAGGCATATCTATACATCAGATCATTTAAATGTCTCTTGAAATCTCGATTATTATGCACATAATCCATTAATAGGTCCTGTGATATTTTTACAGCTGTGTTAAGTTGTTCATATGAGATGAATCCTGCTTTTTCAATTATAAACTCTTTTTTAGTGAGTAAATTTTCCCTATTGAATTCATCTTGAGTGAGTAGTTTATCTCTTTCTGCCTTTGCCTCTTTGCTAATAATTTTCATCTCATTATTGAGGGTATGTCTACTCACCAGCACACTAGCCTTCTCCTGCTCAAATTCTCTCCTAGTTAAAACAACCTGTTCTAAATCATGCATGCGTTTTTCCAACACATTGTTAATTATACTTAATCCACTATTGAGATTTTCAAATGACACAAGTTGGGTTCTTTCATTGTTAAATTCTGTTCTAGTTAAAACAGCTTTCTTCAACTCACTCAATTCAAATTTCAACTTGTCAAAATTTGCTACTAATTTTTTTAACTCCTCTAATTGCTTCGCATGCACTGTATGCAGCCTACCGAATCGATCGGTGTTCATTGTTCGAATGTCGAAATTAATTATCAACACCTCGGTACATTCGCTCCAGCGGACAGGTTCCAACGCCCCGATTTGTGTTGCTTGTCAAGAAGGAACAGCAATGACGTCACCACCCCAGCTCATGTCTTTAGTCGGCTATTCTCACTTTACACGATGTTTCGCAGAGGGGTGAGGGGGCGCCCTCTCCGCATTTCTTCTAACATACTCTTTCGCAACAGCCGGTTTCACCCAGCCTCATCTCTCTCATATTTCTTTCTCTCCTCTTTCGCTCTACCGAACAGCTTCCTGCCAACGCGGGCTGTCCTCGCTTTTTTTACTGTATGAAGTTAGCTTCCCGCAGTTCTTGCAATATCGAATCGATTTCAATATCATGTGCAGAATTACCGGCATTTTTAGAACCCATTAAAATAAATAACCGTTCAACTAGTTCGTTAACATCATCCCAGAATATGTAGTTTCTATCACGTGATTTATTTCTAACAAAATTCAATAATCCCTTCCCATACTTTGAACGTTTTTTGGGTGGAAAAAGTTTCTGTATAATTTGAGATTTTTTACCAGAATTGCGAATTACGTAACCCTGGTTATTAATATGTACAGATGTGAGTGATAATATTTTTTTATATTTCGCCAAATCTTTGTTATTGTAGAGATTTGAATTTGGCCTACTGTTAAACAATAGCTCCAACAAACCATGAGTCATTCTAAACCTTTGTTCGCCGACAGTTATAAAAACATCATCAAAACTTACGGGCTCATCGGCGATAAAATATAAATTTTGTTTATGATCAAATCGTATACCATAAGGAATAGAATTATCTAATTTCTCGTTATGAAACACACCTAAATAGTTGTCTAAAATTTCTTCTATTCGAGTGCGACGGTTAGTAATATTCAAAGTTGAATCAAAGAAAGCAGATTTATCATTAGCAGAAATATTTACATCTTCCTCCACCCCCTCCTCCTTCTCCTCCACCTCCTTCTCCTTCTCCTTCTCCGTTACCAACGGTTCAACCTTGTGTTCTTTTTCGCGCTTTACTGTTTCATTGGCAGAGATTGTGCTCTTTTTGAGTTCAATTAATGGAGTAATTATTGGTTCCAACCTTTTACGATTAAATTCTTCACTCTGTGTTTGAAAACCCAATAAATTCCTATGCTTATCCAAAATAGTTTTTCTCAACTTTTTAATTCTATCTGTTAAACTTTCCGCACCATGCGCGAGGCGTTTCTTAACTTTCTCCATTAATGCCGCGACGTTGAATGACAAAAAATCGTGCAAACACCGAAGTTACCTCATTGCAAAGGAATCTTTATGAATTTATCCAATTGCTCTCTGTATCTTCCATTTTCAGCCTTACATTCGGTAAAAATTGAGAGAAATTTATGTGGAGCATTTGACCACACTCTGTTACACATTTTTCTGAAATCTGCAAAAGTCATATCTTCCCCTACAAAATCCCTATAAATTAATTTCAAATTTAATTGATCAAGTTTAAAAATAACTAGCAAGTTTGCGTTATCTCGGATGTGATGTTTCATTATCGCACCGTAACTTTGTACCAAGTAGGCTGTGTCAATTTCGCGATGTCTACCCATCGTGAAAAACTCACGAATTTGTGGTACACGTCTTAGTTGAAGATTGTCAAAAATAATAAATGAAAACCGATCAACTTTGTTGGGATGTGGTATCGATTCTACATTGTCTGATAAATGAAAAGTAACACATTTTATCTTTGAAAATACCTTTTTCAAAAACTCATATTTATCCTGGTACAGAGACTTGCTAAATAAGTATAAATGTTTAAACTTTAATCCATTTTTATGGAAAATTAAATTCAAAACAGTGTTTGATTTTCCACTACACGATCTTCCAATCAGGATAATGCGTGCATTATGTGGTAATAAACTCCCGTTTTTACTCTCGGTGTGCGGTTTACCTGTAATAACATCATCAAAATTGATGATGGGTATGGTCGTATCCTTTACCATTGTATCACTATGATAGCCAATGGATAACTGAATAAAACACATGCTTCAACATATTATATCAATTTATTGATAATATTTTTCAGTTCTTTTCCAATATACAACATTTCGCTTATTTACAATATAATACATATTTACAATATAATACATAGTATTTACAATATAATACATAGTATTTACAATACAGTTCTTAACCTAGTAAATTCTTTCTCTCGATCCATGTAGGTTCGCTGAAACCTAACCATTTAACCAATATTTTATCTTTATTTTTCCTTATAATTTTCTCTACTAAATAAACTTTCTGCTCCTCCTCATCCAGCTTTGTTTTTTTCATTTCTTCTTCGTAGAAACGGCCAGAAATTATTTCCCCTTTCAAATCACGCAAGATGTAAGTAGGTGGCTTAGTCGGATAGACTGAATGAATTATAAATAATTCCCCACTCCAATTAATATTATACGATTTGTCGAAAACCTGTCTGTACTTACTAATGCGTACAACATCGCCCAATTTAAATTTCGGTTTTATTCGTTTAGATTTCAAACGCAAGTTCTCATTGGCCGCCTTATTAAGCGATGCTATTATATGATTTCGATGTTTTTTGCGAACATCAGATGGCCGCATTTGAATTGTTCTGTGGAAAGCATTATTATACTCTTTAACCATTGTTGGTAATGCTCCTACCCATCGTTTTGTTCCATGCTGCGTTAAATATTTATAGATTTTCGATTTAATAGTTCTAATAAAACGTTTGACTATTGCAGCTTTTTTCTCACTAAAAACATGGTAATGTTTAATATTATACCTATCCAATAATGCTTTTACTTTTGTATTAAAAAATTCGGTACCTTGGTCTGTCTGAAAAAATTTAACATTTTTATTTTTACGAATAATTGGTTCAAGTGCAGCATACACAGAGCCGGCACTTTTGGATTTTATTGGCACACAATAAGCATATTTAGAAAAACAGTTAATTACAGCTAAAATAAAAGTAAAATTTGAATTATGTTTTGCTAATGATGACATATCAATCAAATCTGCCTGAAGCAGATCCACCTCACTTTTAATCTCATATTTTCTCCTATTAAAATGTACTCTTGGCACAGAATGCAATTCTTGTGCTAATCTATGTCTAAGATCATTCATTTTTGTCGACATCACACACGTGTGATATATCTCAACTGCCTCGGCACGCGTCACATGGGTAAACTATTTTTAGCCACCCTCTTTTTGTGAAGCAGCACGCCTCACTTCTCCTCTCCTCACTCACCGCCTCACACTTTGAGAGGAAGGTTCTTCTTCTACTACTTCTTCTTCTTCTTCTTCTTCTTCTTCTCCTTCTTCAACTTGGGGGATTCTATAATGACCCCATGCCAAGGTATGAATCCCATCCGGGGCAATATACCTTTTCGTATCAAAACACGAGAGAGCAGTTTTAGCACATGCAATCTGATATACTTTATGACAATAGCTCCTTATCATATTGAACCTCTCGTAATGTGTGCTTCTTTCGAATAAACATTTTTTGTACAAATCATATGTTAGACAGCGATCTTTAACAGATTTTTTTACACCCTTAGCTACGTTTTTATACAATTCATTCTCATCATCTACATATTTAAAACTATACATTTTGGGCCGTAAGCCAGCAAAATGTGTGATAATTTTCGAATTTGTCTCATCTTTAAATTTCCCAACCACTTTTTTATTTACAAGACTATAACATTTGTGAGTGGTTGGGTAATCAGATTTGTCAAACCAATCTAGGTTATTCCTAATATCCTGGTACACATCCTCAGTTTTTATTTCATAGAAAAGACTATCCGTATCCGACATTAATAGATTCACATTTTCAGGACGATATATGTTCAAAATTTTGTTGTAGTGGAAATCAAACATTAGGTGTTTACTCAATTCCAAAATGGTGAAACCTGCATAAATTGGTTTGTTCAAGCATATTTCAGATTTTCTTGAAAACACCCCAATTACATTTTCATCAAAAATCACCCAGCGTTTACACAATGGCCTGGAAACATATTTATCCAATTTTCTCTCATCTGTTATGAGATTTACGGTACAATGGTGTCGATTACCCTGGAGAGATTTTCCGTATATTATATTCGATAAATTTTTAAAGTTCTGAACTTCGAATTTATTCCTTGCATTTCGCCTACATTCCGTATTGAATTGAATGTAAGGTTGTAGCCAACGGGACTGTGTAAAACTAATTACCCTATGAATCTTCGTTAAACACATACCCAACTGAGTGTAAAGCTGGAGATTGCGATAATGAATTACATATTTTGTTCTATCATAAAGTGTTGCAAGGAGTTTTGTCGATGATTTGTGTGAATCGTGTTTTTGATATTCAGACATCAGGTGAAGGGGGGCTGCTTCTTTTGTGGGGGCAAGGGGAAACTGATTGTGAGAATCGTGTAAGTATTGTGGATACTGCATATCAACCTCCAGAATGTAGCCAATTTCTGAATCGGCACTCAAGTTTAAAAAATCTACTTGTGCGATTTCATTCTCATTCAAAAATTTAAAATTTCCGCTTGGGAGAGGTTCACACATTGCGTATCCATATAAATTGTTAGCATCCAGGTAAACAAGGTAATTAGTAGGTTTACTCTCATCATAATTCGACATATATGGGTTGTTCGCTTCAGCGAACCTATGCGGAATGACCGATAATCCTCCTCTCACTGCACCCTCAATCATAAGATGAATATCAATGTCCCGAATCAAACCAAGCTCCACCTGTGTGTATTTTAACATACAATTCCATGAGAAATGTGCCAATGAGAGAAAGTGGCTAGCATCCAATCCATATTTGTCGAATAATGATGAGCGCATATCCTCAAAAACATCGGCCAAAAGCAGAACATCTGTTAGAAGGTATAGATCGTGATATTCACCAAGAGAGGAAATATTACATGCTTTCCACACCTTCTGTGCATGCTCATATTCAGCCGGATCCAATGGTGAATCGTTCAAATCATTGTGGAATGCTTCTATGGGAGGAAGACACGTTTCATTGAACTTTTCAGCACAATCAAAATAAGTGTATGGATACACACCCTTTTTGATTAAAAGCTGGTGCTGTTCAGGTGTTCTGAATACAGTGTACATCCTTTTAAATTTCGTTTCCAATTCAGTACTTTCTGACAAATTTTTTACAAGTGAATCTAATGAAGCATTCATGAACTTAAAACTATCTAAAAACCTAATTTTACCAATACTAATTGTCATAAATTTTTCAGAGGAATTGGCGATGCAATGTATTTTTCTTTTGCATTTCCCCAAAGCTTGCACAATAAAATGGGAATCGTACCCTGCGAAATTATGTATATAACATGGAATAAAATCGGGTGATTTAGCATTTAAATTACAGGCTTGGTGAGCTGCACAAATAAATTCGCCTGATTCGTGCGAGTGGTGTTTGCATCTCACCTCACCAATCAAGAAATCCTTCCCACATAAACCACATTGTTTTGCATCATCAAATACTTGTTGTTCACGCTCATTTAATGGAATCATCGGTATTTCGCGTTTCATATCATTATAAAGCATTTCACCCAAATCTGTTACATCATCAACGAATGTTTTAATAATTTTTTCACTTTCATTTCGCGCGCGATAAAGAATGGGTCCATGACAAATTTCACCATGTATATTTAACACTACAAAGCAATACCCGCACGCAACATGCTCACGTGTCTTTTTTGTGAAGCTACTAGTAACAGGGTCTGAAGCATCAGCTTCTTCTTCCCCCTCTTCTCCGCTTTTAATTGGTAAAATAAACGATTCAAAATCGGCGTAAATTACATATTTAGGTTTAAGCGTATAAGTATAGTTTGTAAATTTGATTACATCACCTTCTTTGGGTAGCACCGTTCTTTGCGCTGCGAACTTTGAACAAAGCTCTTGATGCCTTTCCAAATTTTGTTTTCCATCTCTATTTACCATTTTGTCAGTTGTGAAACGATGAAAACAAAATTCGCATATGTGCAGCTCCCCATTATGTTTTGATAAATGACTCAAAAGACGCGATAAACCATTCTTTCCGTTCGCGGTATTGATCAAGCAAAAATGTGATTTATGCGGTGCGGTTTTAGTTGTTAAAAGCAAAAGATTCACCTGATATCTGCGTTGTCTATATATGCTACATCTGTAGGGATAGAATTTCTTTCCATCATCGTCGTACGCAATTACATTAATCGATATGTTGGGATTCAAAATTTCAATTTTCCTAACATCTCTCATGGAGGCTGGGAAGTTAACACCGTTTGTGTTGAGTGTATGAGCAAACTTGCTCAGATATTCAACAGTCATATGTGTACCTCGACGATGATGGAAATAAGCGAGAATTGACCACAAAAGGCATTTCTCGTCATTGAAATTTTTTATGTTAATCACACACTTTTTCCTTACAATAAAATCGGGAGTCTCTACAAAGGAAGATGAGGATGTGTACATAGGATTATACCGAATTATGTTTAAATCTAAAGAATGTATTCTACTCAAAACCCACCCACTACCAAATTTTGTAAAATTCTGGAAAGAATTTAAAATTTTCTTAATAGCTAATTCATAGTACTTGTTCAATTCATCTAAATTTTCACGAACATTCACACATATTGCCGAGTAGCTGTGAAAGTTTACAGTACTCGAAATTTGTTCACTTTCCTCGGGCAAAACAATCAATTTTTGTAATATAATATTTAACACTAAAAACCATTTCACATTTCCGTGGAAACGGTCTGACTCCTCGACGATCTGGTTCAATACTATGGGTTTTGTAGATTCCAAAGTCGATTCCACGTCCAGCTCCTCGTCTAGATAGGTTATACGGTGACGTATCGCGTTATTGTTCAATCCACGCAGATCCTCGATTGTATACCGCATTTTGACGAATTAGTGCTCTCTCTCTCTCTCTCTCTCTCTCTAAAACAAAACAAGTTAGTAGCGGATTAGAAGTTGATCACCACGGACTATTCTAAATTACGAATGATTGACTTTCAAAGGAAGCGATTCCACTGCGTTCTCCAACTGAAAGGTTAAAAAAGATTATGAGTGTGAAACAGATTATATCTATGGATATAAACGTGGCGGTAGACGAGGAAGAAGAAAAGTTTATTAAAAATAAATCCTCGTTCGAAAAACAATTAATACATAAATTACGCTACCACCGCTATGAGTGCTATGGAAGACAATATGGACACTATTGCATGTGTATAAATCCTGCACTCAATGAACCATTACACCAATTTATTGGAGAATGTAATTCAGATACTTGTTTTTATCGAATAATGCAATTACATATTGCAGATAACCATCACGAATCGTGTAATGGCGTCTATCATACATTTAATATGTGTAACAACAAAATTGATAAATTTTTGTGTAATTCATCCAGAAAATTTCGGTGTGGGAAAAATTGTAAATTATTTCAAACACTCAAGTGTGCTGGTAAAACTAAGTAGGAATACTGAACGTAAGTTTACTCCTCCAATGTACAACAATCGGCAGCAGAATTAGTTGAATGGAGATACTCGCATGCAATGTGTTTTCTGCAGAATAATAGTTTCTACCGAGAAAAATAATTCGAAATAATGCGCAGTCAATAATCACTACTTACATTGTAAAAGGGTGATGGCAAATGATGAACTCTCTCTCTCTCAGATGTGTGCTCTCTCTCAGATGTGTGCTCTCTCTCAGATGTGTGCTCTCTCTCAGATGTATCCTCTCACTCAGATGTGTGCTCTCTTACACTCCAGTGGTACAACTGATCTAAAACAAACATGTTAGTAGTGGATTAGAAGTTGATCAGCACACTATGGATCAATCACATGTTTTAATGTACGAAAGATTGAGGTTGTTGAGTTTTGATGAGAGATGGAAAAAATTCGAATCTCCCCTTTTATCACCTAAACATTTAGCTAAACTGGGATTTGTATTCAAGACGCCACCAGACACAGTGCAGTGCGTGTTTTGTTTAGTTGGTTTGGAAAAATGGCTAATAACAGACGATCCCGAAAAAGAACATGAAAAACATAGTCCGAATTGTGGGTGGAGGAGAATGCATAATATTTCTATCGAGAATGAAAATTTTAATAATCATCGGGATTACGACCAGCGAATAAAGACATTTTATCAAAGATCAAAGCCTCACTGGTCAAACTCAATTAATAAGAGGATATTGGTTTTTAAAAGAAATGTTGAATATTTCGCGAGTAATGGATTTTTTCTACATAAAACGGGTTATTTGCAATGTGTATATTGTAAAGTAATTATTGCAGATTCGAAAAAACTGTGTCATGCATCGTTTTGTGTATATAATAAGAACAGTCTTAAAGGGGAAGGAGGAGAAGGAGAAGGAGAAGGAGAAGGAGAAGGAGAAGGAGAAGGAGGAGGAGAAGGAGGAGGAGAAGGAGAAGGAGAAGGAGGAGGAGAAGGAGGAGGAGAAGGAGAAGGAGGAGAAGGAGAAGGAGGAGGAGAAGGAGAAGGAGGAGAAGGAGGAGAATTAATTAAAAAAGTAAACAAACCTGCGCAACGAGGAAGCCGAAGAATCACTTGTAGACTTGGAACGTCTCTAGTTGGAACTGAAACATACAAAATAGGGAAAAATGGATCAGATTGCTGTTTAAAAATTTGGATTATGCACACTTATTATCAGATTATGGAGGTGTCGCCTGCATTAAGGTGTGAGAAGATTTATTGTAAATATTATTGAACAATTACTATTTCTATTACAATTGCTCCAATTTAATATGCAAGATTTTTTGCACTAACAGTATTTACCCAAAAACTTGTAAAAATGTGTGATTGGGTTGAAGATAATTTTTATGAGTTTGATTATTTTATGACTTTATTTCGAGTTTGTTATAATTGATTATTGTAAAATAAAGATTTGAATTATTATTGCTCACCTTTGTTTCAAACTGTTGTGACGCTTTCAAAATGATCACTCTTCTTGTTGTGGCGTTCAAAACGCAAATGGTCTTTTATCGCTGTGCGCGGATAGCTAAAGTTCAAACTGTTGTGACGCTTTCAAACTGATAAAGATGATCACACTTTTTCGATCCGATAACTATGACGTTCAAAACGCGAATGATCTTTTATCGGTGTGCGCGGCTAGCTAAAAAAGGATTGCGGGATGCGATGAGCATTCCTCTTTGGAGTAGGTGAGCACCTAAAAGAAGGAAGCACGCAGGAAGCTCTCGCTGGCACGCGCTCGCTTCTCCCCCTCAACACGGTGTGCTATTTTTATCAGTATGTTTGCGTCTGTCAACATGGAATGTGCTTTGGCGATGCGCAACGTCTGGAAAACGATAGTACTATTTATATTTCTATTATGCTGTTTTAATAGCTTATTACTTTTTCGTGTTGCACCATCTAGTCTGATACAGCAAAATGATACGCAATTTCTTTTCAATTCCTTTGGATCGTCAACTTCACTGAGAAATCATACTTTATTCAATATTAAATCTTGCGTTAATTCGTATTATAAAACACCAATTTCCTTTGAAATTGGGTTGATACATTGGTATAAATTTATGGTTGATGAGCGAGAAACAGTTTGTAATTTCTACAAATACTATAGCGTTCTTGCAAATTGTGCCAAGACTTTTAATGAAAAATCGAATTTTCTTTTGAAGAAAACTAATCAATTATGTAGTAGTAGTAATTACAGTTCAGTTTATGTTTAACCTTTGAAGGATGAACACTGTTAAGAAAAAGCGCTGCTCTGTTCGTAAGCGTAGTAGAGGTATTTTATCAAAAATTGGCAATGTATTGGGTACAGTGATAAATAAGGGGGTGGATAACCTCAATTTCGAGGCTCATTTACCTAATTATTCGTATTGCGGACCTGGTACAAGGTTAAGGTCAAGGTTAGCACGTGGAGACAAACCTATAAACCGTCTTGATGATTTATGTAAGACGCACGACATAGTTTACTCCCGAGCGTCTGATAACAAGACGCGGGCGGAGGCTGACAGGCACTTGGCAGATGGAGCTTGGGAAATTTTCAAGGACCCAAAAACGGGGTTATCTGAGAGGGCATATTCTTATCTCGTTACAAACATTATGAAAGCGAAATCCGCATTTGGTGGAGGTTTGAGAAAACGAAAAACGAGGGGAGTTAGAAAAACGCATAGCAATAGTATTAGACAAAAGGCAATCAATAGGTTAAAAAATCATATTGCTGGTCGCGGTTTTTATCTGAAACCATATCCAACAGGCGGAAGAATACTAGTACCTCCCACCCAATACGGTGTAACACTATTTCCTAAGGTTAAAAAGAAGCAAGGAGGAAAAAAGCAGAGGAAAAGACAGAGAAAAATGCAAAGATGAATGGCCCGCTGTCAAACTATGACCTGATAAAATGGTGCAAAATATTAGATATACCACTAAGGGGTATATATATGATTGATACACTTCCGAGTAAAATTCGAAATAATGAGCTCGCAATTGTTAATTTAGACAAACAGATTGGAATGGGAACACATTGGACTGCATATATTAAACGAGGGAAAAATGTGTATTATTTTGATCCGATCGGTGACTTGCAACCGCCACGCGAATTGGCAAAATATTGGGAAAAAGAAAATAATGTAAAAATATTCTATAATACCAACCAATTGCAGCGGGTAAACACAGACATTTGTGGGCACCTAGTGATTTTGTTTCTTGCTAATCAGTTGTAATTTTACGCTTGTGTTGAAAGCATTAGCTGAGTGAGGGATGGCTGTTATTACACTAACCTCAAAAACTAGTAATCTATATGAGAATTTAAACCATGCTCTGGAATTGGATAAAAATCGCGAATGGGAAATTGGATTGGTTAACTTGTGGACGTTTAATAGTATACCGAATATAATAAGGGGGAAAAATTCCAGTTTTAAATATGGAGATAAACTGGTGAATCTTGATACAGGATCGTACGAAATTGATAATATAATAAGCGCTATAAAGTTGAAATTGAACTTGAGCGATGAGTCTCGTTATACAACCGAATAATAACACTATGAAAGTTGGAATTTATTCCGATAAACCAGTAGATTTAACTTTTGACGATTCAATTGGTAAGACACTTGGGTTTGATAAACTTCTACTCGAAGCAAATACATGGCATTATTCAAATCATTTAGTCTCGATCAGTCATATTAATACAATCGTGGTGTCGTGTAATTTAGCATGTGGAAGCTTCGCTAACGGAGATGAAAAGCATATTATTTACGAATTTCTGCCGAGGGTACCGCCCGGTTATTTGATTAATGAAACGCCCGCAGAAATTATATATGTACCTCTCAATACGCGCAGAATTCAGTTTATTAATGTGACGGTAACCGATCAAGATGGATCACTTATCGATTTTCGAGGGGATAGTATAACTGTGAGGTTACATATTCGTGAGAAAAGTTAGAAGATGGGTTTTATTGTATTCAATGCCGTACCTAAGCGTCGAGATGAGAACAGAGAAAGCGTCAGTAGGAGTTTAAGCTCAGTAGCGTTAACACCTACGTTAACGCCGAAAAACAGATTAACAGCTAAAAACGCGAGAATACTAGAAAAATTGGGATTTATAGTTAATTGGAAAAATGTCGGGAGCCGCAATAAGTGAAATTCTAGATGTCGATAGTCAAATTCAGTTTTACTCTGATATTACTAAGTACGAATTTCACACGCACACAACATATTCTGGACAGAAACTAGGTAATTCGGATGAAGTAAGGCTTCCTGTAAATCAACAGGATATATACACACTGCCTTGTAAATCCTTTCTATTTATTGAGGGGAGTGTTAAATGTACAAAGCCGGGTGCGAAACCCGAGGATCCACCAGTGCATGCCGAATATAAACTTGTCAGCAACGCGGTAGGCCATCTGTTTGATGAGATTCGTTATGAATTGGTGGGACAGCAAGTAGCGAAATCGAGACTTGTCGGAATTACGTCTACAATTAAAGGATTGCTTTTGAAAAATGTTTTCGATACAAATACATACCAATTGGCAGGATTTGATAGAGATGGATATAAGTTGACGGATAATAAATTCATTTTTTGCGTACCGCTGAAACTTTTGTTACCATTTTTCGAAGATTTTCAACGAATAATTTTAAACTTGAAACAAGAGCTTGTATTATTGAGAAGTGCGTCGGATCTAAACTGCGTTGAATCGGCTACAGGAACAAATGTTTCTTTAACAATTGATAAACTACAGTGGAAAATTCCGTACATCCATTTGGAAGATCACGTAAGGTTGAAATTTTTGAAATTACTCGATTCTGATCGCCTTTTAAAACTTGCGTTTAGAAGATGGGAGATTCATGAATTTCCAAACATGGCGACATCGAGAATTCATTCGTGGGCAATAAAAACATCATCGCATTTAGATGTTCCACGCTATGTAATTTTAGCCTTTCAAACGGCTCGGAAAAATGCTATTAATAAATCAATGTCTGATTTTGATTCGTGCGAGTTGTATAACGTTAAATTATTTCTAAACAGTCAATATTATCCCTATGATAATTTGTTGGGGAATAAGCAGATAATGTACCGAATGTATCTAGATTTCGCGCCGAGTTACTATAATCGCAGAACATGGGAACGCTATTGATTTTAAAGCGTTTTGCGAAAAATCTCCGATAATTGTGATTGACTGTTCACACCAATCTGATCATTTGAAAACATCCACAGATATAAGATTAGATATGGAATTTAGTAAAGAACTACCAAACTCGACTTCGGCATATTGTATTCTTATAAGCGATTCAATAATGGAATACACGCCTTTAACCTCATTAGTTAGAGAAGTACAATAAACTGCCGGTAGGGGGATGTTTAAAATATAAAGGTGAAATGTAAGTGGTTCATTTATCATTCGTGTGGGCGTGTGTGAGAGAGCAACATGTCGACTTCTTCGCTGTTTCAAGAGGCGATTGGAGATTTTGAGGCTAGTGAAGACGGAAAAACACGTACAGTGGGAATACAGTGTGACATGGAAGAAAAGAAGAAGAAGAATTTTGCCGTTGCGGATCTACACTGGTTTAAGGGAGATAATAATCAAATAATTTTAAAAGAATTCGCGCTGGTTGATCAGGCTGGTAATTATGTAGTACTACACTTTAAACCGCCTTTTCCGAAATCTACTTTGAGCTGGAAAATGTTTCGCAAGGCTACCTGGTTAGAACAACATTATCATAAAATATTATGGGATGAGGGGGAGACGGAGTTTACAGATTCATTGATAAGCGGATATCTTGGTGCGTATGATTGCATTTTTACAAAGGGAACAGAAAAAGCGGCATTTTTGAAAAAGTATCATAATGATGTACGTTGCATACCGGAATATTACGCGAAACCAAATTTCACAAAGTTTAAAGATAGGTGGTGTTTTGAGGTTTGTAACATACACAAAAATGTAGAAGGTGGGAGATGCGCTCTAATAAGTGCACAACATTATTTGCAACTATTAACATCTAACACGCTTCCAAAGATAGGAGAGGAGGGGGATTATACTTGTGAAAATAATCGAATGAAAAGTATGAGGAATTGCGCTTTTTATAGTAGAACAAGCAAAAGAAATTATGCGAGACAAGGATTTTACTATGATGGAAAAAAGGTCGTATGCGTTTACTGTGGTTATGAGTTGGAATCACACAAAGTGAGAATTTGTAGCGTGGGAGTTGGTAGAAGACCTATCAATTTTTCGGTATTAATCCCGCTGTATAAATAATTAGTTGTAGATAATGGATCCTCAGAAGTGGATGTGTGCGGATAAAGAATTAGAGAACAAATTACGAGAATATCTGCAGTGGTTTGATTTGTGTGAGGATGCCATTAGAAATTCTACTCGTGAAAACATTGGACTTGCGAGACAGTTGAAACAAATTTTTTTAAACACTGTAAATTTGAGTGATATTAACCATTATTTATCCTATTATAGACTTTGCATGAAAAAATTATTACAAATTGAGGAAGAAGCTACAAACTGCGCTTGCGCAAACAGCGGTGGGGAGAATGCACAAAAGGAGTGAAATTGAGAAGCTTGAATCATTAGGAAAGATGAGACGTTTCAACATGGGTGCATTCAACGCTTTGGCACGTGAGGTGTTGCCTCTAGAATCAGTACCTCTCGGTTCGTATCTGGTCGTTGAAAACGCCATAGTCTATGGTACAGGCAGAGTGTTACTAAATCTCTATGATCCCGACAGTGAGGGAGACTCTTATTTCGATTTATTACTATGTGATAAATTTAAAAGCGTATTAAATAATGAGAACTTGACAGATTTTAACAAGAGAAAATTCGTATTAATATGCGAACATGAGAACGGACAAGTAGAGTTGAAAGAAATGTAAATTTTTACAATGGGTTTTTCTCCATAGCACAGGTTTATGTGACCTAGCCCTGTGTGAACCTCTTTTTACCCAAATAAAAAAAGAGTGACCTCCAATAAGGCGGTGAGGTTGACGTTCCTTTGGAGGCTTTTTCTAACTAACAAACCGCTGGTCATTCAGTATGTGTTTAACTATCATAGAGGAAGGATGCGATGCTACAGCTATACAAAATTTAAAAAACTATCCCGTTTACTGATGGCTATTTCAGTAAGCGAGTTTGATATTATTGCAAAGAATATTAAATTTTCAACCGAGGCAGATGATGGAACTTTGTCTGCAACAAAAACTGAGAATTTCTGCTATCCTATTTTATCTGAAATATATGATCTCCTAGATATAGTTATAAGTGAGGAGGGACATTTGCACTATGGGTGTTCTAACGATTCCCCCATACAAATTATTTCAGATACAAACGAACTTTGGGATGCTCTATATGATTTAGCAGATAAAAAATGTAAAAGGATTTGACTGTCGGCGTGAGCTACTCACAAACAACATTGTAATAGGCATGTTTATTCATGCAAAGGTTAATGACCTGAGAGAGAAAGTAGATGTATGTTCATCTCTGTCATGTTGATGTAGATGGTCCACTCCCGCAGAGAACATGTTAAAAGTTAATGAGCACAATCCACAAACTTGTGCACATGCCAACTTTGCCTAAAAGAAAGAGAGGGTAGAGAGAGAGGATTATTATTCCACAGCTTAATGAGTCACATAAAAAAAAAAATCTACATAAAACTTGTGCACGTGCTCTGCTTTTAAACGTTATGAAATAGTTTTTTCACAGCAGGGGGCGGAAGTGTTATTAATAGCTAAATCGGTGGGTGGTGGGTGGGGGGGGGGGCAGGGGGGTATATTAACACTGCACGTGCGAAAGAGAGAGAGGGCTTTGAGAATCACAGCAGGAGGTAGCAAGTGTGCAGCCTCAATTAATACCTAAAGTGGTGGCGGGGTCGGGGGGTGATGCTATTGCAAATATAGATATAGTAATTGCAAGCAAGTATATATAGGTATATAGATGCGTATGTTGTATATACAGATATAGGTTACAGATATGCCCAAACATAGATATACTAATTGCAAGCATGTATATATAGATATAAAGCTGTATGTTCTATATTTATTGGGCTACCTTCCGGCGGGGGAAAGGTCCTCTCTCATTGGTGCTTGCGGGGGGTGCCCCTTTAATCTATTGGGAATAAAGTGGGGGCACATAGGGAAGGGGGGTATGTGACCTTAAAAACAAAATGGCTGACTGGGACAGGGGGGAAGGGGCGGGCGTTTACAAAATGGATGACCTGGGGGTGGGGGAAGGGGGGAAGGGCGTGGCCACGCCCCCCTGTCTTCTGATTGGCCGCATCAGAACTCTCATTAATTCCTACTGACATCTCACACACACCTTATTTTATTCTATTTCAAAATCTACCAGTCGTTGAAAGACCTTATGTTAGAACATTACTGTACTCTGCATATTACTTATAGACTATGCGAGACATTATTGTAATTGATGGATAAATAGAAGAGAAAAACAGGTAGAGAAACGTATATTACAAAAATAAATTTTTCTGAGGATAAAGTGAAGTTTCCCTACGCCAAATTTATTCTGTTGGAAAAGAAGAGCAATACAAAGCTGACTGAGTTCAAATCCGATTTCGAATGATCACATGTGTCTGACCTACAGCTACATTTGTCCATCATTACTCCCTCTCATACAGTCTCTTTCTTCCTCTTTATATTATATCCTCACACTATTTCTTCCCACCTCTCTTTCTATCCCACTGACTACATACACAGAACTCTGTCCTGCAATAGAATGGCTCTGTGAAATTGGATTCTGTGAAACCTGCGTTCAGAAAAGAGTAATTGCCGACTAATGAAACACGAAGTGGGATGGACTTTCTTCCACTAGAGTAAGTTGGTAAATTTCAACTGAAAAATTTTCCGGAAAAGGTTCACTTCTCAGCTTCGAATCTATACTTGTCTGAAAATTAAATTTTTGAAGAATTACTTTGCAATTTGCCCTCAAAATTCCTTATTTGCCGTTTTTGAAATGTCATCACTTATGACTTATCAATGCGTGACACCAATTGCATATTGCATTTTCAGCTTCATAGTTTCTGATTTCATAAGGTTTGGTTCGGGGGTCTCGTTGGGTTAGAAAAAGAGGGAGGGGGAAACTGAGCCAGAAACGGCACATTGGCCTATCAGATTAAATTTTGATACAGAACTTCAATACAAAACTCGTATTTGATACAAAATATCTTGAACTGTATCAAATTTTGACACAAAAACTCATATTTGGTAAAACATTCCTTGAACTGTATCGATTTTTTTATACAAAACTCAGATTTGATACAAAACTCTTGAGCTGTATCAAAATGTTTGATACGAGTACAAAGCTGGCTCAGAACTCTTACTTTACTCTGCTTTCCGTAATGTCTATCCATTCATAACACCAATAAATAGGCTAATATAATATGAAAAAAAGTTGAGTTCATGGGAGCCTTCTCATTTAGCGGTAAATGTTGCCAGGGAAGTCTGAATGTTCTCTTCAAACTTTTCAACGTCAATGAATTTGAATAGACCAATCAGACGCCACCGGGTGACATTTACCGGTTGCCGGTAAGGCTCCCAAGAACTCAATCATTGTTCTCGTTTTTTAGCTTTTATATTTTATGGTTCATGAAATATTTCGGTCTTCGGTCCCTTTCTAACGATATTTGCACGGGTTTTGCCGTTTTGGACTAAGTAACTCATATATTCAATATAGGAAAATGTCATGCTTACACGATACGGTTAATTACCGTATGCGGTAAACGCAGTCTTAAAATATATCCCACATTATCGATACGGTAAAAAATCGTGTTTTGACCATATCGTCAGAACGGAGCTCTGAATGGTTTCGTTCGTTTTTATTATGGATATTTGGATGTTTATAAAATATAATAATAATTGAAAAAATCTTCTACTTCTGTGTCACTTCTATATTTCCTTCCTTACTTCTTATTCTGTTTTTTCAAATCTTAATTTTTTTATAATTTTCATCTTTGTTTCATTAGACTAAATCATTGTCATTCTTACTGACTCATAACTGCGCTCAGGGAAACCTTTACAGGCATTAAAATTTTCCTCTGTAGTACTTTTTTCTTGTTTTCTTTATGCAAATATGGTTATTGAATTTGTAATTATTGTAATTTCATTAAAAGTGAATTAGTATTATTTTGAGGATAATAACTTTATTGATTGAATCAAAAAAGGTTGCAAATCTAATCTTTTTCTCATTCAGTGTCTTGAATAAAAACCAACCATCCAATCTCTATCACTCTCCCCTACTCACTCTCCCCTACTCACTCTCTCTCTTTCTTAATTCATTTTATTGTCCTTTCATTCACCTCATTCTCAACTTCTTCTCAAACCTACTTAATCATCCTCTATCTCATTCCATCATCCTTCACAACCACAGACAATCCACAGAATCCACACATATCCAACCATCATATGCACCTCCATGTCCGCTATACGAATAGAATCGTCTGCATATTGTATGAACCTATAATACGAGATGTGGGAAGAACACAACGGGTGGGGGGAAATTTGTGTTGGGAGGGGGATAAAGAGCATCCTGCATTTGTAATGCGGTTCAGATGACTATGGGCTGTGGATGAGTAAGGCCTACGTCGTCCTGTGCTGTCCGTCCATATTAATAATTTGCTGGCTGATAATTGATGTCTTGTGACAGTTGAAGATGCAACATGGAACGCTAGCAATGTATAGGCTATATTTGTGTAATATTGATGGACAGGCGACATGGGCAAGATGAAGGCAGTGGTCACAGGTGTATAGCTGTCAAGTTAAAGATAGTTTCAATAGATTATAACTTCAAGTTATATTTAATTATTATGATAGAATATTTATAAAATTTCTTCTATGAGTTTCATAAAATATTTTTTGTTTGCAAGAAATGCAATGTTATTGTATGACTCGAATTTTTGTTACTTGTGATCATGGATAATAAAAACCAATTTGATTTGATTATGTAGAAGTGTCATATTACATACTCAGCATAAATGGAACAAATGGACTCTTGAAATGCCAATGAAAACACATACAAGAGTCTCTCGAGTCAAGAGAAACTGAAGAAACGGCCCTGAACTCAATTCTTGATCTACCGAATTTTTGTAGGATTATCCTCCTGTAACGGAATCTGTTTGTTTAATTTGAGGAAGTGGTAGCCGAGTGACGTAGCAGGTATCTGTTCAATCAGAGATAAGCTGTGAAACTCCTGGGCGCTCTTTGTAAGGGTGACCGATTGGATTGGCCAGCAAAAAAGACTGTTCTCTGCTGTAAAATCACTTCCCGGTGATTCGGAACCTAAAACTGTTGGTCCAACAACTCATCAATACTCATCATCCAATTCATTACTCACGCACAGGTCTCAGACCTAAGTGGGCTTCATCCTCCAAAAATATATATATATATTTTTTTTGATAATTCTATTTCTGTTTCTGAACTTTTCGGATGACATATATATCATGTAGGATGGAGTCTTATATGTTGAGGTCCATCATACAATTGTGATTTCAGTTTTGAATACATGAATCTAACACATTTTCAAATTCACTTGACTATATCATATTATTTTTATGTTCTTACACGGTTAATGAATTTCTTGTAGGCTTATACAGAATAATACACTGGGCCTCCTCAGTTGAGCAGAGTTTTGGTGTACCCCTATGTTAGAGCATAAAGAGGGTTCTTAAGCGTGAAAATGTAATTAGAACTTCAAAATAACGGAAGAGAGTGACTCCTCACTCTTCCTCTAACTATCTTTCTCACACCCCTCTCACTAGTTCTCTTCTTTCTCATTCTCTCTCACTATCTCTTTCCCCCGTTTTGGTTTAGAGTGCGGATAAGAAGAAGAAAGAGGGAATGAGAAAGTCTCTAAAAGTACTTCCATTTTCATTTCCCCTTCCTTTCAGTTAATAAGTAAATGAGAGATTAAAAGCCTACTGAAAAGCTTGCAACGCATTATGAGCTACATCAAAGTTGTGCTGTTTATTTATGTAGTGAATTGTCTCTTGGTACCAACATTGAAATTAACTCCAATTATCATATTTTTGGTTCAAATATAGGTTTCTTTGTAGTGGCGAAGGTGATATTGTGGAAAATATCGATAATGAATAATAAGAAGTTGATGATAATTGAAGTTGTCACAACCACATTTATTGAAAACCGTGAGATACTAGTTTCGTTTGTTACACTATTATCAATCGCAAACTAAAACTTAAGTACAGAATAGCTTAATATAATTATACTAAACACGGAATAATACTATTGGCTGAGGGAGAAAGTGGCTCTCTTAGGCTGACCTAAAGAGCTTCACTGAAGGTCTGTGATTGGCTGAAGGCCCTAACAAGTCACGCCCACTGGTCAGTCGAAACGAATAAACGTCGTGTGTTAATAACTTCAGTGGTTATTATTCGTATTATCTGTATTATTCGTTATAGAAATCCATCACAATATCACACCATCACCAATACTAATAAGATTCTCAAGATTCTTCACAAAACAAGTGGACAACAATCAAACAGAGTTTTAAAAGATACTTTGACCAAGTATCACTCTTCAATTTTCAAATTGATTCTGATTTTTCCCGGCTGAAAGTTGTCTGAAATTTTAATTTCGAGATGCTCAAATCTCTTAGGTCGGCTTAAGCGTGGAGAAGAAGCTTCAAAGTTTACAAACTGAATATTTCAGCAGTCGACTGAGAGCTGAGAAGAGGAAAACTTCTTCACCAGCCGAGATTAGGAAACAGCCAAATGACGGACGGAAAGCTAATAAGTCGAGGCTGTGTGTTTTCTAATTAGCAGCTCCCGGAAAAACTAACGCTGTATTTCCTCGGGCTTTTCTCGGTTTTTCCTCTACCGTGTAGCCTATTTTCACATCCACAGCTACAGCTTGACGTAACTTCTTGATTTTGTTTCATGTCATTTATCTTTTCGCGTCAAAAGTTACCGGTAAGTAATTACAGATAATACGTTCTACTAACAACATGTGGGGTTATTGGAAGCTTAATCATCTATTTTTCTGTTCTATATTTTGTTTGGGGTTTTCAAAAGGCATTTTTGAGAAATAAGTAGTCTACAATTTTATCCAACTAAATGTAATATACAGCGTTTTGAAAGCTATGTGTTAGTTCCTGATTAAGCTTCGGGGCTTCCACAAGTCATTTCTGGGAAATAAAGAAAGTTATACACGGTATATAAGGTGGGTGAAAACGCTGCTGCTTCTTTTTCTTCTTCTTATTTTAAAATTCTAAATTTCTTCTATATTAAACATCACATCGAATGTAGATGTTGGTATACTTGATGAGTCTTTTTTTCATTTGTAGAAGAATGGAATAAAATTCGTGTGTCTATATTTTATTTCAATTGTGGATGAAATAAATTTGAAGATTATGTTACTCTATCAAATTTTACTACATTGATCATAAAATAAAGCTTAGATTGATGCAATGATGGAACTATCCACATATCAGGTATCGGTTCAATGAGATAAATATCAGCTGCAACTCCTGGGCCCTCTTTGTAAGGGTGAAGGATTGGATTAGCCAGCAAAAAAGACTCTCTTCTCTGCTGTAAAATCACTTCCCGGTGGATCGAAACTCACCTAAAACTGTAGGTCCAACTCACCAATCACCATTATCCATCTCATTACTCACTCACAGGTCTGAGACCTATGTAGGCTTCATCATAACCATCAATTCTTGATTCGTCCTTATTCCATGGCTTCATTCACATAAAAAGAGAAAAAGTTCTACGTTTGGGCCTCTAGGAACAGGGAGGTCGACCCCTTCTGTTTGTATATTCTATTTCAAAATGTGTGAATCAAATAAATGTGGAAATTATACGACCCTATCCAATTTGACCTTATTAATCTTCAAATGAATCGCAGCTTGATGGAACAACTATCTAGGCACGAGGACTGTGTTTAGACGACCAGGATCGGGAGAGGTCGACCCATCCTCGACCGCCATGTTTGTTTCCGTTGTCCCGGTGCGACCCGGAGTCAATCACTGGCCCAGTGCATTAACCTCATTGAGTGCTGCCAGCAAACACATCAACAGTTCAATCAATATTCAGCCTACGTGCCAACTCGGCTCCTTCAATCGTTGCTAATGGATCTCAAATTGTAATGCGAGACTTGTATTGAAGATCTTTCATGAAGTTGATTATCGTGGATTGAAAGTATTGTTTGTTGGATAAAATTCTGTACCAAAAATTCTTATGACAATGTGTTGTTGAGAATGTAATCTTTTTTTTTTGAGGATGAAGCCCACATAGGTGTGAGACCTGTGCGTGGGCAATGAATTGGATGAATGCGATTGATTAGGCTGAACCTACAGATTTAGGTGGGTTCCGAACCACCGGGAAGTTATTTTACAGCAGAGAACAGTGTCTTTTTTGCTGGTAAATCTGATCGGTCACCCTTACAAAGAGTGCCCAGGAGAACGCAGCTTATCTTCATTTGATTGAACAGGTACCAGTTACGGCTCACGGCTGTCACTTCCCTTAGAATATAATCTAGATAGCTGTGGATTATTAAATTTTATGTATGTAACCAAAACTTAAAAATGATGCCTATTAGCGCAGCTGATAACAATTAGTTATTCCATAAAAATTAGTCGGGTCCGTGGATACTCCATTGTATTAAAAATGATTCCTATTAGCGCAGCTGATAACAATTAGTTATTCCATAAAAATTAGTCGGGTCCGTGGATACTCCATTGTATTAATTTATAATTTTTTAAATATTCCCCAAATATGAAACAGGTTACCTGTAAACTAAATCAAATTTATAATTGTACTTGAAAAATCTTAATATCATCTAGTTAATAACTTTGTTTCTCTTAAATTCCAACCAGACAACCCAACAATCGAAATTCATTTCGGAAACAAACCTATCCTAAAATTACCTAGCAATCAAACAAAGCATCCCAACTATTGAACACAGCACAGCTCAGTCGACCTCAACTTATTTGATTTTCAGCAATTACATTGTAGCAAAGACCATAACATCGAATGCTTCGTCTATGATTGTAGTAAAGCTGGGTCTTCTCAATAATGGTACCACGGCTTAATGTAGTTATAATGCCTGGTGACTTTTGAACTTAGTCTGGGGACTTAGTAAGCCCTGTGCTTTGCGACTCGTCTACACAGAAAGGGAAAGGGTATACAGGGTATCCCTTCTGCCCTTACAAACCAATAATATCTGCGTTCATTTCCTTTCCCCTTACAGGGAACTGTAATTCTTGATCACTATATGTTTCCTGTTCTTACCTCTTTCTCAATCTATCTCTCTCTTACTCTTGCAATCACATACTGACGCGCACGCACACACACGCACCTCCAATAATCTCGGTTTATTTCCTACTAAAACGCATCGTTGAAACTTTTGCGGTGCATGTCTGAGAAGACGATCAAGAATGTTGGGGCTTCATTGTCATAAAAAGGATTTCTGAACGCAGAATACGGGGAAACAGCATGAAACTAATTTCCATAGAGATTAGTAACTGTGCACGTTGGATGTATTATTTATATTATTGTTGTTCTAGAAAAATTAGCTTGAAATTGCAGGGCTTGTTATTTAAATTTTGATATTCTAATGATAATAGTCTCTATTTTAAAGATTCTCATAGTGATTACAGGAGATAAGCACATTTTTTCAGACCAAATTCACATTTCTTGTTCAAAAATTTCTGATATACAGCCATTTAAATTTTTAGAATAGTTATTTTCGAGGTATGGGGGCAAACCACTGGTTCACCTGAGAAAAAAAAATATTATTTATTACCGAAACTCGACAAATACGATACATGCATCTGGATCGCCTCAATGAGTTGAGACGAATTAGCCATTGATTGATCGGATACGGGATAAGATGAATCATTTCATCAGTTCATCATTTATGTGGAGCCTAATTCGGGAGCCCCTCTTGCTCCCCCCCCCCCCCCCCCAACCAGTAAAACCCCATCGTATTTTTGGGTGACTGGATGGCGTTTCTATAATATTTTGACGTCTAACGAAGATAATTCAAAAGATAAATACCGATCCCCATTTTTTGGAAAATCTGTTTGAGCTCTCAAATCAATAAAAGTGATTTTTGAGGGTGCATGAAAGTTTTTGAATAACTGCAGCTCAAAAACCTCTGAATATAAAAAATGAAATTGGTTTCAAATTGTATAGAACTTTATTTCACCGATAGCGATAATAAATTATGAATTCAGGTCTCGTTGGTTATGAGATGAGCTGTTTTAATTGTTTAAATTTGAAAATTATCGATTTTCCAGAACACTTAACAAAACTTCGAAAAATTCTAACGTGGAACTTATTTATGGTAAAGGTGTGTAACTGGTATTGAATTCTTTATCATTTTTTTTGATTGACAAAAGGCAGGAGTAACATTTTTTGTCCGATGCTTAGTTTGGTCTCAAATTTGGAAAAGCCCAGATTGATGTCCGACAATTTTACAGCTTTTTCAAGATGACAGCCGAAGTACAGCTTTCTTGAGGACTTTTACTATGTTATTCAGCATGTTTCTCTGGTCATATATCCCAATTTTGAGCCATGTTGGAATTTTTTCCTCACCTTTTGTTAATTTGGACTAATACTGACACTAACTTGTCTAAGGAATGAGAGAGATATTGACAACTTAGTGACAAACAATTTTCTTCTTTCTAATTTTGCAAGATATGGATCGTGACTCATTTCGAAATGTATTACACCATGATACGCTGAACAAATACTATCAGGCAATAATTATATAGGTGATAATATTTCCTCCACAAAAATATTACTCGATTCTAAAACCAAATCTTTCAATTCATAATTGAAATAGAATCAATTTGCAAGCAAAACATTCAGATTTATTTCCAAAATCAGAAACTTTCATTCGTTCCAATTTGATCATTTCACTGCCCAATCATTCCAACCGATCAGTTACAACTGTTGTTCACAAAATTAACATAATTGAAATTCCGATCACTTCATTATTCCAAAATAATAATCCGAGCTGGACAATCTCAAAAATCAACTCGTGAACAGATTTTCATCTGACTGCTGCAGACATTATACCAGAGATCATTTTCGATATTCAACTGCAATAAATTAAAAACAAAGAGTTTAAGCAATGATGTATTCTATACAGATGCAACAACAACAACAACAAATTAATGCAAAATAAGCTTTTATTTTGTGTTATTGAGTTGAGCTCGTGTTCAATCCCTTAAAAAATCAGTCACGGATAAACAAGCTTCTACTACAGTTTGTATCATAATTTTGAATTCCGATTCAAATTCAATCGTATCAAGAATCAATTATTAATACGAAAACAACTAGGAGGGCTTATTGAATGTATCCGTATCATGTATTCGTGATACTGGCCTAAATACTGTTGCATATTTATGCATCACATCGTGGTGTTAGTAGATAATTTGCAACAATCAACATATTTCGATATTCGATACGAACATATGTCGATATTAACAGATTCGATATTCTGTTGATATGACAAGCGATCGACAATTTGCTGATCCAGTTTGCTTAGTATAAGTACTACTGAATATGGATTTTGGGCTTACAAACACAGAACGTTGGTTGTCTATATTCAGTCCTGCGTTATTATTTTGATTGCAATGTACGATTCAACTATATCCTTGTGTAGGCAACATATGTATAAAGTCCTTGGTAGTAGTTTCAACTAATATTAAAAATATTTCAAAATTTTAAAGAGGTTTTAATACATTTGAAAGAACATAAGAACATGCATTTCGTTTTTCACTGTTTTAAATACTATTTTGTATGCTGGAATTGTGTTAAATTGTGGAATTTGTTGAAATCAATAGTTTCCAATTTAGATTGCAGATATTTGGTTTTCAAGGAATTTAACAATAAATGATAGCATTATTTTCGGAAAAAGTTCATTTTTATTTTGTTCTTCCATGTGATGCAACTATTTTTTCCACCATTTTGATGGAAGGTGTTGTTTTCCACCATTTGGTTTCCTTGGAGCCACTATTTCAAGCTAAAATATTTTGAATGTAGACATTATAATGGGAGATTATGTTTTCCACCATTTTGTTTATACAAAGCCACCATATCAAGAAATATAAATATACATTTATAAATTATAGCGAAGTTTTGGACTCTAAATATTATAATAATAATTTTGCAGCATATAATAATGTTGAATCTTTGCATGTATTGTAATTTCGTCTCATTAAATAAATAAAAGAATAAGTACAGTAAGTGAATAAATTAATAAATAACTAAATGGGTAAATGAATACATAAATAAATAAATTCATAAATAAATCAATTCATAAATTAATTAATTGATAAATGAATTAATAAATGAATAAAATGAATGAATAAATAAATAAATAAAATATTTTTACGGATCTGCTGTTATGGGTAATAATTATCAGGTAGCACACATTGGTTACTAATAAAAAATGATGGATTATTATCAACCATGCATCTGATAATTAGAATATTTTTATAATACTCTTATTTCTCCTATATCTGCCTGCTACTTCTACCTATTCCATCGATCGCTTAGGCTTCTGATGAAAAATCGCATATAAATCACTTCCCGGTGGTTCGGAACCCACCTGAAACTGTAACTCCAACTCATCAATCATCAATCACCATCATCCAATTCATTACCCTCGAACAGGTCACAGACCTATGTGAGCTTCATCCTTCAAATAAATAAATAAAATATTAAAAAAATAAATAGTTGGTATCACAAACTATCCTATTATAAATATTTCAAAATTCAGTTATAATATTTCAAAACTCCTTATCACGATACAGGCTCGCATGGAAGGATAGAATACTACAATGTGGAATCCGAATTTAAACTTGCTAAGTAAATAGGGCACGTTAGTGGATAGAACGTTGTGAACAACTTTCATGCCTCTTCAACTTCATCCACTATTCCTCCCCTTCCTTGTTTTATCCCCTCCTCCATCCACCTTGCAAACTTTATCCCCTCCCCTGCGACACTACATCTCCAAAAAAACAGTCGCTGAACTTCCTTCATACCCTGAGTCTGTTTTTCTATGCAGTCATGCACGATGCGAGTATTATTCTATGGCGATGATTGTTGGTGGCTCTGTGCAGCTTCATGCTTCATGCAAAACTCTGTATATGTAAGTACTGTATTTGAAATACAGCTCTAGTAGGAAGAAGAAAAATTAGAAGTAAGAGAGAGTGAATGAAAGAGAGAAAGAGTGACAATTGAAAAATGTTGAATTTTCTTTCTACATCATCTTCTTTTTCTCCTTCTTCTATTGCTTCTACTCTTATTTTGCTTCTTCTTATTCGTTAACTTCTTCCTCTTCTTTGTCGTCTTCTTCTTCTTCTTCTACTTCCATGCATTCTACTCCTTTTCTTTTGCTTCTTCTTCTTCTCCTTCTTCTTCCAGCTTCTTCTTCTTCTTCAGCTTCTTCTTCTTCTTCTTCTTCTTTTCCTCCTTCTCCTTCTCCTTCTCCTTCTCCTCCTCCTCCTTCCCCATCCTTCTCCTCCTCCTCCTCCTCCTCCTACACCTTCACCTTTTCCTTCTCCTTCTCTTCTTCCTCCGCCTCCTCCTTTTTTCCCACTTCTTCTTCTTCTTTTCTTCCTAATTCTTCTTTTTCTTCTTCTCCTTCAATCTTCCCATTCTTCTCATTATTTTTTTTTTCAATTTTCTTATTCCTCTTCCTCTTCCCCTTTATCTTCCTCTTCTTCATCTTCCTCTTACCCTTCCTCATCATCACATTCATCCTCATCTTCTTCCTCCTTCTCGTCCTCTCCCTCGTCCTCTCACTCTCCCTCTTACTGTTACTGTTTCTCTTCCTCTTTCTTCCCCTCTTCTTCTTCTACATTTTCTTATCCTTTCCCCTTTCTCCACCTCCTCCACCTTGTCTATCTTTCCCTTCTCCTTCTTTATTTTTTCCTCTCTCTCCCCTTTCAATTCTCCTTCTCGTCTTCTAATTTTTCTTCTTCTCCTTCCTCTCCCTCTTCTCCTTTTCTTCCTCTTACTCATCTTCGTCTTTCTCTTCAACGTCATCTCATTCTTCCTCTTCCTCTTCAACGTCATCTCATTCTTCCTCTTCCTCTTCAACGTCATCTCATCCTTCTTCTCTCTTCATCTTCTTTTTTTCTTCTTCTACTTCTTCCTCTTCATAATTTTCTTCTTCTGCTTCTTCCTCTTCATAATTTTCTTCCCCTCCACCACCATCATCTCCTCTTACTCTTCATCTTCTTTTTCTTCGGCATTCCTTCTCCACCTCTTCTTCATCATCATCGTCTCCTTTATCTTCCTCTTCCTCGTTATCTTCCTCTTCATCGTCCTCTCACTTTTCGTCTTTCTTCTCCATCTTTTTTCTCTTCTTCTTCTTCTTCTTCTTCTTCTTCTTCTTCTTCTTCTTCTCCTCCCTGCTCCTTCTTCTGCAACATACCGACTTACTCTTTCACCTTCTTCTTCGGCTCCACCTCCTCTACCTCTCTTATTCACCATCTTCTTCTTTTTCCTCTTCTTCCCTCCTCTCCTTCTTCTGCAACGCACTGGTGTAGACAGCCTCCATAAGCCAGAAACGTACGGTAGGGAATAATAAGGTGTACCGAGATGATGTTTTGACAGCGCAAAACTGTAGCTACTGTACAGAGGGTGGTTCTATAGTGTAGGAGGGGGGTGAGGAGGGAAGATATGATGTAAAACTGTGTTGAGAGGAGCGTCAGGAAGGGTAAAAGTGGTGGAAATTCGGAAAAGCACCCCTCCGAAGTCTCTAAAACACAGAGGGTGCATGACAATGGAGGTATATGGTCATCAGGTGGCGGGGTTCTCACGAGTGCAGACAGGGAGCAGTCACACACTCTCACTTTTCCCGGCGGTTGAAAGTTAACGCGGTGTGAAGTAGTCCTCTCCTTCAAGTACAGTATGCTAGTTACCTGTCTACTACAACTGTACTTGCCAAGTTGTACTTGCTACTGACTAACTTGCGAAGTTCTTGGATGTTATACTCTTGTTATCCATCCAGTTTGGGTTGGTTGATATGGTTGGGTGCAGCTTTATGGAGGTGCACGTTCGAGTGAAGCTTGAAGAGTAGTAAGAAGTGGAAAGGGGATTATGAAGGGAGAAGAAGACGAAGAAGAAAGTGAAGAAGACAGATGAGAAACAGAAGAAAATAAGGAGAAGAAGAATAAGGAGGAGGAGGAGGAGGAAGAGAAAAGGAGAAGAAGCAAAACTATGAAGACCAAGTGAAGAAATAAAACAGGAGGAGAAGTAGTGCAAAAGAAAAAAGATAAAGGAGAAGATGAAGTGGAGGGGAAGTGGAAGACGGGAGAGGGATGAGAAAAATAAGAAGAAGAACATGAGGAAGAGAATGAGGAGATGTAGAAGACGAAAAAAGGGAAATAAAAGAGAAGATGGAGATAAAAGAGAAGAAAAGAGCAGGAGGAGAAGTGAGGAAAATGAAAAATAAGGAGAAAACACTATAATAAGAGGAAAAGGAAGAAGAAAAAAGAAGAAGAAGTAGAAGAAGAAGAAGAAGAAAAAGGAGAAGAATGAGAAAAAGGAGAATGATGAGAAAAAATAAGAAGAACATGAGGAAGAAAAAAAGGAGGAGGGAAAAAAAGAGAAATGAAAAAAGGAGAAAATGAAGAGAAAAAGAAGAAAAAGATGACGAGGAGGAGAAGTAGTGAAAAAGAAAAATGAGAAGAAAAAAGAAACAGTTTAGTTGAAGGAAGAAGAAGAAGAAGAAGGACAGGAATGAGAAAAAGAAGAAGAAAATGAGGAAAAGAGGAAGTGGAGACGAAAAATAAAATGATCAAAAAAGGTGTAGAAGAAGAAGAGGAAGAGGAGGAGGAGAAGGAGGAAGAGGAAGAGGAAGAGGAAGAGGAGGAAGAAGAAGAGGAAGAGGAAGAAGAGCAGGAGTTTGAAGAAATGTAGAAAGAGGAGGAGAACGAAAAATAAGAAGAAAAAGAAGAAGGAGAAGAAGAATAAGAGGTAGAAGGAGATGGAGAAAAGAAGGAAGAGAAGGATGAGAAAAATAAATAGAAAAAGAAGAAGAGCAAGAGATAAGAAGGAGGAGGAGGGGAAGTAGAATATGAAGAAAAGGAAGAAAGGTGAAGAAGCAGAAGAACATCATGAAGAAGAAAAAGAAGAAGAATGATGAGGGGATAAAAGGAAAGTAAACAGAAAAAAGAGAAGTAGAAGTACAGGTGGAGAAGATGAAGGAGGAGGAGTGGTAGTAGTTAACGAATAATAAGGAAAATGATGAGAAGCATAAGAAAAGAAGATAAGGAGAAGGAGGAGGAGAAAGATAAGAGTTTGAAAAAGAAAAAACGGAAAAAGAAAAAGCAAAAGAAGAGGAAGAACGAAGAAGAAGAAGAAGAAGAAGAGGAGGATTGATAAGAGGAAGAGGGTATTAAATCACATCACATTTGTTAATAGTTCACGTCATGTTCTAGACATCAACAAATTAATAAAATAAAACAATTGTATGTATGAGAAAACAGTAAATATTATAGGCTATCCTCACCCCTAAATCATAAGAATAATTTTTTACATTCAAAGACAAAAATCCAGATTGAGAACCTCACCGGTCCCCTTTTGAATGTCGAGGAGGGATTGAAGAGGGAGGACACTTGTGCTTAGCACTATAAATGATGGGCAAAGGAGTGAGACAGCGATATAGGGACAGAGCAGGGACAGATAGTGTAACAGGGACAGTTTAAGAGGGCTGCATGAAATGTGTGGTGTGTGTGCTTGTCCAATATGGAGGCCTAGCTGACTGCGTCGTCATAATGTTAGAGGGTCGAGGGTGCATGGCACATGTCATCTTAAAATAGGTACTTTATGTCGTTTGCCGTTGTGTTGCTATAGTAACTGTATTGGACGTGAAATGTCACTGCCTATCATCCACTAACTGCTATTTACTGTACGTCAAACACTTATTTTCTTCTTTTTACTGATTTTTAAGATGCTCTAAGATGGTTTCCTATCTAATAACTTGTTAGTTTTTGATAAATTAATTTTTTTTTGCTGATGCCCACATGAGCCCAAGACTTGTGGGTGGGTAATGAGGTGAATGATAACAGATGCCAGATGGAAGAGCGGGATTCGAACCCACGACCGCTGAAACGACAGTAAGCTATCATAAGAGTTCCCAACCGACTGTGCTAAGCGGCCCGCCATTTGCTCTCAATTTCTTCAAGAAAATGATACGTATATTATTCACGAACAGGTAATAGATTCACCTCATTACCCACGCACAAGTCTCCAGACTCATGTGGGCATCATCCACAGTAACAAAAAAAAAAAAAGATTCAAGCCACTGCACACTGCAGCCAATATATTCAAGTCTATAGCTGGTGCAAACCTCAGAATGCAGAACGAAGTTTTATGCCAATGCTATTTCATATGGGAATATGAGAGCGCTGTTGCATTTTTTCGTTTAAATTTTGCCACTTTTGTTAAAAACCTGACTGCTTAACTGAGCTTGCTCGGCTACTGTGAAACTTGGCAGCACTGCACCCCAAAAGCTTAATACTGCAATCCAAGGTTTGTATATTATACTAGTTGGCCCGACGCGCGCTGCTGCGTTCTCATAAAAAATTCTTGATTTTATTATTTGTCACCTCCCACTGAGGTTACATTTCAAATTTCAACCTTCTAGGACTATTAGGGAAGAAGTTAGTCCTCGGGCTCTTCCAGCTGATCAGAGAGGCCTCCTTCGTTGTTTACTTACACAGTAAGACCTTACTCACCACCTCTCAAAGAACATTTCAAATTTAAACCTTCCACGACTATTAGGGTAGAAGCTAGGTTTTTTATTTTATTATTCGCCACCTCCTACTGAGAATACATTTCAAATTTCTAGCTGCATTGGTTAACAGATGTTATCAACCCGGCATAATTACATTATTTCATCATACCCAATCATATGTTCCCTAAATACTGCAAGGCTCCGACTGAATGGTATCCTACATGCAAAGTTTTTGCGTTCCAGACAGCGTAAATAACGCCGCTAAGGGGCCTGCCATATGATTAAAAAGTGTTGACTTCTATCAGCTGTTCCTTTAAGCTGTTTGGCCGGCAGGTTCAGTAGGTTAAGCTGGGCATTCACGTTCCGATTTGCAGTACCACTTGCAGTCCAACCTTCAAGGTTGGATCCGAAAACGGAACGTGAATGGGCTTGTTGGATGGTTGGAATTGTAGATGGACGACTAGATGGACCATTAGAGGGACCACTAGAGGGACGACTTACGAATGTCGACGGTGTTGGAGCGTGTGTGGGGCAGTCGGATCAAAGTCGTCCATCTTATCTCAGTCAGTGCATGACCTTCGGGTAAGTTCGGGCAACATCGGGCAACTTCGGTTACATTTTTCGGCTCAAGAGCGACGTTCACAGCTGATTAGGAATAAAGTTGGATTGTAAGTAGGAGCGTGAGTGGAGTCGACTATCCATCTAGCAGTACTACTAACAGTACTGCAAGTGGTACTGCAAGTTGGAACGTGAATGCCCAGCTTTAGGTGAATGATGATTTGCAAAACACACAAACAGCTTGTCCATCGAAACAGCATGTACAGCAGATAGAAAAATTTCAAATTATTTTCCATATGATTAAAAGATCCCAGTAAGCTAGCTAGCCATGTACCCGTGCTTTGCATAGGCAAAACTTTAACCCCCTAAAAACACCCCTGAAATTGCGAATTTTGAAAGAACCTTTCTTATTGCACGGTGAAGTCCTATAAGGATTGTTCATACGAAATTTCAAGTTCATAGGCCTAGTAGTTTTGGCTCTGCGTTGATGAGTGAGTCAGGGTATCATCCTTTTATATATAGAGACTAGTAGATCTGTGAACAGTAGAACTCACTCGCCCAAGAATAAGAGTGCATCCGCAGAGGAACATACTCGATGTACTCAATGATAATCATCATCGCAAAATTAAACACGGTCACCAGACCTAACCCTTGATTCAATTTGCGTAGTCTATTTTTTCATGTCTGGTTCTCACAAAAGGTCACACTGTATCACATCAACAAGGCTGTGTTTTCTTTTTGCGAGGCAGCTGATTGCACAAAAAATAGATTTCAGATGTGTGATGAATGAGTTTATGAAACAATAATTAAATTTGTATATAGTTTACTTACTAATCCCTTGTTATTCTACTTAAAAATATAAGAAATGAAACAAACAAATATGAATGATAACTTTATGAATATGAATAATGATACGATAATGAATATGAATAATGAATACGATATGAATAATCAGATGTTACGGCCCGATGCCGCTATCTATGGATCTGATTCCAATTGCATATGATGGAGAAGCTCATTTTAAAAATCATATTTTCCTATAGAAAAAGGTTTGGTTGCCTTTACTTTTTTCCCTTATAATCATCCTATTAATGCAACAAAATTTCGAAAATCCTTACACATGTATCGCTGCGCATTACAAAAACGAACATTCATGCCAAATTTCAAAGAAATCGGTTCACGCGTTCAGCCGTAAATGTGAGAGAGACAGACAGACATAGAGAATAACCCGATCGTCTTAAAGGATAGACCTCACTCCGTTCGGTCAACTATAGTAATTATTCTAGTAATAAATATTTGGTCAAACTTAATCTGTACAGTTCCAATTATATTGATTTAAAATCAACCATTCAATCACCAATCCAGAAGAGTCCAGAATTACGTTTTATAGAAGCAAACAAAGCAGCAATTGATACCAGTTTTGAGCCTGAAAACTCATCAGTAAATTCAACTTTGATGCCGCATTTTCCTCGTGGAAACGATTCTGGTTTAGTCGGGTTCGGGTTGTTCCACCATTAGTGATCGTCTTTCTTGTGAATGACATAGCAGCAGTGAAAGCAATACTAGGCTGATAATGGGAGCGGGGAAAGGAATGAGATGAAAGGAAGGGAATGATGGTTCCCCCAAATTCATTTTCCCCCGGTTTGAATACGCATCATCGGTGCAAAGAGAAGGAAGCTCAAAAGTGATGATCCTCCGGGGGAAACAGAGGCATGCATTGTTCCCGAAGTCAGACTGCATTCTAGCGGAAGATCATAGCTGTTTCCAGACATGCACCCCTCCCTTCTAAAACCTAATAACTTCCTAATCGTATTTAGGCTCGATTTGCACAAGGAGAAAGAAAATGTGAGAAGGATGGAGATGCTAGAGGAGGAGGAAGAATGGGAGAGAAACAGAGTGATGGGATGCAAGAGGGAAATGAAGTGACGGGAGGAAAAAAGGAGAGTGGATGCTGGAGGAGAGAAATAGAGAGGGAGTGATAAAAAGGGAGTGGTGGATAGGAAGAAAAGGAGAAAAGAAAATTAGAGGTAAAAGGAAAAAAGAGAAAGTGTGTAAGAGACTGCTAGAAAGATCGAAATTCAAGTAAAATTCATGTATTTTTAATGTAATTTATGTACAGATTATAGTTATAGTAGTTTAGATTAGTAATGTCTACATTATTATTAATGTCTACATTATTATTAATGTCTACATTATTATTAATGTAATATAATTATCACTGATATCATCATCATCATTATTATAATTGTTTTATTTAGATAATATTATTTAAATATGATTGACACAGAGACACAGTTGGTTGGAGAGCTTGTCTTTGATTGGATAAGACTCTGGTTGGTTTTGTCTCCTGCAGCCTTGGGTTCGAATCTCATTCAGCCATGGATGTTTCTCATCATTCACCAGACTCATGTGGGCATCATCCAGAGTAAAAAGTAAATACATTTCAAGAAATTCGCTCAAACCCAATAAAATAATTTTTTTGGAAATTTCAAAATGGATGGTTGTTCTGCCTCAATAAAATTGACTTATTTTAAAGCGTAATAAAGAGCATCAACACAGAGAATCAATTTTAGAAAATTTCAAAATTCAAAATTTTTGCCCTTGTCCAATTTTGCTAATTTACGTACTCAATCAGGGTTTTACAGGCATTTATATGTTTGATGTTTCATTCAAGGGTGCGCCACTATGATTTTTGTACTGTAGGAGCCCCAAAACAAAATTTCCATCATGGTCCCGGGTGAAAGTCACACATCACGACCTGCTATAATAACTGAATTTTAAGAAATTGGCTAAAATACATTATGTATTTCAAAGAAGAATTACCAGATTTCTTTTTTATGTTTTTGTATTTCTTCCCTATATTTTATGTTAAATGTAAATTGTATATTTTTAGTGTCTGTTTTGTTCTTCCTATGGTTTTCTTTTAATTCGAAGATTGATCTTATGTTTTGCTGAACAATGTATTTGTTTTGTTTGGAGATTTTATTCATGTTAATTTGATATGTTCTGTATTTAAGAAGAGATGAACTAATTTAAATTTATTATTGATTATGTTTGAATTTTTTTCTATGCCTAAAGCTAATAAGAACTCTTTCAATTTAGAAGAGTTTTCAAAGTAATGTTTCTATTTTGTTTGCACTGATAGCAGAGATTTTAATCTCATTCGTACAGTATATTAAAGAAAATATAAATAATATTCTCACTTGTTATATTTATCCTTTGAGATCAGTGTTATTGTGAAATGCTTTTAGTTTTTTGAGTATAATTATGTTGTGCTTGTTATCATTATTCTTAGAGAGGGTAGATGTTTTACGCTCATAATTTGAAAGTTATGATTTTTTGTGAAATGGGAGTTGTCCCAGTACAGCTCACTTATTACGTTCATACACATGCATAAAAAACAAAAAAGAGCATAGCAGGACATATTAATTTACTCCAGGGAACCCAAAACAAGTTTCCATCGTGGTCCAGGGTGAAGTAGCACATCACGACCCACTGTAATATCTGCATTTCAAGAAATTCGCTCTAACCCTCCCCCCACGAAATTAAAAAAAACTAGCTCCATATTCGCTTTTATCACCAAAAAATACTGATAACTAATCACTTTTTTCATATTGCACAGAAATTGACAAATTAAAAAATTTTCGACGCCATTTTGAAAATGGCTGCTTTTCTCAAAACGCACTGGTTTTTCGAGGTGGATGAGTTGAAATTCGGATTCAGCGCCTCAAAAACCATAAGGAACAGTCAAGAAAAAAAAAGATTAAAGTTTTTTCCTGAAACACTTTTTTAGCACCAAATAACTAACTCCATAGGGCAAGATACAGCTTTTGACAACAATGGTTTTTTCTTGATATCTTGAAAATTTGTTGAGCTAGAACGCAGTGCAATACCTTAAAATTTTTGACTTCATGAGCTCTATCTTAGAGTCTAACAATAGAACTAAAATTTCCAAATACAACCTTTTTTTTCTTGAAAACCCCTAATTTTGGCGGGAAAATACCCCCGAAAAGGGGGTTAACCTTTTTGGATTTTCCTGGCTAACGAACTTGTCCAAGCTATTCACAAGAGGAAAGTGTATACCAAATTTGGTGGAAATCGGACATCTCCTTCAAAAGTTATCGTGCTATCAGACATATATATATATATATATATATATATATATATATATATATATCTACATATATAACATTTTGTGCCACTATGATTTTTGTACTCTGGGGGCTCCAAAACAAATTTCCATCATGGTCCCGGGTGAAAGTCGCACATCACGACCTGCTGTAATAGCTGAATTTGAAGAAATTCGCTAAAAGATGTTAAATATGAAGACAAAATTGGCAATCGTGAACAGGCGAAAGCTTTTCATTTTATAAAAGTCTTTCCAGTCTAAAATCATTCATTTCAATTCGATTTTTCCCCCAAGATTTGTGAATAGAAACTATAACAGTTGAAATTTAGATGAAAATAGGAAAGAGTTTTAAATGTTTTTGAAAATTTAGTCGAAATTGACAGTTTCTTTGAAAGTTTTTTTTTTCGGAGGATGAAGCCCACATAGGTGTGTGGGTAATGAATTGGATGGTGGTGATTGATGAGTTGGACCTACAGTTTTAGGTGGGTTCCAAACCACCGGGGAAGTGATTCTACATCAGAGAACAGTCTTTTCTGCTGGCCAATCCAATCCTTCACCCTTACAAAGAGGGCCCAGGAGTTGCAGCTTATATTTATCTCATTGAACAGATGCCTTCTACGGCACTGAGCTATCACTTCCCTTGATAATGTATAATGCAATATATTGTAATTATAATTTAATGTAATTATATAATGTAATATATTGTTACGGGTTCTAATAGCTGAAATAAGGCTGGCAACACTAAAGTTCACAACTTCCACTTTATTTACACAAATTAGTCTATTTACACAAATTAATTGCAAGTTCAATTAATTAAATAAAAACAGATCAACAATTGACAAGCTAATACTTATTTTCAGTAATTATTTACAATAATTAATAAATAAGTAATTACATTAATTCCAATGAACTGTACAATAATTCAGAAAGAAATCATAAAAAAGAGCAACTAACCACTTACAAAAACACAGTCCAATTCGTTATTTGACAGTCCCAAATAATATCACTTAACACAACGTCTTTAAACCATTACTAAGCTGCATAAACAGTAAACACTTGAGAATGATATAAATAAAACAAGTGCGTGAATAACTGCTTGTTTGCTTGCGTAACACTATTATCATTTTTATCATCATTATTATTATTATAATTGTTTTATTTATTTATTGTTTTTTATTGCTTTTTGTGTGCAATTATAAGTACTCATTATCTCTATCTATTCTGTTACTATAAGGATAATTACTATAAGTTTTTTAATAACTTACCATTTGTGGCAAGAGGATGAAAAACAGAAACATTTTTGAAATTCACATTCTTAGACGGCTCAGAAATCTTATGCCTGATTGTTTAGAGACTCTATTTACGGTTATTTCTTAGTTCTGATATAACTTCATCATAATGGTGGCAATCATTAACTTAAGAAGTCAAGCTGAAATTGGAAAAGTGTGCAAGATGAGTGAACGTGTGTGTGTTTCATTACAATATTTGTTTTCTTTTCTTCTACGGCTCTTTCAATTATAAATTATATTTAATATTGATGTGCATTCCTGTTTGCAGACGTTAGGCATTATGCTTACAGCAAGTAGTCTACAAAAAATTATTCATAATTATATTTGTAATGATTTGTAATAACATAATTATTTTTTTGTTGTTCACAGTACTAGGTATTAATTAGTCATATATCATACAAATGAATTCATAGAGGTTCTACTAACTCATTCGATATATTATTCATTATTATTTTGTTTATCCTATATCTTGATCTCTGACCATTTTGTGATATAGTTGCATTGTTGTATTGATCTTTTTGAACTTGTGAATCGAAATAAAGAAATTTGAATTTGAAAAAAAATTTGAAGAATTATCTTTTTCATAAGGTAATTTTTTATACAAATTATGGTTACTCATACTCATGAACGGACCTAGGTCTAGTGAGAATGATTTCATTTATTAAAAATGAATATTTCTCATATGTATAAAGATGAAATCAAATTGTTTTAATTAGATAGTAATATTTGTCCATGATTGACACACAGATATGGTTGGTTGGAGCGCTTGACTTTGATTAGATAAGACTCTGGTTTGTTTCCTACATTGTTGGCTTCGAATCTCATTCAGCCATGGATGTTTCTCATTTTTAACCTCATTACCCAAGTCTCCAGACTCATGTGGGCATCATCCGCAGTAAAAAAATAAAAAAGATGGTAAATATGAAGACAAAATTGGCAATCGTGAACAGACGAAAGCTTTTTATTTTATGAAAGTTTTTCCAGTCTAAAATCATTCATTTCAATTCGATTTTTCCCCCAAGATTTGTGAATAGAAACTATAATAGTTGGAATTTAGATGAAAATGGGAAAGAGTTTTTCATCATTTCGTTTTCGAAAATATAGTCGAAATTGACAATTTCTTTGAAAGTTTTTTTCGGAGAATGAAGCCCACATAGGTCTGAGACCTGTGCGTGGGTAATGAATTGATGAGTTGGACCTACAGTTTTAGGTAGTTTCCGAACCATCGGGAAGTAATTTTACAGCCTATTTTGCTGGCCAATCCAATCGGTCACCCTTACAAAGAGCGCCCTGATTAGTTAGCTGGCTTGATTTCATAAATTCGCTCT
Source organism: Conomelus anceps (assembly GCA_948455865.1). Taxonomy (NCBI): domain Eukaryota; kingdom Metazoa; phylum Arthropoda; class Insecta; order Hemiptera; family Delphacidae; genus Conomelus; species Conomelus anceps. Next base: position 45,283,519 of record OX418221.1, read on the forward strand.
CGGTAGAGCTGGGGTTCAAGGAGAAGAACTCCCTAGCTGGACGGTCAAGTCGTGCAAGCCTGTTGACTGGTAGAGTATATTAGAGAAGAAGATAGGAAAAGAATGGTTGCAAGGAAGTGGTGGGAGTAAATAAATAGAAAAGAAAATGAAATAAAAAGGAAAAGAAAGATAAAAATAGAATAACAGGGAAGTGGAGAAAAATAATGGAAATAAATACAGTAGGTAGCGGAGGAAGAAGAAATTCCAGAACACATGAAAAGGAAAGAGAAAAGGAAAGGGAATGGGAGTAACAGAGATAGAATGACAAAGTAAGTAGATGAATAGAAGAGCTTACTGCTTTCTGTTTAGCGAGGGTGGCATAAGTAGATGCACTGAATCGTACAGTACTCAACAGTTCACATGCATTTCAGCTTTCATCTAAATCTAAGCGCAGGAAGGGGATGCGTGTACTGTTGGAAGCAGGTGGAATAAATGTGAACGGGGCTGCCCGATAAATTGTGCTTATCGCACAAACGCAGTGAATCCGGCGCTGTAACTGAGAGAAGCAAGTTTGAAAAGTGACTAGCAAATGGTAAATACAAAGGCAGACGCTCGAATCGTTCAATTGTTTAACTAGCCTACGGTGTAATTGAACACAATCCGGCAATAGACTTCAAACCAGATTAGACTTTGGATTAGGCTACAGATTAGACTTCAGATTAGACTTCAAGATAGGCTGTGAAGTAGTAATTCATCACAGGAATCACAAATTACTAGATACGTTTTGTATTTATTGTGGAGGAAGTTGTACATTATAAACTTCCTTAGTTCCTTGTAACTGTAAATTAGATTATCCAGTTGGAAGAACAGATTATGTACGGTGCACCAATGGTTGAGTTCATGGGAGCCTTCTCATTTACCGGTAAATGTTGTCGCTGGCATATGATTGGTCTATTCAAATTTTTTACGTATATAGACCGATTAGATGCCACCGGTAACATTTACCAGTTAAGCTCCCAGAAACTAAACCAATGGTTGAGTAAATGAGTACATGGGAGCCTTCTCATTTACCAGTAAATGTTGTCGCTGGCATATAATTGGTCTATTCAATTTTTTTAACGTCTATCAATTTGAATAGACCAAACAGATGCCACCGGTAACATTTACCGGTTACCGGTAAAGTTCCCCAGAACTCATTAACCTTTATTTAAATTCTCCTTTGAAGACACTTTTGTGTAGGCCTAAACACTAATTTGATTAGACTAGAACTTATTTCATTTTTAATTAGAACAAAATCTATGTCAAAAACTTCTCAAACCATTTATAATAAGAAGTAAATGCGTTTGGCTTTTATTGGTGGAGAAGTTACATCTCGCCGCTTGATCCATGTTATTATTGGAAACATGATGGACCTACAATTTTAGGTAGGTTCCGAACTACCGGGAAGTGATTCAACAGCAGAGAACAGAGTTTTTGATGGCCAATCCAATCGGTTACCCTTACAGAGAGGGCTCAGGAGAGCGTTGCTTATCTAATCTGAGTGAACAGATACCTGCTACGGCACGCATTTCCTTACGTCTGTGAAGTTGGCCCGCCTAAAATGGCCCCCCCAAATGAAATTGTTATAAATCGTTAGTTTAGCGTTAGTTTAGGTTTGTTTTGATAAATTTGACGTTTTTTTAGGTTTCTGAGTACTAGATCCGGCAGTTACTTTTTGGGCGGGCCAGCTTCACACTAGCCCGCATGTTCGGCTGGAATTTGTTAAAAATGGTACAGATCGTTAGTTTAGCGTTAGTTTAGGTTTGTTTTGACAAATTTGACGTTTGTTTAGGTTTCTATATACTAGATCCGGCAGTTACTATATGGGCGGGCCAGCTTCACACTAGCCCGCATGTTCGGCTGGAATTCGTTGAAAATGGTATAGATCGTTAGTTTAGCGTTAGTTTAGGTTTGTTTTGACAAATTTGACGTTTGTTTAGGTTTCTGAGTACTATAGATCCGGCAGTTACTTTTTGGGCGGGCCAGCTTCACACTAGCCCGCATGTTCGGCTGGAATTCGTTGAAAATGGTATAGATCGTTGGTTTAGCATTAGTTTAGGTTTGTTTTGACAAATTTGACGTTTGTTTAGGTTTCTGAGTACTAGATCCGGCAGTTACTATTTGGGCGGGCCAGCTTCACACTAGCCCGCATGTTCGGCTGGAATTCGTTGAAAATGGTACAGATCGTTAGTTTAGCGTTAGTTTAGGTTTGTTTTGACAAATTTGACGTTTGTTTAGGTTTCTATATACTAGATCCGGCAGTTACTATATGGGCGGGCCAGCTTCACACTAGCCCGCATGTTCGGCTGGAATTCGTTGAAAATGGTATAGATCGTTAGTTTAGCGTTAGTTTAGGTTTGTTTTGACAAATTTGACGTTTGTTTAGGTTTCTGAGTACTAGATCCGGCAGTTACTATTTGGGCGGGCCAGCTTCACACTAGCCCGCATGTTCGGCTGGAATTTGTTAAAAATGGTACAGATCGTTAGTTTAGCGTTAGTTTAGGTTTGTTTTGACAAATTTGACGTTTGTTTAGGTTTCTGAGTACTATAGATCCGGCAGTTACTTTTTGGGCGGGCCAGCTTCACACTAGCCCGCATGTTCGGCTGGAATTTGTTAAAAATGGTATAGATCGTTAGTTTAGCGTTAGTTTAGGTTTGTTTTGACAAATTTGACATTTGTTTAGGTTTCTGAGTACTATAGATCCGGCAGTTACTATTTGGGCGGGCCAGCTTCACACTAGCCCGCATGTTTGGCTGGAATTTGTAAAAAATGGTACAGATCGTTAGTTTAGCGTTAGTTTAGGTTTGTTTTGACAAATTTGATGTTTGTTTAGGTTTCTGAGTACTAGATCCGGCAGTTACTATTTGGGCGGGCCAACTTCACACTAGCCCTCATGTTCGGCTGGAATTCGTTGAAAATGGTATAGATCGTTGGTTTAGCATTAGTTTAGGTTTGTTTTGACAAATTTGACGTTTGTTTAGGTTTCTGAGTACTAGATCCGGCAGTTACTATTTGGGCGGGCCAGCTTCACACTAGCCCGCATGTTCGGCTGGAATTCGTTGAAAATGGTACAGATCGTTAGTTTAGCGTTAGTTTAGGTTTGTTTTGACAAATTTGACGTTTGTTTAGGTTTCTATATACTAGATCCGGCAGTTACTATATGGGCGGGCCAGCTTCACACTAGCCCGCATGTTCGGCTGGAATTCGTTGAAAATGGTATAGATCGTTAGTTTAGCGTTAGTTTAGGTTTGTTTTGACAAAATTGACATTTGTTCAGGTTTCTGAGTACTATAGATCCGGCAGTTACTTTTTGGGCGGGCCAGCTTCACACTAGCCCGCATGTTCGGCTGGAATTTGTTAAAAATGGTACAGATCGTTAGTTTAGCGTTAGTTTAGGTTTGTTTTGACAAATTTGACGTTTGTTTAGGTTTCTATATACTAGATCCGGCAGTTACTATTTGGGCGGGCCAGCTTCACACTAGCCCGCATGGTCGGCTGGAATTTGTTAAAATTGGCACAGATCGTTAGTTTAGCGTTAGTTTAGGTTTGTTTTGACAAATTTGACGTTTGTTTAGGTTTCTGAGTACTATAGATCCGGCAGTTACTTTTTGGGCGGGCCAGCTTCACACTAGCCCGCATGTTCGGCTGGAATTTGTTAAAAGTGGTACAGATCGTTAGTTTAGCGTTAGTTTAGGTTTGTTTTGACAAATTTGACGTTTGTTTAGGTTTCTGAGTACTATAGATCCGGCAGTTACGTTTTGGGTGGGCCAGCTTCACACTTGCCCGCATGTTCGGCTGAAGTTCGATGAAAATGGTATAGATCGTTAGTTTAGGTTTGTTTTGACAAATTTGACGTTTGTTTAGGTTTCTGAGTACTATAGATCCGGCAGTTACTATTTGGGCAGGCCAATTTCACATTTGCTTGTAAGATCGGCTGGAATCTTTTTGAAAATGGTAGAGATTGTTACTTTAGGTTTGTTTTGACAAATTTCGCGTTAGTTTAGGTTTTTTAGTAGTAGTTTCGGGCATCACCATATCAGAGCAGGCCAGCTTCACACCTTCTACATTTTGAGAATTGATTAGCCCATTATACAATTCTAGAATAGATCGTTAGTTTAGCTTTTGTTTCGGTTTGTATTGACAAATTCGGCGTTTGTTTAGGTTGTCAAGTCGTAGTTTCGTGCATCACTATATCGGAGCCGGCCAGCTTCACACTTGCCAGGTTTTAAAGTACTATTTGACCAGCGTAAGAATGCCTTTAGCGCACTGGAGCAATATCAGGCTCGACTGACTTCATTGTGGATTCCCACAAACATCAGTCATCAAGCACATGCGTCATCTTTTGTCTTACAATACAAGAAACTCAACGAAAGCTCGCTAATATTTATTTCACACTGGCTAGCATGCAATGTGATCTGTGCATAAAGCGCTCCAGTAAAATTGAACTTACATTTTATTTTATAAATCGAAAACCCATTATCCAATTTCAGTGATTCTTTCACAGAAAAAAATTCAGTATATTATTATTCTTTCATACGATTCATGTGTGTGGTTTACTCCTACCATGAAAAAGTTTGTCGATTACGGACTTTTTCATGTTATGCCATTAAAATTCACAGACTTGATGCAAGAAATGACCCATTATTAAAAAAAACAAGTTTTTCGTGGAAATATCTATAACATCTGTTTGAAGAAGCATCAAAGAACATTCATTGCGGAAATCATCGAATTCTGTTGAATAGTTATTGAACAAATGAGCTGTAAACAAAAAATTACGAGTTTTCTGTGAAAATCATATTATTGACTGTAACTTTATTGAAATGATTTCCACCAAAGTTAATACAATTCAAATACTTATATATACAAAGTAAATTTCATAATTATTCAACAATACACATTCATCAAATATAGAAAAACTATAAAGATTAAGGTTATTAAATTTTATAATAATATGAAATTACAATGACAATTTGCGCGCATTATTTCAACAAAAATCTTATTTATCTTTAAAATGCGTTAATTTATGAATAGTTGTTACTGGACTAAAGATACTCCTAACCTTCTTATTATCCATAATTCAGTATTTCAGAAATAATTGGAAACATTTTTTATTTTATGACTGATGTTTGTGGGATTGTACGATAAAGCCAGTCGGGCTGCTTACTGCTCAACTTCGCCGGGGGCATTCTTTCGCTGGTCAATCAGTAGTAGTTTCGGGCATCACTATATCGTAGCAGGCCAGTTTCACACTTGCTACACATGGAGAATTAAATAACCCGTACAATCAACTTTAGAATAGATTGAATATTACTCATCTTTAAAAAAAATAAAAGAGCTAGAGGTTGAAAAATATTGAGTATAAAAGCAAACTTCTTTTCATTAGATATTTCTTGAGTTCCGTGTTGCATTTATAATGCTACATTTTATCATTGATGAGGGTAGCGTCAACATGAACTTTGAAGAAGTATTTTTATGAGTAGCTGAAAGCTTCTTTACACAAAAGCCCTATCATAAACCCATCCTCAGCATATGTTGAAAAAAGTTTACATATTATAACACATATTGAAGGACTTTCAAGAACAACATAATGAAAATAATAGAAGGTAACTCACTAACTCTGGATCCATGCAATCTATTTCAAAACACCTATTATGTTTGTAAAACCCCAAAATTCAGGCAAATAAACTTGCGAACATAATTCTTTCAGGCTCTTTCGAATAATATAATTAGCTGGACCGAAACGGTCGGACATCAAACTAAAGCCGCTCCGACATCAAACTAAAGCCGGCATTGTCAGAGAAGGACCATTTCAATCATTGACGTAAGGGAGTGAAATTTCAAAGAAGATATTCTTACAGGTTCTATCTTGATGATAATGCTGGCCACACTTAAAATTAACACTTGCACTTACAAATTACTTACAACACGCACTAATCAGTTATCTCGCACAAACGAAATCAATCTTTCATAAATGACAAAAATGATATTACGAAATTTTAATAGTCACGTCTACAAAACATAAAAAGACGTTTGAATCGAGAAGTCACACTATTTCTTCCTCAACTTGTATAAAGGAGAAAGAGCCGTGAATCTAACAATCAGATCGAATAGTCAGCATTTTAAAAAATTTGATTTTCAATTTCCTAATGGCTGGATCAAGAGATAGAACCTAAAATAACACAAAATAATAGAACAAAACCCAAAATAACACAAAATAATGTAATAGGAAGCAGATAGATAGAACAAAGCAGATAATAGAACAGAATCCCAAAAAACCAAAATAACACAGAATAATGTAATAGGAAGCAGATAAATCGATATTGTTCAACTGATAAAGAGTTTTCAATATTACTGTACAAAAATCAATCACTTAATAATGTTGAAAGGCCGATCTAATATCAAATAATAACTGTTCAATAAACTGTCCAATAATTCAAGAAGAATCATCTAAAGGAATAATTAAACTTACGTAATACAAGAATAGATAAGTGTAGAGTCCACTGGTATAAATTAAAAACGGTAAAATAATTCTCACTAATTCGAGCGATTATCACTACAGAACTAACAGAACTGTCACTTGTTTTGTTTCGACAAATTCCAAACAAGAATAAAACTAACTTTTACCTACGCGCTCGCTTTTAATAGGTTTCATTTGATCTAGAAAGACGGAGATTTTTCTAAAATGTTCGATGGAATTCCAAACAAAGATATAAGACGTTCTAAACTTCGACAAATTCCCATGAGGTTCTCATTAAATATTCTACAAATTTCTAAGTAAATATCATAGAAGTGTCAAAAATAAAGTACAACGTGAAGAGAGTACAGAAGAAGAGTGATTCATTGCTTAGACCGGAAGACTTCTTGACACAAGCAGATAACACCGAAAATCATTCTTCTACAACAATACTATAATTAAAAAAAATTAATGAATTATGTTGATTCAAAAAAGAGGGAGATTAAATGAAAATTTATTCTGCGCACAAATAGAACAAAATTGAATTCTGTATTTTATATTGATCAAATAAAAGAAAAATTAATATAATTACTGTATTTCATTTGTTCTACAAAAAAAATTTATAAGTTTATAAAAATCAATTATTTAATAATATAAGTTCTCCAATCAAAAGTTATCCGGAGCCCTTGAAATATGAATAAGTGAAATATTATTGTCGCGCCCTGTCTTTCACGATTCCCACATTCATAGGGTAAGGTTGGATGTGGTAATTGAGGGTGAATAGGTGCAATAATAATATCACACTATAACCATTCATTGCAGAATCCTTACCTGGTGGAGGCTACAAATATGGTAAAGGCGCCGTCCTTTAACTATATTCAATCATTACAAATAGTGGAGGATCACTACAAAAAATAGTGATGCTATGTTGCTATCATTAAAAATTGTGGATGCTTATCATTACAAATCAATAACGTTCAGCTAATAATGAATTTGCTATTTTACTGTACAAAAACTGATTACTAACTAACTGTTAATTGGCTGATCAAATATTTAAAAAAAAACTGTTCACTAAACTGTTCCATGATTCAAAAAGAAAAGTCTAAATAAATAAATGTTTTATTCCTCGAAAATGACCTAATAAAAACCACATCACATTTAAATTCATTGTGCAATTTTCAAGAGTTTGTCACATGAAAAATGACCAAGAGAAGAATAACTTATAAATCATGAATAATATATAGCTTGAAAAATAATAACACAAAATTAGAAATATAGATTTACAAAGTATTGCCATTGATGAAAAAAGAAATTCAAGTGAAGCCAACCAAGAAAAAAATGATAGGAATATACACACTCAAAGAAGGTGAGAAAGCAAGTCTACCTTACATATGAGCGGGAGTTCAACATAAAACAATTTTGTAATGATAATGCAAACAATTTGACAGAAAGATATATGAAAAGATCTAAAAAATTATAGTCTAAAAAATAACAGTTGAAAAATCAAGGAGCAGGTCTGTCACCGTTTACTTAATAGCTATGAGTATGTGTACACTTTAACAAAATGAAATATTTAACAAAAAGGTACTATGTTTCAAGTATGTTCCATACAAAAAAGTATGTTCCAAGCACTGTCAAATGTCAGCAAAGATAACATGTCGTTTGCAAGTTATTCTCATTTTTGATGTTGAGTTCCTTTCACAAACTCAACTTATTACCACAATACTACACAGAGACAATGTCAATTCCAACAAATTATATTATTTTGGCTCACGATTCGATTTTTATGCTTCAACTACAGCCTTTCGGGAATCGTGGCTCATTTTTTTTTTTTTTTTTTTTTTTCTAGGACATTTAGCCTATATCGCCTACATATACTGCTGAGAGACCTTCTGACTACACCTGGGAAGGTTTTGATGATCTCTGCAATAAGGTCCAATCATGCCAGGAAGATGATGAAATTGCACCTCATCTATTGTTTTACATTAAAAAATAAGTAAGCTGCTTATGTTTACATCATAATTGTATTAAGTTATGATTTCATATCAAGTTAATTGCTCCCTTATCCCTTCATATGTCTGGAAATTTGATTTGACTGATCAAGGTGAAATGAATGTTACTTTAAATGGAAAATTCATTGGAATAGTACAGTTGAAGAAAAAAAACATAAAATATGCACCAGTTTTTTCCTTGGAGTAGTTATTGTTAGTAGCCTACTTGAAAAAATTGGAGGTAAACGTCCTAAGAGAGATGAACGTGAGATGAATTTTATAGGTAGATTGTACAAAAATTATTTTATTTTTTAATTCGTAATTCACTTGAAATAAATCAATTTATTGTGGAAAATGATTCAAATGAAAAATAAAGCTAAAATGTTGTTTCTATGTGTTTTGCGAAAATTGAATGAATACATTGCTTTTTGCCAGTATTTTCAAAAGTGGGAATAAGACAAAACACTTAGGCTAATAATAATAATAAATAATAAAACAGTTAAAATAATAAAAACAGTTAATAATGATAGTTAACAATAACAAATAAAACAGTTAATAGTTAATAATAAAACAGTTAATAATAACTGTTTAATAATAAACATTTAAAAATAATAAAACAGTTAGGAATAAGAATTCTCATATAATAATATTATCATTATAATTACTAATAGTCCTTGGAATGTGTTAGAAGAACGGTTAAATTGCAAGTTCAATACCGAACCCAGAAATGCCTCCACATGCGCAATCATCAATGGGACTTCAATTGCCATTATTATTACCAGTACAAGTAATGACTAATAATTACAGTTATACACAAAGTAATATTGTCATAAATAGAATGTAGATAGACAATAAATTCTTATTATATTAATTGCCATTATTATCACTAGTACAAATAATGACAAATAATTATAGTGCAAAAAATAATATTCTTATAAATAGACTAGTGAGCTCGTGTTTGACTCGACGTCAAACGTTTGGCCAAAAGGGAGTAGAAATATTATTTATTCACTATTAAAATTGGATACATGTCGTTGAATTTACAATTAAAGTTGAAATTGTTATGTGTTTGTAAGACAAAAAAAAAAATTTTTTTTGCAAACTGCAGAACATGAAAACATTCAATAAATACTATTGTGAATTTTACAACAGTTCTACAAAAATTACTATGAATGAACAAGATGATGATAATGATGATGATGTTGGAATAAATGTGAATTTAGATTAAAATGACAAAGTTTTTTAAAATTAAAATATATTCATTAATATTATAGCTAGGGTTTTGTAACTGTTCTGCTCCAATATAATGACGCCCGCAACCAGTAATTTTCAGCCGAACATGCTCAATAGACTGAATCTGGCCTGAACGAATAATGACTGCTAGATCTAGTACATAGAAACCTAAACAAACGTCAAAATTGTCAAAACAAACATAAACTAACGCTAAACTAACGATCTATACTATTTTCAACGAATTCCAGCTGAACAAGCGGGCAAGTGAGAAATTGGCAAGCCCAAATAGTAACTGCCGTAACTAGTACTCAGAAACCTAAACAAACGTCAAATTTGTCAAAACAAACCTAAACTAACGCTAAACTAACGATCTATACCATTTTCAACGAATTCCAGCCGAACATGCGGGCAAGTGTGAAGCTGGCCCGCCCAAAAAGTAACTGCCGGATCTATAGTACTCAGAAACCTAAACAAACGTCAAATTTGTCAAAACAAACCTAAACTAACGCTAAACTAACGATCTATACCATTTTAAACGAATTCCAGCCGAAAATGCGGGCAAGTGTGAAGCTGGCCCACCCAAATAGTAACTGCCGGATCTATAGTACTCAGAAACCTAAACAAACGTCAAATTTGTCAAAACAAACCTAAACTAACGCTAAACAAACGATCTATACCATTTTCAACGAATTCCAGCCGAACATGCGGGCTAGTGTGAAGCTGGTCCGCCCATATAGTAACTGCCGGATCTAGTATATAGAAACCTAAACAAACGTCAAATTTGTCAAAACAAACCTAAACTAACGCTAAACTAACGATCTGTTCCATTTTTAACAAATTCCAGCCGAACATGCGGGCAAGTGTGAAGCTGCCCTAGTAGCACAAATACAACTTGAATATATATTAAATATAATATCAAAGATATATAAAATATGTATTAAATATATTTACAGTAGACAGATTCCCCTATAAAATATGTATTTTTCTTCTATTAATATGAATTAAATAGGTTTTATATATATATTTAATTCAACACTTTCCTCTATTCAATATGTATTATTCTTCTATTAATATAAATTAAACAGGTTCTTTATAGTTATTAAATTTAACAGTTTTCTCTATTTTATAGGTATTTTTCTTCTATTAATATAAATTGAATGGATTTCATGTTGACATATATAAAACATAATTATTCAATTCACATTTATAGAGGGAAAATATTAATTAAATAAAGTGAAATGTTGAATTTAATAAACATAGATAATTTAATTCATATTAATGGGAGAAAAATATCGAATGAGTAGAAGAATGTATTGAATTAATGTATTCCACTATTAATATGAATTAAGTTCAAATATACACTAGTCCCGTTCAAGCAAATTTCCCAGTCAGCCACAAACGACAAAATAAATTACAACATGGCCAAATGTGTTCTACATAGTGGTCAGCCTATAGCTATAAAATATTGGTTGTGCACCTGACCATACAATATAATATAGCACTCTATATTACTACTCCCTACTACTTTGGTAAATTTTCACGAGTTATTCAATTTATGCCTTTTAAAATCCGTATTTTCGTTTAACCTGATTTTCTCTCAACCATCAAAGCATTATCAGATCTATCAAATTCTGTTGAACGGTAGACTACTGTGGTGTAAATGCAAAGGTTGCAAGGAAAAAATCAAAACATATGATAACATTTTATGAATAATTATTTATTTGATTGCACTAACTACAGAATTATATACTATACAAGTAGAATTACAGAACTATACAATTATGTACAAGTTTTTGGGTCCTCATAGTTGTCATGATTCTTCTCCCTGAAAAATTAAAAAAATAAATTAGAAGCTTAAGCAAACCAATAATTCATGTAAAAATAATATTACATTCATTATGTATTGATTGAGACAGGGGTTTCAGATAATTTTGCTTGACCAAATTGTATGATTGGTTGATTGCAGCAATAATACTATAATTATAGCAGCTTTATAAAAAAAAAAATATATATATATATATATATATAATATTATATTATAGCAGCTTTGGTTTCTCAGACTACCCTTGGTTTCCGAACCACCGGGTAGGTGATAATAAAACTTATTACATCAAGTCATAGAAGCTCTGTCACCCTTACTAGCGCTGCCTTGAGCGTTCGTGGATGAACATCACGATCGCATGAGCACCATGCTTATCACGTGACCAATCACCAGTCTTACCCCCAATTGCACAAAAGCCAATTAAATTTTATCCCAGTAGAATGACGTCATTCTATTAAGATTAACCTTAATGGAAGGATTTTGGTTGCAAAAAAGACAATTACAAGCGATAACGCCAATTAGGCTAACCGGCGTAAGAGATATCTAACCGCCAGCTCATTGAGAATTAAATCTCACTAACTCCCGTTAAGTTACATTTTATTGGTTATGTTGACTGTACCAGAACACAGATATGCAAATTAGACGTGTGTTAAAAATCTTTAAAAATTAATAAAGCCCATCAAGATTTTAATAATATTGAGATTATTGAATAATGTTTCTATGATTCACTATGAAATAATTCTAATCCCTCATTTTCCACAACTTGAGAATCAGCTGTTGATCAAATTACAGTGTTGCCAGATTGTACCCCGTCGATCAACGAAAAATAACAATGGACCTTTGTGCAACAGAAATAAATCCATTACACTTACGACAGTTAGTTAACAGACATTAAGCCCTTGATTTAATTGGCCTTTGTGCCATTGAGGATTTGTTAAACTATCAAATAATTTGCACTAGCAATCAAAGTTGCCTTCAGAAAAGATTCATCATGCCCACTTCATGGTGAGGCATTATTATTTAATTTAATTTTAAAATATAGTTTAAATACTTTATAACAAGAAAAGATCCAAAATATTTGCTGTTGCAATGATTTGGGATTTGTGGTTCACAAAGATTGCATACCAGACACATATAATTATTGTGGTGGGATTTGGCTCAAAGTTGCCGTGTTTAATTTTTACATACTGTAACTACCATAAGTTTGATTGTTATGTACGATAGTTTTAAGCCAAATTCCCCAGTCTGTTTGGCTTCCACCAGCCAATATTGATATGCAGTGGGTAAACCTGAAATGCGGATCTAGAAAAACCTGACTTAAAGAAACACTTACTTTTTCAAACATGTTGAGGCTTGTTGGGCCAGCCAAGTAGAAACTGTAGCTTCGATTTTTTTAGTAACATCAATCTCATTTGGCCAGACAATTTCGACACACCCTGCAACAATAACAGAAACGATTAAACCAAAAAATATTATTGTGGTTATAAGCTAGCATCGAAGTAAATATATGATCACCTTCCTCATCACACATTGTGCCAACATACATAATTGCTAAATATATTAAGTATAATTATTGTGAATTACTTTGATCAAAATGTACAGTTAGTTTCCTGGGGCAAGTAAGACCTTCCCTATGAGGCAGTGAGAGAAGGCTGAGAAATTTTCTGTAGAGGATGGAGGGCAGATTATGAAATCAAAATCCAACACATAAACATTAAAAAAAACTCACTATCACTCCTTGTCAAGCATACATTATTTTCATTACTCTTCACTATGTTATAGCAATTTATGAGTCATGTCAAACTCCAGAGAATCTAGATTTATCCAAATCCCGACCAAGCATCGCAAAAGATTGTATTTCTGGGAAAATATACTGTGTTGTTATTTAATTCACACTTAATGTGTTCTTCCCAATATGGGAAAAATATGTTTCATTGAACAGTAGAGTCCAGTTTATCCTAATAATGATAATAATAATAATATGTGAATGGATTTTAATGGTGAGGTAGTTCCACCTTGCCATTTGAGTGGTAGTCATACAGTTCAAGTTGGGTTCTGAACCACCATAAAATGATTCCACAGCAGAGAACAGAATATTTTTTGCTGGCTAATCCATTAGGTAGCCCTTACAAAGAGAACCCAAGAGAGGACAGTTCATCTTATCTGACTGAACAGATACCTGCCACAACTCATAACTATCACCTCACCCTCTTTATACTAATAAATATGTTAAAAACTTAAAAAACACTTTTAAGTGGAAATTATGACTCACGTTATGGCGTGACGGCCGTTTCACTCTGTTGTCAAGAGCATCATCAGATGACCCACAGTACACTGATTTAAGGTATGAGTTTGAGGGTTATGGATGTTGGAAGGGTGGAGAGGTGAGGGGATGAGTAGGCGGGAGGTTTGAAATTGGGATTATTTTGTCAAAAAGGGTATGTGAGAAGAAGTGGAGTTGATCATTTAAAATGTTGTTAGGTTGCTGCTTTGTGTGTTTGTAAATCTCATATTGTTCTAAAACATTGAGTTTCTGGCCTTTGTGAGTGAAGTGAAGTGTGTATAAATTAGAGTCAATGTCTGTATAACTGTGGCCTGTTGAAATGATGTGTTCAGCAAAAGTGGAATGTGTGTTTGGGTGTGAGATTGCTCTTGTGTGTTCTTTGAATCTAGTGGTGAATGTCCTGCCAATTTGTCCTATATAGAATTTGTTGCAGTCATCACATTTCAATTTGTAAATTCCAGATCTATTGTATTTGTTCTGAGGTGTTGTCTGAGAATGCAAAATAATCCCAATTTAAAACCTCCCGCCTACTCATCCCCCTCCCCACTCTACCCTTCCAACATTCATAACCCTCAAACTCATACCTTAAATCAGTGTACTGTGGGTCGTCTGACGATGCTCTTGAGAACAGTGAAACGGCCGTCACGCTATAACGTGTGAGTCATAATTTCCACTTAAAATTGTTTTTTAAGTTTCTACTATATTATTGGAAACAAGATGGATCTTCAACATCATAATAAATATGTAATGTGGTGAAAGCAAGCAGCACATTCAAATTTATAAGATTTTTGGAATATCAACTAAAAATTTTGTGCTTACTTCGAAGAAGTTTTGCCATCATCAACGACGAGAAGGATTCTTTCTTACTGTCCTGGTCCTTGCGTTGCTGCCCCTTCCAGCTATAACTTTTACTAAGATTCGCATCAATTGTCTGCCGCAACACAGACCTAGCTGTTTTTGATAAGCTGCTTTTTTCTATATCAGTGATTAATATTCTCACCTGAAAAATAAACAAGTAGTCCGAAATATAATAATTGTATGCATTTGTAGCCTTAATGTATATAGTAAACAAATATTGTATTTATCTACTATAATACTGTATTTGTCACTATAATACTCGTTCTATCCATGTCAGTCAACGATTCCAGTACGGTACACAATTCTAAGAGTGCTTCAAAATGAGCTAAATATTTTTGGGCTATATACTCATCTGAACTGTCGGTAAGCTAACCTAGTAACATAACAAACCAAATTGTAGCTATCAAATCATTACTAGGACCTAAATTGTATGGGCGTGATCATAATTTATGGCGGTATGACTTCAATTACAGGTAATGAAGGCAATTTCTTGATGGCAGGAACGGTGCCAGCTTGCGAGTTTGGGGTCATAAATGAGATTTGTTAACCATTTATGGGAGATTGCCAAAATTATGCACCAAAATTCCTCTCCCTTCCAAACAGCTATCCATAATAAAGATAACGAAAACATTCATTAAAAAAAAAGAATAATATTAACCTGTCTGTGTACAATTATACTTCAAAAGAGAATGTAAATTTTGAATGTAAATTGATGAGTGAATGATCAGTGCCAATATTTGAGGATACACTTGAAAAGTCAATTATATCCTCGTCTGAGGATATTGTATCTATATCTTCTTGCAGACGTTTCCACTTTCCAGATTTGGATAGCAAATGAAAAGGCGTTAGTGACCTGCGTTTTCTATCCATGTTCAACTATTATTGATAAATATTTCATGTAGGCCTAACTAGTTGATATGTGAATTTAGCAATGCCTGAAAAAAACCCACAAAAAGTCAATTTTTTATAGGCTAATATATTCTCTAAGCATAGATCTGTAGCAGTGGAAGATATTTTAGAATTAGAGAATTTTTTTAAAGCCTCAACAAACTATTTTATGAGTGCTCTACTCGACTTCGTTGAGTAGCTTCATCGCTCAGGAAAGGTTCATTTGAACAATGAAGCATTTTACAAAAGCAGGCATGAAAATTGTGCACCTTGCTACAACAAAAATGTTTTAATTGAATTAGGTTTAAGTTCATTAATTATGTAGTTAGAATTATGAGCAGAATAAGCAGTACTTAGTAAACGTGGTCGTTTCAACCAAAATTAAATAGTTCAGCCTCTGAGCTTATGCTGTTATTTCTATTTGAATCCGAACCTACCACATGGTAATTAGAATGACAGAGATTTCAACATTGATTTCTCCCACTGAAGCACTATGCATCCATCAATGGCTTATTCCAAACTTTATAAATGGTCTAAGTTGAGACAGCTTTGCATATATTAAAATATACCACTTTATATTTCTTAATAATTTATGGTACTGGTACCAATCAATTCAAAACAAAGTAACACTAACTGCATGGTAGGCTGTTATTTAAATTCCCAGAGTGTTTATGTTCATTAACCTAATAGGCCTACACATAGGCTAAATAAAAATAGAACATGAAAAAACAGCAATAGAACATTATAATTTGGGCCTATAATTGAACTTCAGAAATTGAAAAGGATTCACAAACAGACTACAATGTTAAAGCTGACATGATCTGGAATTTTTTAGAATTTTTTATTGAAACTAAAAAGAAATAAGATATAGGCTAAGTTATTCAACTTAAAAGTTATTACTTACCGTTGTCATTTTCTCCGTTTTTTCTTCTTTACAACTGAATGAAATGTTGAAGTGCAAACACTTTATAACTTCCACGCCAAACACCACGCTTCAAAGACCACAAGAGCTGAAGAACTAACAAGTAACAACTAACCACGCTTTGAGGCAAGAGAAGCCAAACGGCAGGATGTGTAGAAAAGAGAAAGTTGCAATATGGCAGACAGTAGGAAAAACCCAGAGAAGACCGTCGGAGAAGGTTACCGTTAACTGCAGAGGAGCTTGTTGGCGGAAGGGAATCTGTAACCGAATCATCAGTGAAAAGCGATACTCGATAACACTAATTGAGATGAATTGATCAGCACGCGAGAGTGAAATAAGATTGCCGCCGAATTTTGAATAGAGTTATCCCGCGGTTACTTCATAGAATATTATGAACCTTTTTACAATTTTCATGCCTCAATATACAGCAGATTTATAGACAATAAAACAGTATCGATCTCAAATCGATTCTTGCTAGTCGAGATCGCACAATAACTGAGTAGCGCGACTTTCAAAGTCTCAAAAACAAATTTCAAATTTTACTATTTTCTGAAGCTTAAAAAGTGAAATGTCTCAATTTTGACCTCTCCATTAGTTCTATTGCTGAAAAATACTTGGAAAAGGTTATATACAAGGCTCCAAATTTACAGAATTCCATAGGAAAGAAAGAAATAGAATTTTGCTCTTCAAAAGACAATTAGCTCACAGCTTCATAGTACAAAACACCTGTCAAGTGATGAAGGAATTAAATTTTTTTGCTGAATTGTAAATATCTCGACTAATCACTGAGAAAATTTAACTATTTTTTAGAAGTCGGTGAGTTTTATATAGAACTATGAAATGACATGTCGAATTTTTTTTCTTGTTATATGTATTTCTTTAAATTTTGTCATGAGCCTTTTACACATTAATAAACGTTTCGCAGAAAAATTCTTTGGGAACTTTTGATGTGTTTTCAAGAGCTTTAGCGATTATTAGAATAATAATTGTGGAAATTGAGATCATTCCAATAAACCTATTATATAATTATGTTTGTTGATGGTATTAAAAAAATATTATCAATAGATGTTAAATATATTTTTAAGTTGTATTTAAAACTTATTTATTGAATATTTATAAACATTCACTGAACATATTTTTAATATATTTTATTCATCTTTAAAATATATTAAGTAGAAGTGAGAAACATATTTAGTAGAAGATTGGTTACACGTTTCAATATATATTAAACATCTATCAAATATATCTTTAATATATATTTAAAATGAGTTGACATCCATTATTTTCAATTTTTGGGCTGCATATTTAAAATATATAAAGTATATATATAATATATATAAAACCTGTATTTTTCGACATAAATCGAAAAATATATATTAATATGAGTTTGATATATATAAAATATATATTTGTGCTACTAGGGTGGCCCGCCCAAAAAGTAACTGCCGGATCTATAGTACTCAGAAACCTAAACAAACGTCAAATTTGTCAAAACAAACCTGAACTAACGCTAAACTAACGATCTATACCATTTTCAACGAATTCCAGCCGAACATGCGGGCTATATAGTGTGAAGCTGGCCCGCCCATATAGTAACTGCCGGATCTAGTATATAGAAACCTAAACAAACGTCAAATTTGTCAAAACAAACCTAAACTAACGCTAAACTAACGATCTATACCATTTTCAACGAATTCCAGCCGAACATGCGGGCTAGTGTGAAGCTGGCCCGCCCATATAGTAACTGCCGGATCTAGTATATAGAAACCTAAACAAACGTCAAATTTGTCAAAACAAACCTAAACTAACGCTAAACTAACGATCTATACCATTTTCAACGAATTCCAGCCGAAAATGCGGGCTAGTGTGAAGCTGGCCCGCCCAAATAGTAACTGCCGGATCTAGTACTCAGAAACCTAAACAAACGTCAAATTTGTCAAAACAAACCTAAACTAACGCTAAACTAACGATCTATACCATTTTCAACGAATTCCAGCCAAACATGCGGGCAAGTGTGAAGCTGGCCCACCAATATAATAACTGCCGGATCTAGTGTATAGAAACCTAAACAAACGTCAAATTTGTCAAAACAAATTAAACTAACGCTAAACTAACGATCTGTACCATTTTTAACAAATTCCAGCCGAACATGCGGGCTAGTGTGAAGCTGGCCCGCCCAAATAGTAACTGCCGGATCTAGTACTCAGAAACCTAAACAAACGTCAAATTTGTCAGAACAAACCTAAACTAACGCTAAACTAACGATCTATACCATTTTCAACGAATTCCAGCCGAAAATGCGGGCTAGTGTGAAGCTGGCCCGCCCAAATAGTAACTGCCGGATCTAGTACTCAGAAACCTAAACAAACGTCAAATTTGTCAAAACAAACCTAAACTAACGCTAAACTAACGATCTATACCATTTTTAACAAATTCCAGCCGAACATGCGGGCTAGTGTGAAGCTGGCCCGCCCAAAAAGTAACTGCCGGATCTATAGTACTCAGAAACCTAAACAAACGTCAAATTTGTCAAAACAAACCTAAACTAACGCTGAACTAACGATCTATACCATTTTCAACGAATTCCAGCCGAACATGCGGGCTAGTGTGAAGCTGGCCCGCCCATATAGTAACTGCCGGATCTAGTATATAGAAACCTAAACAAACGTCAAATTTGTCAAAACAAACCTAAACTAACGCTAAACTAACGATCTGTGCCATTTTTAACAAATTCCAGCCAAACTTGCGGGCTAGTGTGAAGCTGGCCCGCCCAAAAAGTAACTGCCGGATCTATAGTACTCAGAAACCTAAACAAACGTCAAATTTGTCAAAACAAACCTAAACTAACGCTAAACTAACGATCTATACCATTTTAAACGAATTCCAGCCGAAAATGCGGGCAAGTGTGAAGCTGGCCCACCCAAATAGTAACTGCCGGATCTATAGTACTCAGAAACCTAAACAAACGTCAAATTTGTCAAAACAAACCTAAACTAACGCTAAACAAACGATCTATACCATTTTCAACGAATTCCAGCCGAACATGCGAGCTAGTGTGAAGCTGGTCCGCCCATATAGTAACTGCCGGATCTAGTATATAGAAACCTAAACAAACGTCAAATTTGTCAAAACAAACCTAAACTAACGCTAAACTAACGATCTGTTCCATTTTTAACAAATTCCAGCCGAACATGCGGGCAAGTGTGAAGCTGGCCCGCCCAAAAAGTAACTGCCGGATCTATAGTACTCAGAAACCTAAACAAACGTCAAATTTGTCAAAACAAACCTGAACTAACGCTAAACTAACGATCTATACCATTTTCAACGAATTCCAGCCGAACATGCGGGCTAGTGTGAAGCTGGCCCGCCCATATAGTAACTGCCGGATCTAGTATATAGAAACCTAAACAAACGTCAAATTTGTCAAAACAAACCTAAACTAACGCTAAACTAACGATCTATACCATTTTCAACGAATTCCAGCCGAACATGCGGGCTAGTGTGAAGCTGGCCCGCCCATATAGTAACTGCCGGATCTAGTATATAGAAACCTAAACAAACGTCAAATTTGTCAAAACAAACCTAAACTAACGCTAAACTAACGATCTATACCATTTTCAACGAATTCCAGCCGAACATGCGGGCTAGTGTGAAGCTGGCCCGCCCATATAGTAACTGCCGGATCTAGTATATAGAAACCTAAACAAACGTCAAATTTGTCAAAACAAACCTAAACTAACGCTAAACTAACGATCTATACCATTTTCAACGAATTCCAGCCGAACATGCGGGCTAGTGTGAAGCTGGCCCGCCCATATAGTAACTGCCGGATCTAGTATATAGAAACCTAAACAAACGTCAAATTTGTCAAAACAAACCTAAACTAACGCTAAACTAACGATCTGTACCATTTTTAACAAATTCCAGCCGAACATGCGGGCTAGTGTGAAGCTGGCCCGCCCAAATAGTAACTGCCGGATCTAGTACTCAGAAACCTAAACAAACGTCAAATTTGTCAAAACAAACCTAAACTAACGCTAAACTAACGATCTATACCATTTTCAACGAATTCCAGCCGAAAATGCGGGCTAGTGTGAAGCTGGCCCGCCCAAATAGTAACTGCCGGATCTAGTACTCAGAAACCTAAACAAACGTCAAATTTGTCAAAACAAACCTAAACTAACGCTAAACTAACGATCTGTACCATTTTTAACAAATTCCAGCCAAACATGCGGGCTAGTGTGAAGCTGGCCCGCCCAAATAGTAACTGCCGGATCTATAGTACTCAGAAACCTAAACAAATGTCAAATTTGTCAAAACAAACCTAAACCAACGCTAAACTAACGATCTATACCATTTTTAACAATTTCCAGCCGAACATGCGGGCAAGTGTGAAGCTGGCCCGCCCAAAAAGTAACTGCCGGATCTATAGTACTCAGAAACCTAAACAAACGTCAAATTTGTCAAAATAAACCTAAACTAACGCTAAACTAACGATCTGTGCCATTTTTAACAAATTCCAGCCGAACATGCGGGCTAGTGTGAAGCTGGCCCGCCCAAAAAGTAACTGCCGGATCTATAGTACTCAGAAACCTAAACAAACGTCAAATTTGTCAAAACAAACCTAAACTAACGCTAAACTAACGATCTATACCATTTTCAACGAATTCCTGCCGAACATGCGGGCTAGTGTGAAGCTGGCCCGCCCATATAGTAACTGCCGGATCTAGTATATAGAAACCTAAACAAACGTCAAATTTGTCAAAACAAACCTAAACTAACGCTAAACTAACGATCTGTGCCATTTTTAACAAATTCCAGCCGAACATGCGGGCTAGTGTGAAGCTGGCCCGCCCAAAAAGTAACTGCCGGATCTATAGTACTCAGAAACCTAAACAAACGTCAAATTTGTCAAAACAAACCTAAACTAACGCTAAACTAACGATCTATACCATTTTCAACGAATTCCAGCCGAACATGCGGGCTAGTGTGAAGCTGGCCCGCCCATATAGTAATTGCCGGATCTAGTATATAGAAACCTAAACAAACGTCAAATTTGTCAAAACAAACCTAAACTAACGCTAAACTAACGATCTGTACCATTTTTAACAAATTCCAGCCGAACATGCGGGCTAGTGTGAAGCTGGCCCGCCCAAATAGTAACTGCCGGATCTAGTACTCAGAAACCTAAACAAACGTCAAATTTATCAAAACAAACCTAAACTAACGCTAAACTAACGATTTATAACAATTTCATTTGGGGGGGCCATTTTAGGCGGGCCAACTTCACAGACGTCATTTCCTTCACAATAAATGCTTCTCCACGTAACTCTGTAAGCCCCGTTGTATACAAGCCGTGGTTCCGGTTGTCTGGAACCCACCTAAAACTGTAGGTCCAACTCATCATTCACAATCATCCGATTCATTACTCATGCACAGGTCTCAGACCTTTGTGGGCTTCATCCTCAAAAAAAGCTCTTGGAAAGTGAATTTGTACAATAGTTGATTATTTTATACTAATGTTCAGGAATGAAATTACATGTTTTTGCGATAATTGTGAAAAATGTTGTGTTTTTTAAACATTACGTTTTGAAAACTCCATTTAAGACAAATGAGATACATGTTGTTGTCTACATGACTGTAGTGTACAAAAATTGGAACGCAAGAACCTCCAGTGTAAAAGTATTCCCGGTTTTTTCTTGATAACTTTCCTTTGAAAAACCTTGTGAGAAGATGAGAAGAAGCTTATCCTGGAAACGGAAAGAAGTAATCGTGGATTTGGAAAATAAACTACAGAAGGATTTTGTCGCTTAACCTCAAAAGAGTAAGAGAATTCTCTGGTTGCAGCCGATATATTAAAATAAATCCAGCATCCTACGTATTCTATTGAAGAGAGTCTGAGTGTGGCTGATTGAAAAATGCGAATAAACTTGTGAGAGTGTAAGAAATTCATTTTTCGTTTGGTAATAAAATTAGGCTTTAACTAGAAGGTGAGGCAAATACTGTAATTTGATGTTTTTGTTGATAATTTTATAGAATCTACAGCAATCTGTATGTTTGAAGATCTGATTTATATAATTCAGTTAAGTTAATAAATATGTTATAATAATGATGTTATAATTCAAATAATAATATTTTTGTTATTGTTTCATAGACTGAATATTATCGTGAAAATCAATTAATAAATAAATGAAAAATACGTTCTATATTACCAATATATTCAATCAACTTAATAAACTGATCTCATAATTTCGAAAAAATATATTATAGTTTCATAGACTAAATTATTTCATAAAAATGAATAAATAAAAAATACATCCAATAAACTCAACACACTGATCTTATACATTCGAATAATTTTATTTTTGTTTTCTTGTTGCATAGAATGAATTGTTTCCTGAAAAATGGGTAAATAAATTCATAACTAAATAAAAAACGCTCTATGTTATCTTTCTTGGTAGTGTCGAAGGTGATATTGTGGAAGGCATACATAATGAATAATAAGACGAAATTGTCTCAACCACATTTATTAAAAATATAGAGAAACTAGTTTCGGTTATTATACCATTAGTCTATCAATCTCAATCAAACTAAAACTAAAGTACAGAGTAGCTTAATATATACTAAACATGGAATGATACTATTGGCTAAGCGAGAAAGAGGCTGACCTTCATTGAAGGTTGTGATTCCCTGAGAAGTCACGCCCCTTGGTGGGAGGAGTAACAAGCAAAAATACAAGTCAAATCAATAACTAAAAACTGTGAATATCTAGAAAGCAATAAAGAAGAAAAAATATGTAAAAAAGCTAGAATTGGTTCAAATTAAAACTAAAAAATTATTAGAAAATTAAAAGCTCACTTTACGTACTTTTTCTTCTTTGTTGCTTTCTAGATGTTCAAAGTTTTTAATTATTTATTTGACTTGTATTTTTGCTTGTTACTCCTCCCACCAGGGGGCGTGACTTGTGAGCCATCAATCACAACCTTCGATGAAGGTCAGCCTCTTTCTCGCTTAGCCAATAGTATCATTCCATGTTCAGTATATATTAAGCTTCTCTGTACTTTAGTTTTAGTTTGATTGAGATTGATAATGGTATAACAACCAAAACTAGTTTCTCAATATTTTTTAATAAATGTAGTTGTGACAATTTCGTCTAATTATTCATTATTTTTTTATTGTTTCATAAACTGAATTTTATCGTATAAATCAATGAATAAATTCATAAATAAATGAAAAGTACATTCTATGTTATCAATACATTCAGTAACTTAATATACTGATCTCATTAATTCAAAAAATATATTGTTGTTTTATAGACTAAATTGTTCCATGAAAATGAATAAATAAATTTAAAAAATGCGCCCTATATTATCAATACATTCAATCAATTCAACACTGATGTCATACATTCGAATATTCTATTGTTGCACAGACTGAATCGTGTCATAAAAATGAATAAATAAATGAAAAATACGTTCTATGTTACCAATACATTCAATCAACTTAATACACTGATCTCATAAATTCGAAAAATATATTATTGTTCTATAGACTGAATGTTTTATAGAAATGAGAACAAAAATAAATCCAATAAACTCAACACACTGATCTTATACATTCAAATATTTTTTTTTTGTTTTCTTGTAGCATAGAATAAATTGTTCCGTGAAAATGGATAAATAAATTCACAAATAAATAAAAAACTTTATGTTATCAATACATTCAATGAACTTCATACACTGATCTAGTACATTTGAATAATTTTGTATTTGTTTTACTGTTAATTTGACTGAATTTGTAAAGCATTTGTTCCCCTTTCAGTCCCTATTACCATAAATATTTCCCAATCCCAACACTAACTTCATGTCTTTATAATGTAGACACCAAGACTTCAACCAACTCATCAATCTTGTTAACGATGTATTGATTAATTGAAACATAATCTTCCCTTCATAGATAACCCCTCCATACTAATCTCAACGCATGGACAAATTCCATCAACGCCAACCATTGACGACAAAGTATGGCAAAGACGGCGGGAATAATATCGAACTGTCCGAGCCCCGGAATTCCCGAAGTTCGAGATTCCAGACGCAGGGGTAAGTTGAACAGAGTTAATTAGTTGTGAACACATGCGATAACGACCAAAATCAATAGTGCACCCCAGCCTGTTCGTACAAATCACGCTAAAACTTCCCTTATCCTCTGTTCGCTTTGTGCTAAATAACGTTATCTGTGTTTGCGATCGGAGCGTTTTATCTGTGAGATGACGGGCCGGTTGCTTTCATCACAATGGTGGAGCACACATGTCGATAGTTGGGGAATGCAGGAAATCCGGACATTCTGCAGGTCCAGGGATGTGAATGGTGGGGATAGATTGCAGCGTTCACACAGATGCTGTGTTAACGTTAATCTAATTATTTATGTTTGATTTATTCGGATAGTTGAAGTGATTTAATTCAATAGTTTAGGAGGAAAATGGTGGTAGATAATAATTATTTCTTCCTGTCTTGAAATATTTTCTTCAGTCAGAATGGTTATAAAATCGAATTTTTTTTTAAAATTTAAATGGTTTATAAAGTAGTCCACTGGTGAAGGGGAAAAGAGGTTCTAATAACCATGAATAAACATTAAAAGGAAGTTAATATTAACGTTTATGTGTAAGGCATCCAGCTCCAGTTTATTATTTACTTATTAATTTCAAATTCCTCAAAGTGCTATCATTTTGTCAGTTTGTTAAATTGTCAGTTACTTCAAACTAACTTATTATTTACTGTTAAAAGTGTATTATAAAAGGCTTTAATTCATAAAAAAAGGTTTCATTTTGTAAAAAAGCCACAGTTTATTCGATTCACCTGAATTCTGCAATCATTCTCAGAAATCTATAGCCTTTCTTATTATGGTACTATTTTTCTCCCCAACAGAGGTCACAAGTTTGTGGTTTGCAGCGTATTATTTCTATTGAGATTAGGCTTTGCTAAAGGTGGTTTCTGAGATTGTGTTATCCAACTCATTAATCACCATCATTCAACTTATTACCCACGCACAGGTCACACACCTATGTGGGCTTCATCCTTTAAAAAATAAAACATTTATGTATCGCAATTTCAAGTGCTTACTTATCATTGATTTCCCATTCATATGTAGCCAATTGTGCTGTATAGCTGCATCTATTTAAAATTACACTTAAATCTCACTTATTTTTACATCTTACTTCTTATTTAGTGATAAATACAAATACAATAACATTGAAATATTAGGTCTAGTTCAAAATCTTACTTGAAATATAGTACGTTTCATTCATTTAACTTAATCACTATAACCTCTTGTATTAAAATTATTACTTATATAGAAATGCACATAACTCCTGAAGGGGAACGAAATTCTCCAATTTGATTACATATTTTGAAGGTCTCTTTAAGTACTATCAACCACCGTAGTATGAGCATTTTAATTTTTTTAAAGATTTTTGCAAAAAACCACGAACTATTATTAATTTGTAAAAAACGGAATTTTTTTTTGAGAATGAAGTTTGAACTTTAGAAATGTATTATGTATTACAAAAGCATTGAATTTTGAACTCAACATTGAAAAAATGAGTAGAGAAAAATATAATTAGAATTTTCAAAGAAACTTAATTCAAAATGCGGGGCATGATACAAGATTCTACTCCTACATACAGTAGTATCTCTAAATAATATAGAATCAGTAAACTATTTCAAAGAATTTGTAAATAATCAGATGATCAAAGATGAAATGCAAGTTTTATAAACTTCCAGAAGAACACATTTTTATTCACAACAAAGACACAAAATAAACATCAATAATTTTGAACAGGTACTAGTCCATCCTTTGAAAATGAACTGAACCATTTTAAAATATCTGTTAAACTTCAATTCAATTTATTAAACACACAATAACATACACAAAATCAAAACAAGAAAGCAAAGAAGTAAAAATCACAATAACATACACAAAATTGAAACAAGAAAGCAAAGAAGTAAAAATCACACAATAACATACACAAAATCAAAACAAGAAAGCAAAGAAGTAAAAATCACAATAACATACACAAAATTGAAACAAGAAAGCAAAGAAGTAAAAATCACACAATAACATACACAAAATCAAAACAAGAAAGCAAAGAAGTAAAAATCACACAATAACATACACAAAATTGAAACAAGAAAGCAAAGAAGTAAAAATCACACAATAACATACACAAAATCAAAACAAGAAAGCAAAGAAGTAAAAATCACACAATAACATACACAAAATTGAAACAAGAAAGCATAGAAGTAAAAATGACACAATAACATACACAAAATCAAAACAAAATGCAAAGAAGTAAAAAAAGTAACATACAATAAATTACAAATAGGTGGCTCCATGGTTGGTTTTATTAACTCTATTCTAATCGCGAAATAATATAGAAATCCAAATTAATGAACCGACAAATGGCAACCAAATTTATTCATTAGCATTCCAAGCTGCGTTAGTAACCGCTGTTATCTGAAAGCGAGAATTGCGGATCCCACCCTGTTTGTTCAAGTAATGGATTTATTGGATACTAGCAGAATGGTATGTGGGAACGGCATGAGGAAATTCATGAGGCGTGTGTAGGTTCTGTTCAACCTCACCTGAGTAAACTCACTCGCCTCACCTCACCACGCCTCAGTTTTGTGCCTCAAAACACTCTCAACTTTCCAGCAGAGTGCGCCAGTTGTTTTGCAGTTGATGTTTTCTGAAATCAGATGCAAACCAGGTGTGTACGTGTGCATCTAAGTGTGTGTGTTAGTTATTCCTGCGGCAGTTTTGCTGCGGCGGGTCATAAACAGTCGCTTCACACATGCTGCAAAAACGTGCGGCAAAATTACGGATAGCGGAAAACAAACGTGGAGTTTTCGTAGTTGAAATGGTTTATTTGATTTCTGATCAAAGCTGCTGATTTATGAGGTGGGATATTGGAATGAATTCATTACGGTTTGATTACGTAAACACCAGTTGCTCACTGATGAAAACATCTATAAATTATTTTTATTCCGTTTTTTTATCATTTCCCAAGCAGTTTGACTACTCGCTTTTGGTATCCTGCGAGAAATTATATGTGAATAATTTTTATTTTGTTGTTTATCATCTCTCAAGCGGTTTGACTACTTGGTTTTGGTATTCTCGCAGTAATTACATCATGAACGTCCTCCAAGTATGAATCATATTTATTATTCTAGAGGATTCATTTTCATTCTTGTGGAATATTTAATTCGAACTTCAGATTCATGTAGGATTATTATCAAGAATTCAATTTATTGAGGAGCATCTATTGCAAATTTTAAGATTTCAAAATTTCAAGGTACAAATACAAAAATGGAGACATTTTTAGCGGTCAAATAAACAGTTCTACTCTTTTAAAGTAGTGCAAATTTATTAAAAAATTAAATCTCCTAGCTCTGTTTCATGGATGTATTTGTTCTATATTGAAGTTTTGAATTAGTATTGTATGTGTTTCTTTTGCAATAGCGTTTTCAAATCGGCAAATTCATTGAACAAATTTGATGCTTCTGGATTTATAAAATTTAGATGGTATTTAATGTGAGATGTACGTCGTTAATAAAGATTCAATGAAAAAATTCTAGAATAAGGAAAATATATATTGATTTTTATCAAGTTTTCGAACAGAAAGTGATGATGTCATGTAACATTACATTAAGGTAACATGAGGGTAACATTAAAGTGAGGATTGATTTTGGTAGTTCAAGTCATTTGTATAGCATGTAAGTTGAAAATACCGTAAGTGAATGAAGTGTATTTAACTATCATGATGTTGAAGATCCATCTTGTTTCCACTAACAGATAATGAAATTTAAAAACCACTTTTAAGTGGAAATTGTGACTCACGTTATGGCGTGACGATGCTCTTGACAACAGAGTGAAACGACCGTCACGCCATAACGTTTTCCACTTAAGTATTTCCACTTAAAATTGTATTTTTTAAGTTTATTATATATTTATCAAGTGAGTAGCTTGCTTTTGAAAATGAGCATTCAATCTCCAACAAACATTAAGCGTTATAGCTTGAAATTATTTTAAATTATCTCCATTATTTCTGTATTTTATGAGTTTTATAAATACCTATATTTTATGTAATATATTGGCATACATTCACATACATTCCCACGGTTATATTCCTCACTAAATTTTCATAATAATAGACTCACTTATTTCACTTGAATTTACTCATTATAGAAGAAAAAATGAGTGAAAGAGTGAATAATAGATTGTCAAGGAGAAAGTGAAACAAGTGGGATGGATGTTGAATTCAAAAGTAACAAACAAGCTTCCAACAAATGATGGAGCAAAAGTTCCCAGACAATGAAGGAAAGCTGTACTTTCAACTTGGCTGCAAATTAAATTCACAAATTGAAGTAGAGTACGGTATTGAAATTACTTTGGGTTATTTTTAGATCTCTGGTGAAAAGAGTGACTGCAGCGGAAAAGAGGTCTCTTTGAAAGGGACGACGCTCTCGGACAGAAAAATAACAAGAAGAAGGAGAAGAAGAAGACAAAGTGGTGGGTGGAAAAGGAGAAAAAGAGAAAGAAGAAGGAGGTGGAGGAGGAGGAGGAGGAGGAGGAGGAGGAGGAGGAGGAGGAGGAGGAGGAGGTGAAGGAGAAGAAGAAGAAGAAGAAGAAGAAAAGGAAGAAGAAGTAGAAGAAATGGAGAAAAAAAGGAAAGGAAGAAGAAGGAGAAGGAGGTGAAGAAGAAGAAGGAGGAGGAGGAGAAGGAGAAGGAAAGGAGAAGAAGAAGAACAAGAAAAAAGAAAAGAAGAAGAACAAGGAGGAGGAGAATAAGAAGGAGCAGAAGAAGTAGAAGAAGAAATGAAAGAAAAAGATGAATAAGAAGAACAAGAATTAGAAGAACAAGAAGGAGGAGAAGAAGAAGGAGGATAAGAAGAAAAAGAAGGGGGAGAAGAAGAAGAAAAAGAAGAAGAAATGGAAGAAGAAGAAGGAGATGATGAAGAAGAAGAATAAGATGATGAAGAAGAAGAATAAGATGGAGAAGAAGAAGGGAAGTGAAGAGGAGGAGGAGAAGGAGAAAAATTTGAAGAAGAAAGAAGAGAAATAAGAAAGAGAAGAGGAATAATAAGGAGGAAAAGAAAGATTAGAAGAGGAAACAGAAGAAAAGATGAAAGAGGAGAAGAAGACGAAAAAGTAGAATCAAAGGACGGGGGATGAAAAGGTGAAGAAGAAGGTCGAGGAGAAGAAGAAGAAGAAGAAGAAGAAAAAAGAGTAAGAAGATGATGATGATGATGAGGGAAAGAAGAATAAATAGGAGAAAAAGAAGAAGATTGATAAGGGAAGAAAAAGAAGAAGAGTAAAAGAAGGAGAAGAATGAGAAAAAAAGAACGAGATGAATGAGTAAAAGAAGAAGAAAGAAAAGGACAAGAAGGAGGTTGGAGAAGAAATGAAGAACTAGAAAAGGAAGAAGAGAAAGAGAAAAAAGAAGAAGAGAAGGAAGACGGAAGACGAGCAGGAGAAGAAGAAAACGAAGGAGAATAAAGAGAAGGAAAAGAAGGAAAAGAAGAAGAAAGAGATGAAGAAGAAAGTAAAGAGCATAAAGACAGGAGAAGAAAAGAAGCAGTAGAAAAGCAAATGGAAAAAAAGGAAGAAAGAGAAAAAGAAGATGAAGAATAAATGATGATGTTGAACAATATAAAGTGAGAGAATAAAGGAAAGAAGAAGAAGAAGACGGGAGAGGAGAAGAAGAAGAACTACAAGAAGTAAGAGAAAAAGAAGAAGACAGGAGAAAAAAGAAAAAGTAGAAAAAGAACAAGAAAAAGAGGTAGAAAGAGAAGAAGAAGAAATAATGGGGTTTTGAGGAGTTAGAGGAAGTAATAGGAGAGGGGTAAAGCACAAGAGTTACTGTCGTCCTATTATAATGTGGGAGTGCAGAGCTCACAATTCGAAAAGTAGAATTAAATGCAAACTTTTGAACAAGACAAGAGTGGGAGGGAGGGAGGTTGGATAAGAGTACTGAGCTCAAAGAGGGTGGAGGAAGAGGGGGAAGAGGAGTCGACATAAATGGAAAGCTGGAAAATTACTTGTCCAACAAGAAGAAAAAAGGCTGCCATAGGGAAAAGCGAATGAGTTTAGGAGGTGACAGAGACAGAAAAACTGACTGAGCACGTCTTCAAGTTGTATCTTATTCTTTCTGTTTTCCTCCCACACTTTCACACCCTCTCTCACACTCTCTTTTCTCTCTCACACTCTCTCTCTGTGTTGCACTTACTTAATCCTTTTTCCTCTTCCATCATCATTCACCGAATTCATCTTATTCGCCGGCTTTTCAATCTACTAGCAGTAAAACGATGTTACAGATCACTCACTACTTTTTCTGTTTCACTTGAGAGAGGATGAAAAAGAAGAAGGGAAAAAGAAGAAAAGGAGGAAGAAAAAGATAATTGAAAAGAAAAGAAGATGATGAAAAGAGAAAGACAAGTATGAAAAAGATGATGGAAAGAAAAAGATGATGATAATGAAAAGACAAAGACGAAAAACAAGGAGACAAATAAGAAGATGAGAATACGGGAAAGAAGGAAAAATGAAAAAGAAAAGATGAAATAAATTGAGAACCATACAGATCTTGTAAGATATTCTATAAGTAAATTCGTATGGCTTTTCGTGGTGGGGAGACCCTTACGGGTAGTTCCACCTCGCCGTTTTTTCAACGACTGCTTTTTTTTATATGCAACCGGGACCGACGGCTTAACGTGTCCTCCGAAACATGGGAGTAGCTCGAGAAAAATATCTTGTACTCAACTGGGATCGAACCTAGGACCTTTGGCTTATCAGACCAGCGATAAGCCAACTCGACTCCACAAGATATTCTATCATCTTCTTTTATATTCTATTGTTTTCCTCTTTCTTGCTGTATTCTTTTTTGTCCTTTTTGTGTTTCTTAAAATATTTTTCATAAAGAAATTCCACTCCTAATATAATATTATATTTGGAACGAATGTAAAAGTATATTACCATAGGTCAGGGATTCAGTAAGTGATGTTTGTCTTGATGGTTCGTCTATGATATTACATAACAAGGGTGGTGAGACGGTGTTAGTTTATGTACGAGACGGAGTTGAGTGCAGAATTATCATAAGAGTTCGGTAAACACCTTATTAGACGTGTTATGTACCATATTTTTCGTCATACAAGTCTAAAATAGCAGAAATAAGTCTAAGTTGAAATAAGAAACTATAAATCATTGTTATATGAACATAAAGCTGGGCATTCACGTTCCGATTTGCA
Organism: Conomelus anceps; assembly: GCA_948455865.1. Lineage (NCBI taxonomy): Eukaryota > Metazoa > Arthropoda > Insecta > Hemiptera > Delphacidae > Conomelus > Conomelus anceps. The sequence goes on from OX418221.1 coordinate 45,315,289, forward strand.
GAACGACTTGCAGTCCAACCTCCAAGGTTGGATTCGAAAACGGAACGTGAATGGGCTTGTTGGATGGTTGGAATTGTAGATGGACGACTAGAGGGACGACTTCCGAATGTCGACTGTATTGGAGCGTATGTGTGGCAGTCGGATCAAAGTCGTCCAACTTATTTCAGTCAGTGCTTGACCTTCGGGCAAGTTCGGGCAACATTGGGCAACTTCGGTTACATTTTTCGGTTCGAGACCGATGCTCACAGCTGATTAGGAATAAAGTTGGATTGCAAGTAGGAGCGTGAGTGGAGTTGACTATCCATCTAGCAGTACTACTAGCAGAGTTACTGCAAGTCGTACTACAAGTTGGAACGTGAATGCCCAGCACACACCAAATCACAGCAACTCTGGGTGAAATGGGCAATAATGGTCCGAGATCAGCTGATCTAGATTTCGGTCAAATGGTTTTTCAGTGAAATAGTAGCCAGTAGCCACCGATAAACGTGCGGTAATAATCATTATTTTGATGTACCATACAGTCGGTGGTAATAATCATCAAATGACATCAGCTGTTTTTGATTTCTGTAAACAGCTGTTTACTACATTGATTCCTTGACTGGTAAACTGTCCATAACCTACAAATATGACGAAAAAATATTACATTACAGTAGTGAAGTAAATCATCTCCTTTCTTTTATGGTGTTGCATAATCTGATCATAAATCTTTCTTGATTAGAAAAATCCGCTAATAGTTCATTATCAATAAACGATTCAACATTATCACAATGTTGAGTTTTTCTTGAAATGGATTGTTTTATGCAGAAGTACATGGACGCATTTTTTCAATGTTAGCTTGTTTTCTAATCCATTTTACTATTGGAGCGGACGTTTTGATAAGTCATGCCATAAAAATAATATCCAATTTGTATTGTTCAGCAAAAATATAAAAAAACACCACTTCAATATTATGTTCACCACTTCAGAACTTTTTCAGTTTGTATTTAAATTTTATTCTATTATTACTAATTATATAGTCTCTCAGTTCAAAGTTATCGAGGTTAAGTTTGAATGGATGGATTTTTGTCCAGACTTCGCCCTTATTACGTAAATGCTTCACATAAAATTTTATTGTTAATATTCAAACTTTTTCTCATTTTTTTATCTATTGTGTTGTTAATAATATTCTTTTTAATCAGTCACAATTATATTTTGTAAATTTACGTAAATAAAGTAATTTTATCTTTATCTTTATCTCATATCTCTCTACTTTCACTCTCTATTTTTTTCACTACTTTCACCAACTCTCTAAATGTAAATTAGTAGGCATTCTGTAAGTTTGGGCGAGAAAAGAGCTTGTAAGTTCTACCTAAGTCCGAAAAATAAATCGATTTATACATTCATTCTCTCTTTCTGTCGCTATCTCCCTCTCTCACACACTCTCTCTTTCCAGCTTCTATTTCTCTTTCTACCGCCTACCCATTAGGTACATTTACATTTACATTGAAATAAAGCTTGACATTCACTGAAAAGTCAAGCCTTTCCTATTTTGAAACACTAGCACCGCCACTACTCTACCAGCCATTGGAAGCACTTTTCACTGTGGATGATACTAAGTGGCCTTTGACCAAAACACCCCCCCCCCCCCCCCACATAGACACAAACCCCTCCCCCTCCCCAACCACACTGACTTTATACCCCCCCCCCTAACATTAACTACCCCCCCCCCAGGGGCCACTAACCTTTCATACTGACTGCAATGCAGTTCATGCCAAACTTTCACCTGCTACAGCATGCAGTCCGTCTGACTGACAACAACCTCTGACCGGTCAAATGGATCTCTGTGATTTATTTTTTATAAAACGCTCCACAGCACACTTTCACTGCTTGCTTCCTGATTCCTGAATATCCTGATCCTGATTCCTGTTGCCTGATCCTATCTGACTTCTCTCTGATGTCAGTAGTCGCTTCTATAAATAGGTGCATGCGCGCAACCTTTGTGAGATCATTCAATCGTGAACAGGCGTGCTCGGCTATTGGAAACTGAGAAATTCTAAGCGAATTTGGAATTTATCCATGGATTGATTTTGTTACACGAAAAAGTGAGCCTAGATGAATGGAGTTTCATTAAAATGGCATCATGATGATATTGAAAATTGGTCAAAATCTGAAATTGCATGTGGATTTATTCAAGTAGAGGTCTGTCGTGCATCGTTAATCCATTTGGTGAAAGTTTTTGAGAGAATCTCGCGTCTAAAAGAATGAATGAAATATGAAGTTTATTGAATTGAATTGAGTTGAATTGTTCTTTATTTCCTTTTAAAAAAACAAGTACATAGGTAATAACAATAAGTTAGAAAAAAAAATCTTCACATGGGCTACAATGCCTGTGTGCAAAGAAGAGTCTGGAATTTTATATAGAAGAGAAAAAAAAACAAATTTAAAAAAAAATGAAGAGAAAAAGAAATTACAACCAAAAAAAGAGGAGAAAAAATACAAAAAAGAGAGAAAAAAAGCCTTAATGAGGATCATTTATCTATGGGAAATGGGAGACCGACAAGAGACTAAGAGAAAAAGAAGATTTTTTCTCATTTTGTTTGACCTTATTTGTTTTATTGACCTTCAATTTCTTTCGCGTCAAATATGTCTAATATAATGTTGATTTGTGTTGGGTCACCAGCCACCAGGTCTCTACTTAACTACCTTTGTTATCTCGTATTGGTGTGTTATTTCTTGCTTTTACTAATGGGTGTGTCTAGTATAAGCCAATGACAGGCCTCCAACGTAGATTAGTTCGACCTATGATAGATTTCCATTCAACAGTGTCTCATAAGTAAAATGCCAAACTCCGGGATAAGTCAGTGAAAAAATGATAAGCGTATGATTTTTTTGGGAGACACTTCCGGATGGATAAGCAAGTGGCATTCCTCTATGAAGGGTTTTCAATTAATCTTTTTTTTTATTGCTGATGATGCCCATCTGAGTCCGACTTGTGCGTCAAGTTTTCGAAATTTTGAATATGATATTTTGGCTTGTCTATGGTCCAGGAATAATACCTGAAAAGGTCGGTAGAGAGTTCAGAGACACCCTGTATATATCTAACACATTATCATTATCACTAGAATATAAAATGAAGATGGAAGATGATATAACCAGAAGAAAAAAATGTATAAGCTGCATTAGTGGTGGGTTAAGGAAAAGAAAAACTTGGATTCCAAAGAAAAATTTTGTAGTGCATTTTTGTTGTAATTATGAATTTATCATACTTTTTCAACGAATCTAATAATGAAATTATTTCTTGTAATTCCATGCTGGGCTTCAAAAAAATCATCATTGTTCGTATTATTTTTTTTAGGATGATACCCACATAGGCCTGAGACCCGTGGGTAATGAACTGGATTTAGGGGATTGATGGGTTGGACCTACAGTTTCAGGTGGGTTCTAAATCACCCAGAAATGATATTACAGAAGAGAACAGAGTCTATATTGCTGGCCAATCCAATCGTTCACCCTTACAGAAAGTGTCCAGGGGCTTGTAGCTTATCTTTATTTGACTAACAGATACCTGCTACGGCTCGTGGCTATCATCTTCTCAACACCATTTAACAATAACAAGCAATACTGTTATTATACTGTGGATAGCTTCTTGCAGATCAAGGAAATATATATAAACCGTGGACAAAAATTGATACTTCAATAAATATGGGGAACGAAGAGAATATAAGCCTGTTGAAATTGAAACATTACTCATGAATATAATATTGATTTACAGTGGGCTCAAGGTGTAGCCAATATGTGAAACCTCTTCTCTTTTCCAAGAGAAGCGTGTTAAACGTATAGCCTTGCGGATTTATTGGCTAAAGACCTGCTGCATGGCTGAATTTTTATTGTCTGGATTCGTTGGACTCGTGCATGCACTAGGTTGAGAAAAGCCTGGTAGGAGGTAAGTGGCTCCTGGTAGGAGGTAGACCGCTCCTGGTAGGAAACTCCCTGGCAATTTAGATACGTGTGGTGTGAGTGGAAGGAGGCTATCATTGCCGAATCGAATGAGAAACGAAGTGAATTATGGATCGCAAAGGAAGGAAATTGTAAAAAGGCGGCGAAAGAACATAATAATATATTTAATAACGTTCTTACAAGTCTGTGAGGATTTGGAGGTGGAGAAAGTTGGAAAATGTGTGTTGATGGGGTTTTTGGGGGGCGAAGAATGTTTGAAAATGTACGTTAGGGGGTGGGGAGGGGTTAAAAGTGTACAGGTGTTCGAAAACGGAGCCAAGGACCGGATTTTTTTATTGTTTCGGAAAAGAGATAGTCCTACGTGAAACTTCGATTCTACTGCTTTTTTACTCCACCACTCGTTCTTCCCTTCTCCTCCTCTTCCTTCTCCTACTCCTCCTCCCTCACCTCCTCTTCCTCAACCTCTTTCTTCTTCTCACACCTCATTCGTTGCCCTAAAAAGCACACCAACGCACTTTGAGAGTATGAGAAAAGGAATTTTCGGAGAACGGAAAACGAACGAACGACATGACGGAATTTTGTCTCTTAAAAGTTTTTCCGGGAGCGAGGAGTGCGGAAAAACTCGAGGAAATTGACGGGGAAAAACCGGGCACCCGGAATGAAACAAATCGCGGGGATTTTCATACGTAAAGAAGGAAAGAAAAAGAGAGGGAGAAACAGGAATAGATTGTTGACATTCGTGTAAACACCTGCGTCTTCCTAACGCTTAGCTTCTTCTTTTTTTTCTTCTTCTTCCTACTTCTTCTTTTTCTTCTTCTTCTTCTTCTTCTTCTTCTTCTTCTTCTTCTTCTTCTTCTTCTTCTTCTTCTTCTTCTACCTACTTCTTCTTCTTCTTGTTCTTGTTGTTGTTGTTGTTCTTCTTCTTCTTCTTATTTTCTTCTTCTTCTTCTCGCTTCTTCTTCTTCTTCTTCTTCTTCTTCTTCTTCTTATTCTCGCCTCTTCTTCTTCTTATTCTCGCCTCTTCTTCTTCTTATTCTCGCCTCTTCTTCCTCTTCTTCTTCTTCTTCTTCCTACTTATTTTTCTTCTTCTTCTTCCTCTTCCTCTCGTTCTTTTTTTGTCACACAACCAATTTCCGAACTCTTCAGTTATTCTGTCTACTTTCTTTTGTTGAAGAAAAGGGTTTGGAAGTATTTTTTGCAAGGCTCTCACCCTAACTGTTACAATAAACATGCTGTTCCAAAAATAATTGCGAAAAAGGATTTGCTTTTAGCAAATAAAAAGTAACAATTTGTTCAAACTGTAGGAAGAATCTGGCTCTCGCTTATTTCTGATATTTTAAAATTTTCTCAGCATTTTAAATCTCGAAAAATCCATAACATTCAAATCTGGCATGAGAACCACTTTTAATAGAAAAATAAACGAAAACATGTACTCAATGTTGTCAGAACCACATCTAGTACGCTACAAAAATTTATTGCAGTTTCATGAATTTCAATAGAATTCCAATTGAATTGTTCTCACCGATTATAAATAAAATATACAACTACCATATTAATGCTCAATAAACAGAACTACCATAAACTGTAATATAACTAAGTTTATTTTATTCAACTTTGTAATATATATATATAAGCTTATGCCTTTATGGGCCAACACAAAGTACCAAAAAAAAAAAAAAAAAAAAATAGAAGCATCAGTAGTGACTTGTCATAATTTAAAATAACACATTGAACATGCATTAAACATTTAATCTTTTCAATACTCCTTCAATCCATTTCAGTCCCACCTCACTTGCTGCATGCACCTCCTGCAATCCTCCCTCACATGGGAACAGGGGGCAGTTGGACACCAAATGCTCCATTGTCTGGATCTCACCACATTCACAGGATGGGTGAGATGTAAAGCCCCATAAGGTGAGAGACTGGGCACATCTTCCAGCAGATGTTCGAAACCTATTCAGGCAGCACCACTGCTGACGGCCAAGCAGTGTCCCTGGTACCTCCCTATTGGGATCCTCAATCAGGTTTTTATTTTTCACAGATGAGGATGACCACCTTGCTTTCCAAATTGTGCCAATATCCTGGTCATTCTGATTATCTAATCTCAGATACCTCCTAGATTGCAGACGTCTTACTGGTGCATCAGTTAGCTCCTTAGCTACAGGCAACTCACCCCTTGAGACAACCCTGTTAACAAGTTGTCTTGTTTTACCCAGTCTACGGAGGTCTGGTGGCAGGACATTACAAAGCACAGGCAGCCAGTTGGTTTCTGTTGGTCTTATTGTGCCACTGATTTTTCTCATGGATTCATTGAGCACCACATCAATCTTTCCCACATGTGCACTATGTGCCCACACAGGTGAGCAGTATTCAGCCACACTGAACACCAAGGCAAGACTGGAAGTTCGCAGTGTACTCACATTACAGCCCCAGGTTGTTCCAGCCAATTTACTTATGATATTGTTTCTGGTCTTTAACTTGTCTCTCACTCCCTCCAAGTGATGGCGGTATGTTAGAGATCTATCAAGTCGCACACCCAGGTATCGTGGGGCTTCCTGGTGTGTTAGTCTCTCTCCACAGAAAACAATATTTAGCCTTCTCCCTGCATCCCGATTACTGAGATGGAAAGCTGTTGTGACTGTCTTGGTTGGGTTGGGTCTCAGGTGCCATGTTTCAAAGTACTCTGCCAAACTTTCCAGATCTCTGTTGAGTGTGGCCTCCAATGCCTCAAAGGAGGAGTCCTGTGTCACCAAGCCAATATCATCTGCATATACAAACTTCTGTGCTCCTGTGGTAGGCAGATCAGCAGTGTACACATTGAAGAGCATTGGGGACAGCACAGAGCCCTGAGGTAGTCCACTCTGTATCCTCCTAACAGAGCTCTCCATGCCACCATGTGCCACCCTAAGAGTTCTATTTGATAGCAGGGATCCTATGAGGTTGACAGTTGCTCTACATTTCAGTGTCCTTGCCAATTTCAGAAGGAGTGCACTGTGCCAGACGGTGTCATAGGCTGAGCTAAGGTCAAGGAATACTGCCCCTGACTTCAGCTTCTTCTCAAAACCATGCTCTATGTAGGTTGTAATGGACAGAACTTGTTCCTCACAGCTACGGCCCTCCCTAAATCCCGCCTGCTCACGTGGTAGACACTCCTCTACTCTTCCCACAATCCTGGTCAGCAGGACACGCTCAAAAAGCCTATAGATAACAGATAGGAGTGATATTGGCCTGTAGCTCCCTGGGTCACCAGGCTCTTTCCCTGGCTTCAGAATGGCAACAACTTTTGCTCTCTTCCATACCACTGGTGTTCTGGCTTGCTCCATCACAATTGTGAAGAGGCTAGTTAGCCAGTATACTGCCTTGGGTCCCAGGTTCCTTATGAATTCAGGGAGGATGCCATCAACTCCAGCAGCTCTACCCAGCTTGATGTTTTTGATTGCAGCTGCCACCTCACTACAGCTCACTGGACTCACAAACCCAGATCTCTCAGTACATCTGCGCAGTTCTTTTCTCAGATGTCGCTTCATGTGCAGTGAGTCTCTGTGTGGTACATTGATATTGCCAACCTCACATATTGTGTCAGCTATCACCTCAGGTGAGACCTTTGCATGCGTCATGCTCACTTTTGCTGCTCCCAATCTTCTGAGAAGATTCCATGATTTTCTACTGGAATGGGTGAAATCCATGCTCTCCATTGCAGCCACCCATCTACTGCGTCTCTCCTCATCTAGCTTTTGCATTAGCTGGTCAGCAGTCTCATCACTGTGTGAGTTCCTGTATTCTTTGAGGAGGTCACTGCACTCTTCACTCCAGCAGGGAATATAACTCTTTCTATGCCCTCTTGGCATTGATCTTTTAGCTGCCACATAGATAAGTTTGGTGAATCTAGCATAATTCTCAATAGACACTGGAACTCTGCCAACAGTCTTTTCTATCACATCTGTGAAGCTGGCCCAGTCTGCCCTTCGCAGATTCCATCTTGGCATTTCCCTGTTTTGGATAGATGGCAGCACCAATCCAAGCTCAATGACTGCAACACTATGCTGGAATAGTAATGGAATCAACTTTGTAATGGAATCATTTATTCATGAGCCGCATTTCCACTACAAGCGACATTATTGGCTCCATTTACAAAATGGCGTCTCATTATTGGCGATACAAAATGGATGCCCCTCATTGGCTATGTACTGAGACCAGTCGCTAGCTGCAGTGGGAGGAGCTAACCAGTATTAGTCGAATTGGACGTTTAGATTACATTAAGTGCATAATTTAATTTAGACTACAAAATAATAATAATAATAATAATATCGTGTGACCTGGCTGGCTCAAAATAATATGACTCGAAATATTATATCTGTGATGTTTTCCATGACGAAAAACTTGATGAACAATCCAATATCAAAACTGACACTGTATTTCAATTTATTATATATTCTTTACTCACTTACATTGGAGATACTGGAGGGATGCATTCACTTCTGCAAAGACAATATAAAGAGGCTGACGAAGCTTCTTTTCAGGAGTGAAGTGCATCCCTCCAGTATCTCCAATATTAGTGAGTAAAAACAATATATTAAATTGAAATACAGTGTCAGTTTCCATATGAAATATTTATAAGCTAATAATATCGGCTTGATCTTTATAATACTAAAACCGACAAGATGAACTATAAAATAATCCAAATGAATAACTTTAAAAAGGTTTGTAGTTTGTCTCTTATCAGTTAAGAGTTAAAATTTATAAATCCCATATCCTTGAACATTGTCTGCCTCTCTCAGCTTATTAATTAAAAAAATTCCATACCAGTAATAATAGTTCTATTATTCATGTTTAACAATAAATTCCATGAAAATCAATATAGAAAAAATAATTTTAATTGATGTTAATAATAATCAAATTTAGAACATAATTCATTTTTCATCTCTTAACTAATTTTTCATTGATGCATTTCTAGGATAATTATTTAAGCTAAGTTTTGACTAGTTCATTATTAAACATGATCACATTATCGACTTCACCTAATTTATAAATTGGGAAATGGGTTTAAAAAAACAAGGTCATTGAATATTAACTATGAATACAATGAGCTATCAATAATAATTAAATTTCATTCCTGGATTTCTTGTTCCATGACGAACTGCGTTGTTAATATTAACTTTTCATGTGAAATTTAACAACTTGCAGTCAAATATTCATTAAGAATAAGTATAACTTATATAAATATTAATTAATATTATAAATAATTATTAAGTAAGTTATACTTATTCTTAATGAATATTTGACTGGAGGCGTTAAATTTCACATGAAAAGTTAATATTAAATTTCAAACTTCTAGGCTAATCAATAGTGAATAATATTGGGGTTGTCAAAACCACTATAATCATTCACACATGAGATACAATAGTTTCGACTGTCAAATCATTTTCAATCTCAATTGAACTATGAACCAATACCAAGAGATACGAAAAAATATAAATTAATAAATTCTTTTCTATCGAAGCCCATTATTGAAACATGTTTCCCAATAGTCAATCAACGAAAATCAGTATAAGTTGAATAATATATCATGTATAATTCAGTATAGCATGAATAATATCTCTTAAAAAAACTGTAGTTAAGTCGCTTTCAACTAACAGAAAAGGTTCATAAACTGAATCTAGTGACAGGACAATCGTGACCAATGTTGGTGAGGGGTTGGAGTGAGGTTATATCTAAAACAACAACACAATTAGACTATATAGAGTACAAAAATGTGATCGTGAATGCGCGTGGGGAAGTGTCGTCATGCAACAAAAGTGTAGACTTAATTCATGTCGTCACGGTAAGTTGAACACTGTTAGCGTGACAAAGTCCTTCTTATCAGCCATCAGGTTATTCCGCTATGTAAATAATTTCTTCGGCTTACATACCTGATAAATCGCTTAGTAATGAGATAATTGCCTTTAATTGTCTCGATAACAAGTATAATTCACATGCCTTTCGATATTGTGGTGGTAAGCCATTTTTTATTGCTTGCTGGGGTGACTGGGGTTGATTTGAAGGGCTTATATACCGGATTTATGGTATAAATATGTTTGTCGAAGAGTATAGACGTACAGGAATTGTAATAAATCATAGAAAGTAACTATCTATCTGACTAGAAAATCTCATGGAATAGACAAATGAATTTTTATTAACAAATACGATTTCTTAATACTATTCAGAAAATGAACAAATTGAACATATCTCAAAAAGAGGGGACATCCAAAGCGAAGCATAGCTTGTAGGCTTGCTTGTAGTGGATTATTTTCTGATAGTTTTCATCAAGTAGAACAACTTGAACACATTTCAAAAAGAAATAGAGACATCCAAAAGCGAATGACTTGTACAATGTAGTCGTAAAACAGACGAGAAAATTGTAGAAATTCTGGTAGAAAAATGCGACCTACAAATTTGCTAGCGGTTTTCCATTGAGAGAAAACGCTGATGTCAGCAATACGCTCGAACAACCAGCAAAGAATTGTCTTGAGTCTGGTCTATCAATTTAGCTATTTCACGTACTGGGCGAAATTGCTGCTCATAGGGGAGTCCAATCCCCTATTCCCCTATCCCTTCGTTCCCCTATTCCCTATTACTCCGTCCCCCCTATTCCTCCTTTCACCTATTCCTCCATTCCTCCAGCACTGTAGTCAAGTTTCATCAACTGGAAAACCTACACAAACTTCGTATCTTCTTCCTTTAGCTTTCCCCGTATGATAACTTTCTTATTCTACAGTTTCCGAGAAGAGGGAATCAGTAATAAGGATATTGCATTGTTCTATTTCTCCTGATATAGTCCATGTTCTACGTATTTTGTTTTATTGAATTTAATATAATATTATCTCGTATTTTCTTTTGCATCACGAGCTGTGATGTTAGAACTTTTTACACTACTATTAAATACTCGGTCATTAATTTATAAGAGGAAATTTAAAATTCACTCACTGGGCTTCTGGAGCATGCTTTCGAGTCTGTGCAATTCTATTGCATTACAATTTTTTTTCCTGCCAGGCGCGCCATTTCGTGAGCCAGAGGAGCCGTGCCAAAAATTACAAAAATGCGTGTACTGATATTATAATATTTTTCTTATTATTATTTTTCATCTCCTTCTTCTTCCCCCTCTACTGCAACTTCTCACTCTTTCATTTTCTTCTTCTCCTTCTCCTTTATATTTATTTATATAAAATAGGCGAACATGTTTTTTTGTGATGACAACTCCTCCGTGGTTTCTCGACCGATTTTGTTCGTTCACGTCTCATTTGAAAGATCTCATCGAGTAGATGTTTGAAAAAAGTCATCGTGGACATGAGGAATGAACGATCAAAGTTTCAATTTTTGCCATTGCTTTAACATAGGGATCGGTGAGCTTTCACATTTCAAACTCATGATTTGATGATCAGCTGTTTTGAAACAAAAGGTTTATTTTTCATTGTTCATTCAGATAGAGAGGGTGGGAGGATAGGATAAAGAGGAAGAGAGAGAGAAAAGAAGAAGAAGGGGAAGAAGAAAGAGAAGGATGATGAAGGAGACGAAGGAGACGAAGGAGACGAAGGAGACGAAGGAGACGAAGGAGAAGAAGAAAGAGGAGAAAAAGAAGAAGGAGAAGAAGGAGAAGTCGGAGAAGAAGTGGAAGAAGAAGAAGAAGAAGAAAAAGAAGAAGAAAAAGAAGAAGAAGAGGAAGAAGAAAAAGGAGTAAAAGAAGAAGAAGAAGAAGAAGTAGAGGAAGAGTAAGAAGAGGAAGAAGAAAAAGGAGAAAAAGAAGAAGGATAAAAATAAGAAGAAGAAAAAGAAGAAGAAGAAAAAGGAAGAGGGAGAAGAAAAAAAAGATGAAGAAAAAGAAGATTAAGAAGTAGAAAAAGAAGATGGAGAAGAAAAAGGAGAAAAAGAAGAAGAAGAAGAAGAGGAAGAAGAAAAAGGAGAAAAAGAAGAGGAAGAAGAAAAACAAGTAGATAAAGAAGAAGTGGAAGAAGAAGAAGAAGAAGAAGAAGTGGAAGAAAAAGACGAAGAAAAAGAAGATGGAGAAGAAGAAGAAAAAGAAGAAGTAGAAGAAGTTGTGAAATGTATTTTACAAAGTTTAATAAAGTCGCACATTCGTGCGACCCGGGATAACCTAGTTACTAGTTGTAGTAATTCAATTAATATGCTTTTTCCACCTCTTTTTCTCCTTATTTCTATTTCTTCTTTCAATATTTTCTGTCCTGTTCAATATTTTCAATTAGCCTGTGTCCTCTTCTTTTTCTTCTTCTACGCCGCAGTTACCTCCTCCTCCCTTCCTCCTGCTCCTACTCCTCCTCCTCTTCCTCCTCCTTCACCTCTTCCTCGTCCTCCCCCTCCTCGTCCTCCCCGTCCCCCTTGTCCACCTCCTCCTCCTCCTCCTTCAAAATTTATTCTATGGAATAACATATTAACTTAATAACATAGTAATAAGGATAGTAATACAAAATAAAATAAAAGTATTACATAGTAATACAAAATTTATTCAATGAAATAACGTATTAACAATGCAATATCATATTAATAAGGAATATAGTTGAGCCAAAATGAAAGCGATTTATGTAGATTTTCAATTTCCAATCTGACAAATTTTTGACGCTTGAACTTTTCAGTGTTCATGAAATTCTTTCATTTAATTCTTAAAAATAGTAATCTACCTTAAGAAACAAAGGACTTTCAATTTTTTGATGTGCAATGATAACATATTATGACAAAAAAATCATTATGAACACAGGATCAAAATTTATTTTACATAAATTCCTAATATATAACCTTATAATAATAATAATATCGTGTGACCTGGCTGGCTCAGGTCTGGTGTCAGAGTTATCAGGTCGCACCTGAATAAGTTCAGGGCCTCTGACGTGACTTAACGACTGTTTTTTTTAGGCAGCCGGGACCGACAGCTTAACGTGTCCTCCGAAACACGGGAGTGGCCCGAGGTAAAATCTTTCGGTCAGAACTGGGTTCGAACCCGGGACCTTTGGGCTAGCAAACCAGCACTTAACCCACTCGGCTACGGCCACTCCATTTTATATAACCTTGATCTGAAACAAAATAATGATGAATATCTCAATAAGTTTACAAATTGAAATATTACTACACAGCAGTAAGAGCATCCTCAATGTGTATTGATCTTTTTGTAAAGAATTTCCCCCTTTTATAAGAGAATACTGTATTAATTATTAGTTAGAAAGAAAAAGGTTAGGGAGAGAATTGATAGTATTCATTTGTATTCAGTAGTCACTTGAACAGAGAGAGAAGTTGCTACAGACGGCCAATATTTTTGATTAGTATGTAGATCCACCCTTTACAGTGTTTTGTTATTATTACTTGTATAAATGTCGTTTATCATTTGCATAGTTTTTTTTTTTTTAGGATGAAGCCCACATGGGTCTGAGACCTGTGTGTGGGCAATGAGTTGGATGATGGAGTTGGACCTACAGTTTTAGGTGGGTTCCGAACCACCGGGAAGTGATTTTCAGCAGAGAACAGTGTCTTTTTTGCTGGCCAATCTGATCGGTAGTGTTTGTAGTGTTTGATGTTTTATACTCAATTTCATAATCTATGATGGTTTCAAAATTGTTTTTCTTGTTTAAAGCACAACTCATTTGTATAGTTGGTAAAACTTTGTAAAAATTAATTGATAAATAAATAAATAATTTGTGTTAGACGTCAATCACTTCTTTCCTTCCAAACATAGTTGGCCACACTGGTAGCGCAGTTGGTTGGAGCGCTTGTCTGAGATAAGATACGGCTCTGGTTTCGTTTCCTGCAGCCTTGGGTTCGAATCTCATTCAGCCATGGATGTTTCTCAATATTCACCCATTCACCTCATTACCCACGCACAAGTCTTCAAACACATGTGGGCATCATCAGCAATAGAAAAATAGTTATTCATCCATTGAAATGAACTTGTTGCTCACAAAACTAAAGGATGCCAGGTTGAAACGCCTGTCTGAGATAAGGTTCTAGCTTGCTTCGTTTCCTGCAGCCTGGGTTCGAATCACATTCAGCCATAGATGTTTCTCATCATTCACCTTATTACCCACGCACAATTTTACCCATGTATCAGCAATAAGAAAATAGTTATTCAACCATTGAAACGAACTTGCTACTCACAAAAATAAAGAATGCCAGAATTTTATGTCGCAACCTCAACCATGGGAATGTGAATGCATCACACAACAATAAAGAACGCCCCAGAATTTCATTCGGTCACAATCTCGATTATTCCCTATATTGAGAGGAGGAAGGTCTATAAAAATGGAACAGATCCTGATGAAAAAGAATATTGAAACTGTTGATTTGTGTGTCAGATCGAAGGAAAACCGGGATAGAACCATCGCTTTAAATAAAGTCAATATCCAATTTAATTCTCTATATTGGTGTGAGCGCATTCAATGGCTACCCATCCCTTTTGAATTCCTTTCGATTGCTTCAACAAGTTCCCCGGTTTTCCCTTCTTCCTCTTTCCCTTCTCCCCCTTCCATTCTTTCTCGTTCCATTCCCCCTTCTTCCTTCCCCCTCTTCTTTCTTGCTTTTTCCCTTCACCCTGTTTCCCTTCTTCTTCCTCTTCCTCATCCCATCTATTCAAACTTTTCCTCTTTCCCTCTTTCAAACTTCTCCCTCTTTGTGCTGTCTTCATCGAACCACTTGACAGCTTCCTTTCTTTTCTCAATTAATCCGATTGGCTTTTAGCGTTCAACGTGTTAATACTTCCCTATATTGACTGCTTCAGAGATAAGATTTTCATTGTTCAAATTCTTTCAGTGAGGAAATAGCGTTGCCTCAGTGTGAATGCTTCAATATGAGTTGATAAGTTTATTATGCGAAACCGTTCAGTCAGATAACTGGCGGGAATCTTCAATGCACTTTCAGTTGATTGTTTTTTAATAATATATTAGTGGATGTACCTTGAGAAGGTTGCATGTAGATATCCGAAGGTCACGGGTTCGATACCTACTTCCTATTCCTATTCTTCCTCTGCCTCTTTATTTTTACTTCTTATTTTTCTTGTTCTTCTTCTTTTTCTCCATCTTTATCCTATTCACTTCTTCATCTTCTACTTCCACGCCTTTATTCTACTTCTTTTTTCTTCTCTTTGTTCTTCTTCTCTCACTTTTTCTTCTTTGTCTTCTTCTTGTTCTACATCTACTTTTTCCGCAGCCCTTTTTTGCTTTTTCTTATTCGTCTTCTCATTTTTCTTCTTTTTCTTCATCTTTAATCAATTCCTACTTCTTAATCTTCTTCTACTTCCCCAACTTTTTTCCTACTCCTTTTTCTTCTCTTTGTTCTTTGTTCATTTTCTTCTTTCTCTCCTTCGTGTTCTACTTCTACTTCTTGCTCTGCCTCTTTTTATTATCTCTTAGTCTTCTTCTTGTTTTTTTCTTCCTTATCCTGTTCCTACTTCTTTATCTTCTTCTACTCCCTCAATTTTTTCTTCTTTTTTCTCCTCTTTGTTCTTCTTCTCTCCCATTATCTTCTTTCTCTCCTTCTTTTTCTGCCTCTTTATTTTCTTTAATCTTTCTTCACATTTTTCTTCTTTTTCTCCATCATCATCTTCTTCTTCTCTTTCCTCTTTTTAGTTCCTTTTTATTCTTCTTTCGTTTCATAATAATAAGCGTATTACTATTATTTTTCTTCTTCATTTTATTCTTCTTCCTCTTTTTCACCTTCTTCTTCTTACCCTTCTTCTTCTTTTTTTCTTCTCATTTTCCTTTCTTCCTCTTCTTCTCCTCTTTCTTCTTCATATTCTTCTTCTTCTCTTCTTTCATTATATCTATCTTATTGAAATGTGAAATTTTAGGTTAGTTCCTACTCCAAATATGTATTCAGCTAGTCAATATTAATTTCCATTATTTAAAACAGATACAACCTGCCAACATCAATACAAAAATCTAGAAGCCAGTGCTGCCAACATCCATAAAGAAACCTCTAAATTCTAGTACACAACATGTGAAGGGGCCATGTGGCCCAGTAGCAATGCCATATTTTCTCCAGGAATAGAACGCAAATCATGATTTTCTGTTTGGGAATAAAGTCGTCACCGAGTGATAAACATGGCAGATAATCACATGCGTTTAGTATCATATTTATGCATTAAAAGGGGCGGTTATTGCTAGAAGAAAAGGAGTTCAGTTGAAAAATTTACTTCCTACGAGCGAGGAAGTAATAAAAAAAGAAGACATCTTGCAGTTCGAAATTATTATGTAAACCATGCAGTAACTATTTTTTTTTTTTTTGTTAAAATATACCATAACTTTACTGTAAGCATAACTTTAATGTAACCATAACTATACTTAACTATATAACTATGTAATTTTATAACTGTTGGTAAGAGTTTCATTTATTTGACACAAATCCAATCATTATAATATTGTAGAAAAAGGTCATATGTTGAATTAGAATAATTGAAAAATAACAAACTGTGAATGTTTGTGGATTTAGTATGTTTATTAGTTTCGTTGCATAAGCATGTTTTAAAAGGTAGGACAAATAAAAATTTTATTTGTTAATTCATGAAATTGAATTATTTCAAATAATTTCCTCCAATATCATGAGTGAACAGTGTTTTAGGACCCAGAAAGTCGAATTTGAAGATAGTTATTATGTATTATTATCTAAGCACAAATTTGAAGATGAATAAAACAAATTTGCTAGATTTCAGATACACAAATATGATCGATCCCATAATAGCATAAACCCAGTCAACCTACTCATGTTTACCGCTATTAGCTGAATTAAAACTTCTTTTTAGGCTCTTGATCTTCATAACTGATGCATCTGTTAACTTTGTGGAGTCAATGTTATTAACTCAATTCAATGCTTTTAAAAAAACCATCTTATTTTTTTATTTCATCAGTCAAATAGAAACTTCCTTTTAGGATCTTGATATTATAGAACTGAGGCATCTGTTAATTAACTTTGTAAAGTATATGCTATTAACTCAAATCAATGCTTTTATAATAATAATCTTATTTTTTCATTTATTACCCAAATGTAAACTTTTAGGCTCTTAATATTGTTACGGGTTCTATATCTAAAATAACGCTGGCAGTACTTTAATTTATCACTCGCACTTTATTTACGCAAATAATCCACAACACGCACTGATCAGTAATGTCTTACACAAAATAAGCTATCAAAAACAGATAAATCGATATTGTTCAACTGATAATGAGTTTTCAATATTACTGTACAAAAATCAATCACTAAATGTTAAAAGACCGATCTAATATTAAATAATAGCTGTACAATAGACTGTCCAATAATTCATGAAGAATGTCGAACAAGAACAATTAACTTACGTAGCACAAGTCCGTAATACGATAAAAGTTACGAGTAGAGTCCACTCGTATTAAATAGGAAAAAGAATTATCACTATAGGCTCAATATACGTTAATTAATTCTCACCACAGAACTGTCACTACTTGTTTATCTCGACAAATTTCAAAGAAGGCTGAACTGAACTCAAAATTCTCTCTCATAGGCGGGTTAGGCCGGCCGCACACCAGATCAGGCACGGCGCGGCATGACGTTTTGCCTTGCCTCGCCTCGCCGCGCCGTGCACGATGAAATAAGAGCACCATCGGCACGGCACGGCATGGCAAGGCGACTTTATTTTTAAAAGGACTCATCTAATTTATTCCAAATCACAGGTAATCCTTGCAAACTATATGGGGGAAAGTTTCCTTGGCGAAGTGAATAGCCACGAGCCATGCTAGTCAGATGAGATAAGTTAATTACCCCTTTCTGTGAGGGTGGCCGATTCGGTGACCGATTTGGAACAGTTCGGAAACTGTTCTATGCTGTAAATACTCTTCCAGGTGGTTCGAATCCCACCTAAAACTGTTGGTCCAACTCATCAGTCATCATCATCATCATCATCCAGCTAGAGTGGTGATTAGTCACGTGGTGTTTTTGCGATCGAGATGTTGAGTCACGAGAGCTCAAGACTGCGCTTTGATGGACCGTGCTTTGATGACTTTCTGTTATAAGCTCTATTATCACTCACCCGGTGGTTCGGAACCCGCCTAAAATAGTAAGTTAGGTCCAACATGTTTCTCATAACATTTCTCAAACGAAGAGGTGGAACTACCCGTAATGGTCTCCCCAACATTAAAAGTAATAGCCTACGCTTATTATTATCATCATCATCATCATCAACTCATTACCCACGCACAGGTCTCAGCCCTATGTGGGCTTCATTGTTTTAAAATAAAACCGCGATAGTTTTAATGATTGGAAAATTCGAATCTAATTGAATACCTTGATTAAAGTATTGAACATGGAGAATGCTTGAAAAAATATTTAGGTCAGAAGAATATTTCTCTAAGAACTGATTTTGAAGTAAGTTGAGCAGTATAAAGCAGAAGGTGAGTACGGAATTTGAGAAGTGACGACCTAGTATTCAAATATGAACTAGATTATACAAAAACATTAAAAATAAAATAAATTGAAATAATTATCTACTAGAAACCCTCTTCGCTGATTATGTAGGCTAATTGAAAGGTAAATAAATGTGAACTTCATTTTGAAACACCGTAGGCTAAAGCACAGACATCTATTATTGTTTTTGTTGTTTCTGTAATCTGTGGCTAAAGGTAGCTTTTACGATTTTTATTTCTGTAGTGTAGTGTCGCGTAGGACAAGATTTTCTATATTGGACTAAGCAAACATGATTTTTATCGTAATTTTTTGTGTTCTATGGCTCTATTGCCGATCTGATTCAAGGTGAAATTTGGTGTAACTTATTCAAGGTGTAAATGAGAGTTGCAGTTTAATCATCCTGGCTTGCCATTTCACTTGTCACACAACAACTAGACAATACTAGAACGACTATCACTAGGACCAAAGACAATTACATTATATGCTATGACTCAACCACTGCTACACGTGGTGGCGATCCCCGCGCATGCGCAGACCGATTTGCCTGATGCGTTTTGCCCGAAAGACGAAAATTGACACGGCAGGACAAAGCGCCTTGCGGCGCTGCTTCGCCGTGCCTTGCCGTGCTCGATGCAGTGTGCGGCACCTCCATTCAAACCAATACAAACCATGTCGCACAAGGCGCCTTAAGGCAAAACGTCGCGCCGCGCCGCGCCGTGCCCGATTTGGTGTGCGGCCGGCCTTACACCCATATGCATCTTGCACGGTGGGACTAGCATTTTTGATGCCAGTAGCACTGTGCGAGATGCATGTAGACTGCATGGTCGTGGCACGTGCTAGTGGCAAGGTGAGAGAGGTGGGTACTTCTTGGCGCTCAGTTCATTGGAAAATGTCGTCGTCGGATGATGAAATGCTGTAGTCACTAACCGCCATTAGAGGAAGACTACGACGAAGAAAAAGAAATATTCAACGTGAATATTGGGTACACCCTTATTTGCGCCAAAATGTTGAAATTACCAATACATAATCAGCAAACAGCTCCAAAGCTAACACAAATTCAATATTTGTTTTTTTTTGTCATCCGGAAAAGGCATTCTAGTTATTACAATTGAAAACTAGGGTATACACTATTAAATTACAAATTATTAATGACAAACTCAAAGGAGAAGGGACCATGAGTCCTAACTCCGTCCTTTATTGAGGAAATTAATCAAACAATTAAGCCATTCCAATAAACGAAACTTTTACATTAATTGGACGTTAGTCTACCCTTCAAGCTGATCAACTCATGATTACAGGGTACTTTGCAAATTGACTGATGGTTAGAAAGCTGAAACTGATAAGTTCACTATATTATGTTTCCTTTGGAAATTACAATAGAGATGAGGACATCAAGCCCATTATAACGCCCATTGATGTCAGATTCCCTATCCATGAAAAAGATTCAGAGGTATCACTTGCAATCAATCCATCACCTCATTCATGATGATTTCCAAAGGTTTCCAAAACAAATCTTGATAGCTGGAGCCATTCTACAGAAGAATAAAAGTTGACTTTGTGTACAGTAGGGAATGCTGTCATTATACGTAATTTATTCTAGAAAAAAAATGTCATTATAGGAATTTTTAATCAGAACAATAATTGACAATCTCAATTCAGGATTTCTGATCTTTTGTATAAAGTATCAGATAATTGATAAATCTTATAAAAGACATAATACATCTAGTGTAATAGTGGAAATGGCAATCAGCATATGGTACATTCTATTCATTCTTCTCTTTTTCTACCCTATATTATTAAATTTGAAGTTATCCTTTCAAAAAATCATAGTAATTTTCCATTATTTCAAGTGCGTGATCTGTTCTCTATTTCACCTTGTCTTTTCCCATCTTGATATCTTTATTTCCTATTCAAGCGTGATATTTATGATTTCTTATGATTTTTCTATCATAGTATGATACGTTACAGAATAATACGTTGACAGTACAAATACATGATCGATGTGCTAATTTTATAGCATACAATGTATCTATACAAACATGGGTCTGCCAAACAAATGAGTAACTATCCTCTTTTACCGTTTCACGTTCTTTGTTTAAAGATTCTTGAACATTATTTAGAATTTACATTTAAAACTCAAAACTTTGTTTTTCTTCTTCGAAGCCAAACTTCTTCGAAAGTTGGGTGAGATTGTTTGTCTCAATGATTATTGAAATTAATATCGACCATTAATATTGACTATTAATGGAATTTTATCCTATTCTATTCAATAATGTGTTTTCTGTTGTATTGTATTATTTCGCAAATAGAAATTTAGTACATACTTTTTTCAAAACTCAATGAATGAATCTTCGAATTGTTCCATTAAATTAAAAAATGAAAGAAATTCAAAAGAAGCAATAATCATTAAATTCAATCAATTAATTCTATCTGAAACTATTATTATGATTCAATACTATTTCAAAGAATGATTTTATTTTGAAAACTGATCTCATTCACTTTTTCCCGGTACATCTTTCCGGAATACTGTACACTATGAACGTTACCCTATTCCAGTATGCTGCAAATTCCATATTTCCATTTTTCCAACACTAATCCCGTCTCTCACACCAGTTAAATCCCTTGGAAATGATTACTGGAAGTCGGGCAGGTATTTTGAAAACACAGATCACGTTATACACTACTGAATCGGATAACTGGCTTGTTTTTGAATTTCGTTACGACCAGCTAGCAAATGAAAACTCGGCGGGGTTTCCCCCTCCCACCATCTAAAACCAAAACCCCTTTTCTAAACCCCCCCCCCCCGTATTCTAAAGTCAAACCCCCTTTTCTGAACCCCCTCGACCACCTCCATCATCACCACAACCAACCCCCTTGACCATGAAAAAGCAGGACAGCATCCGCTATGAATCCCGATAGCCATCATTTGGGGGGAAAGGGGATAAAGGGGGCAATCGAGGGGTTAAAGGGGGTTGATTGAGAGGGTTAAGGGGGTTGTTAAAGGGAGGGGGGACAGATAACGTCGCCGGCAAAGCTGTAACGAAACACTCGCCGATGAATGAAATCAATTACAGAAGGCACAACGTCAAATAATGAGTGGGACCTTCATTATTATCGGGAGAAGGGATCTCTTCTGGATACTGTAACGGGTCCCCTTTGCCTTCAATCGGTTCTGATGACTCTCTCTATTAATCCCTCTCTCTAAACCTCATTCTTTCTCCCTTTTTCGTTGTCACACACATTCACTCACTCTTTCTCTTTCTCGCTCACTTATTCTATCACTCACACTCTCTCTCTCTAAACCTCATTCTTTCTCCCTTTTTCGTTGTCACACACATTCCCACCCTCTCTCACACGATCTTTCTCTTTCTCGCTCACTTATTCTCTCTTTATCATTCTCTCTCTCTAACACTCACTCACTCTATCTATCTCTCCCTTTCTCTTACTCTCTTTTTCACTCTCACTCCCTTTCTCAACATTTCTCTCTCCCTCGTTTTTCCTCTCTGTTTGCAGCCCCACTTTTGCTGTCCCCTCAAATTGCACTTCAGTGATCCCCGATTTTCCGGTTCTGTATCCGGATCTTCCATCTTTCTTTGTTAGTTCAATCCCTTGTCTACTATTATGTTCATATTTACGCTCTCTACCTTGACCGATATTATTTATTTCTATTATTATTATTATTATTATTTATTACTATTATTATCAATTCATATTACTTAATCAGCATTATTTATTACTATTAATTTTTCTAATCAATTATCATTAACTTTATCATTTTACTTAATCAGCATGTGGTCACATTCAAGTTCAGCTTTTAGGTTCGTATTTAAGAACTTACCTTGACCTAACTTACCTTGAACTTTTCTCAACTCAAGGTTGACTTGGAAAGCATTTTGAGTTGAGGAGTTCTCCAGATAGGTTCATTAATAGGTTTAACAGCGTCAATAAGTCATCGGTTGATCTGACCGCCGAATTTCCAGCTTATTTACTGTGTAGTTTAATATTTATAAACAATGTAGTATTTTGATTCATGTACAGTAATTGTTATTTACGTAATTAGTGATAGATAAGTTATATTCTTGGTGTTATTATTTTCCTAGATCATAATTGGCATGCTCCTTGAGCATAATGTAATATTACGAATAATTGTTATTTATTTATAAAATACAAAACATACATATACAAGACATGCAAAAAATGAAAAATATCAAAATGCAATAACTGAAATCCAATACTATACAAAAGTAACATCTATAAACTTCTTTAAACATTCTTTGTAGTGGCGAAGGTGATATTGTGGAAGGTGTCCATAATGAATAATAAGACGAAATTGTTTGAGATTGATAATGGTATAACAACCGAAACTAGTTTCTCAATATTTTTAATAAATGTGGTTGTGACAATTTCGTCTTATTATTCATTATTTTTAACATACAATCAAATCAAATTTGTTTGATCATAGTCATTTTTCTAGAGTAGCCCACCATGCATGTGAACTATTATATTGTCCAAGTCAGTATGAATTAACTGTCAATTTAACAAACTGACAAATATACTGAAACAGAAGGAATTTAAAATAAATAAATTCTTTTTATTATATTGTCTATAATGAAAGAACAGTTTACAAACTGAAGAAAATCTTTATCATGATTAAATATTAAATTAAGATTCTATAAATAAATGGGTTCGGTCTCCACCATGTTGAGAGAAGCCTATCCATTAGTAGCAGTAATCTCCAGTATTGAATATTATTTGAAGAAAATTGTGGTAGTTTTCCTTTGGTTTAATTTTATCAATTATTCAACAAGTATTCATGCTTCATTCTTTATTTCTAAAATAAATAGAAATTTCTTCCTCAAATTCTTTCAAAATATTTGTATTTGATAAAATATTTTTGTCCTTGTTTCAGGTGAGTCCGCTCTTTATCAATTATATCTGCATATTTCTGAGGTGAGATGACATTTTTTGTTATAATTTAGTAAAATTATTCAGAATAATATGATGATAGTTGTATTTCCTCTATCAATCTCCAATACCATACATAAGAGACATTGAATATGAAGTTTTTTTAGTACGATGCATCCCACAGTGAGGACATTAAAAATTAGAGGACTTCAACAATAATATTTTTAAAAAATAGCTTCAATATCTAGAATTAAATCAGTCCAAAAGTACAGTAACTACTATTCCAACTTTTATTGTATATGCCATTTGTTGAGTACGATGAGGACATTAAATATTAGAATACTTCAACAATAATTTAAAAAAAACCCAACTTAAATTCCCAAATTTAAATCAGTCAAGCAGTAGCTAGTATCCCTCTATTCTGGATCAGAATGGAACTCAGATATCAGAAACTAGTACTTTTGAATATTAAAAAATAAATTGGTTATTATTTATTAAAAAATAAATAAGTTGGTTGAGGCGTCGCAACTTCAGCTTGCTATCGATTCAGCGGTCGTGGGTTCGAATCCCGCTCCTTCGCCTAGCATCTATGTGTTTCACCTCATTACCCACGTACAAGTCTCGGACTAATGTGGGCATCATCAGCATTCAAAATTTTTTTTTCAAAGAGCTTAATTTGTACAATAAGATACAAACTGATTCTTGATAGGTACGTCGTTACATCAATTCTATAATAATACTTTATTGCTGGTATACGATAATTTCGTGATTAGTTCTTCAACATATTTTATCGTAATCAATGAAAAACGCCCATAGCAAAAATGATTCTCATCTTACTTTATTTTAATAATATAACAAGATGAAAATATAAAAATTAATATAAAAAGCCTATTTTCAGTTCCCCTTGTAATACATAATATCTTCTACAGCCAACAATGATTGTCAGAATCATGCTTATTTGGTACCTAACCCGCGTGACACGTAGCTACCTCCCACATAGCTCGAAATATATTATATTATAGCTCCAATATATGGCTCTCTTATTATATATCTCATATTCCAATTTCGAATTGCAATAATTGCTTTAGAACGAACCGTATGACGAACCACAAAGCACGAATAAAGATCGTGTAACTGTAGGGCATTTAGCACGAATGATGCTTATATATAGATATACACTCGGCTATAGTTAATGTATATAGTTATATATTGTATATGGGTCCTATGGTGGAAGCTAAAATAGGAATTCCATTGCCGGGAACATATGGAAAGAGCCCAATTTGCATAAGACACGATCCTTGGGCTTGATTTGCACAGAAACATGATCTTTCGCGACCAGAGAGTCATCTACCCTTCACGTTCTTCAAAAACAACCCTTATCAACAGACACTTGTGTTCTTTGAATGAAATTTCCACCCCTAACCACTCGAAATACTTCCTTGTAATACCCTTCCTAAGCCTGAGGTCTTCGGCAGGGGTGTTCTAAGACTGCGTAAGGGTGTTTCAAGCTTGGGCGTGATGATTTGAAGAATATTTGGAGAGTTGAAACGTTCTTGAGTAAAAACCGGGATTATAATCGAGGTTTTGGTGTAAGGTGTTGACAGATAGCTGTTATTTTCTAGAGATATAATTTGAAGAAATATTAAAGCAAGTATCTTCAAGTATATTCTTCAATTCAGTTCAATTAAAATGCTATGATTTATTCCTGCATCACATTTATTACGAGTACAATCATATATTAATCCTATTTATTTCCAAAGCTTCCAATAATAGCATCCATTAAAAGCTTCCATGATGAATAATACAGATGTCACAGCCTCTCAAATAATTGACATTTGAAATACTATAGTTTCGATCATTTTCAATCGCAATCAAATTTAAACTAGAATACAGAAAATATCAATTTAATACCCTTCTGAGACGAAGGCTATTGGTTTATAGATTGGGAGCTTCTTATAGGTCGAACTCCATGTTGGAAGCCTGTCATTGGTTAATACTAGACACGCCCATTAGTTACAAGAAATAGCCTACCAATACTGAACAGCAATGATAAAGAAGTAGGTAGCAGGACGGTGTCCTACCAACCCGTTACAAATCATCGTTTTAATAAACGCGAAAAGTATTGAAGGTCAATATATAAATTGACTGGTCACTGAAAACAATCGACCAAAAGTTTTGATATCAAAATAATTGATATTATTTGTACCTAATCCACAGCTGAACCTTACCTATCGACTATCAATTCTCACAGTCGATTATATGGGTGGGGTAGATCTGGAAGTTCATCCCTTAATCAGAGTCAATCAAACGAAAAATGAACCAATGCAATAATCCTGTCTTAGAAAAATTGAAATATTGATATCAACCTATTCTATGATATAGGATGGTTGGAAGTTGATTGGTTGAACTTGATTTCACCATTTAAATTTGAACTATAGGAATCATTCTCTATCATCCTAGTTTTTTTTAGTCATTTCCATTTCTAAGATAATATTCAAAAGTCTGCCTTTTTCGTTAAATTCAGAAATTCTACATTTTCTCTGACCTTGAATTTGTGGATATTGGATTAGTGATTTGGTGTTCATATTAATTATATTTATAGTAAAATCATAGTTATTAATTATGAATCTCACTCAAAGCAGTATTGAAAGGCTCCCTTTAGGTTGTTCATAATTGAGATTTTTGGAATAAAACACTGAAGCAATGTATTGGTTTCTGTGAACATGAAAGGAGGCATGGCGAAAGAAGGGCTATACTTTTTTTTTGACTGAGGAGCAAAGAACAGCAATGCCAGTTAGGATAAAAGCTTTTGGGCTGAAAAAAATCATCAACTACAGAGTAATGAGACAATTAGAATCTATTAATACAATTAGAACAAAGTATTGATACCCTCATGGTTCTTTGCTTATAAGAAATTGTTTAGTTAATGAGATGATAATAAATATGATTAATAGAATAAAACATAGTGTTGATAGTCTCATGGTCCTTAGTTCGATAATCGAGAAAAAACTCATTAATTAAAACTCATTATGATAAAACTTTGTACTGTGGGTCGTCTGGCGATGCTCTTGACAACAGAGTAAAACGGCCGTCACGCCATAGCGTGAGTCACAATTTCCACTTGAAAGTGTTTTTTTTTTTCCAATAATTATGAACATTAATAAATGTTTGATAATAATGGTAGAACAGCTCATAGAAGGACATAAACCGTATCGCTATCGTACAAGTGTTACAAGAGTCGTGGTCGTGTTGCTGTCGTATTGTATTGCAGTCATATGACGTCACCACATCGTATATGGAGCAGGTTAAACAAACTCAAACCACTACATGTTAGTTGAACTCAATGCAAACCTAGAGTACTGACAAGAAACAAGGACAGCGAATTAACATTTTAGCCGCAAGAAACAAGGACAGAGAAGTAGCATTGGTTCGTTATTTGACGGCGGCTCTAACCGGGGCTTAATGGGCCGTCGTCGGAGTCCTGTTTAATTGGCGTCGTTAATTAAACGTCGTTACCTTTGATGGGTGATTGCGCATGCGCGTTTAAGCGCCACCTGCTCCCCCAAACTCATAACTCACTATCGGGACCCTCATGTCAAACACATAAAAGCAACACTATCATTCACAAATGGAATAGATTTGTTGTTGGAATCAAAAAATTTGTTTGACTAAAACTGTACCAGAATTAATATCCATAATTGACTATTACTTCTTTATTTACTAAACGTCCTGTATTTATCAGTTCTAGTGTTTTCATAACTCGCGGTTCCAATAAATAAATTAATTCTTACGTTGGCAACAGATGATTTCAATTGAGTGTTTCCTTTTTGTTGCGTTGGCGCTCCTGTCTTATAGCTAACAAAAAAAAGAGGAACCACTCGATCTTTCTATTGCATCCAGCCTTTTGTAGAAGTTACTAGACAAAATTTACGATGCAATGATT
This sequence comes from Conomelus anceps, assembly GCA_948455865.1. Classification (NCBI taxonomy): domain Eukaryota; kingdom Metazoa; phylum Arthropoda; class Insecta; order Hemiptera; family Delphacidae; genus Conomelus; species Conomelus anceps. Next base: position 45,342,476 of record OX418221.1, read on the forward strand.
TTTATATCAAATATGGTCTAAGCACCAAATTTAATAATTCTTCAAATATGTGAGAGGAGACTCACTTTTTAATGTCATATATTTAGAGCCATATCCTTTATAACCCAGTTGGGTAAGTTTTTCAAATGTATTTCTAACCTTTCTCTTTCTTTAATCTGTGAATGACTTATTGAGACATTATTTTTTTAAAGGGTTGATATAGTTTGAATTGTTAATGATCTTCTATAAAAAATCTCACTCTTATTCCTTTCTTTGATTTTGTCTCTTGTATCAATGAAGTCTGTTATTTATAAAATTGTAATTTAACTTATTATTAATAATATTATATCTTTCTGTCTTCAGAACTCAACCTGCTATTGCATAATGAAACTTGTCATAAGAGCCCTCTGCTCAATAAATTAAATATTATATTTTGTACTAATCATATCGGTTCTCAACAGGTTTTATATTTTGGTTAAATGAAATGGAAGCAGCTTAAATAATTATTTATGGACAAATAGCAATGAAATAGCCCAGCAGTATATTAATCAAAGGACAAATAAGAATGAATCTGTCATCACTACATAATGGTAACAATTCGATATATATCTATGAATGGACTCTTCGATTACTACGTGAGTAAAGAAATTTAATAATTCATCAAAATCTTCTCCGTACATACTACGAGCCTACGTCTTAATATCTTCGAATTCAATAACTAACATTTCGTTCAACTCTACTGTTCGACTGCCTTCATCAATCCATGAATTTGTACTATTTTCTGACTTTTTTTCTGTTTTCCATTTCATATTTTATAAATTTGTTAATCTCAGATTATATTATTTTTTGGCTCTAATTTTCGAATTTTCTGAGTGTTCCTATAGTACCGATGTTTCATTGATCTACCTTCCTCTGAGGGTTCACACCTTCCAAATAGTTAACAACTAGTGTTTAAATACATTAGGGGTTACAATTGGTAGCAGAACGTGGTTTTATTTGGAATTAGATCTTTAAAATTAATAATCGGTGCTGTAGGAATTCTTTGAAATATGTAAGTATTCAATTTTGGGCTAATTGTACCCATTAGCCTAACCTAACTGTACTTTGCTGAGGTATTGCAAAGGCTAGCTTTGTATTGTAGCCTGCTTAACTCAATTTACTTTCATGAAATTTATTTCTTGATTTTAGAGTTATTGTTGTAATTTAATTTTATTTTGTCAATATGGACTTGATTACGCAAATCGTATATCAGGATATTGACTTGAAAAAGTTTGTCGCTCACAGGATTAATCCAGACCACTTATCTAAAGATAATCTTGTTTTTGAGTTATTATCTCTCGGTGAAGTTATTGATGACCTTGATGTAAATGCCTTACGTACAAAGTACCGTTCTGTGATAAATAATCACAGTAATAATGAAGTTCAAATGATTGTTGATATTTCAACTTATTCAAAATCGGCTGATGCAATTAATGAAGGACTACCCTCCCTATCCAAATCTATTGTTGAATTCAAAGAAATTCCATGTGAAGAAAGGGATAAGATCAGGAAAACCTTAAATAAAATTGAATCTAGATTTATTCACTTACATAACCGAATTCGTATGATGATTCCTTTTTTGGTTACAAGAACCCAAGTAGATAATTATTTGGATGATTTATCGATCATGGCCAATAAAATGTTGGAGCATTACCATAATATTTTGTTGCTTCATACTGTAATTTCTAGCAGACCTTGTTCTCCAAACCCTGAAGTACAACCTAGTACTAATCTATTGCAATTACCTAATTTTTCTCTCCAACAATCAGTCAATAATCAAACTGGAGCATGTAGTAATGTTGCCTTAGGTGCTATTTCTAAATCATTTGATTTTAATTCTAATAAAAAGGTGTTGGACACTAGAGTTCATGACAGAAATTCTGCTTATACTCAAGCTTCTGTTGTTAATAGTAGCCAACCTAACTATAACAATATGAATGCTGGAGCCCATGTGATTCCCAACCCGCCTGTAGCAACTGAGAGTTTTTACAATAAACTAAGAAATCCTCTCGAATCCATACTAAGTGATATTCAGATATGTGATGGACTTGATATCGCAAAGTTACTGGAATTTTTGCATGCAGCTATTAGAATTAGGAAATTGACACCTATCTCTGATCACAACTTATTACAGATACTTTCACCATATACTTCCGGACCATTGGCCGATAATATTTCATTGTCATTGAGTATGAATTCAAACTTTGAGGAATTTCACAAGAATATTTTGCGAAATTTTATTCCTGAACGCTTACTTGTAAGTATCAAAGCTGACAAATACTATCGCTTGCAATCACCGCATGAGCCTTTATCATCTTTTGTGACCAGTATTAAGAATGCTTCTGAATTACTCCTATTAAAGGAAAGTGAGGGCGAAATTGTAAACACAATACTCAGTGGAATTAACCCAGATGAGAGATCTAGACTTTCCCTTATGCAAAGACCAACAACATTTCAGGATTTAAATAATCTTTGCATCCACTCACAGAATATTGCTTTCACAGACTTTGAAAGGAATCGTATATTTAATTCAGTGAATGATAGGCATACCGATAAAGTTAGTAATTCTGCTCTCAGCGATAATAATAATAGTGGAATTAATAGGACTCGTAATCATGGTAAGTCTAATGTTACTTGTCATGCATGCGGAAAGCGAGGTCATTATGCAAATCAGTGTTACTCAAAAAACGAGAAGCGCCCAATTCAAAAGGACAAGTCTTGACATTGAATAAAATAATAAAAAGGAAAAATTTGAAACAAAGATTAGTCTCAGGTCATAGAAGTCAGAATAAAATAAAAAAATATAATAATAAAAATAATCGTATTGGTAGAACAAAAAGGAATCTTTGTGGAGTGATTAATTCTAATAACAATCTTCCCTTTGTTTATGTAGAATTCAATAAGAAGGAGGTAAATTATCCGGCACTTATTGATACTGGCTCCACCTATAGCTTTCTATCAAATGAGGTATTTGAGGAATTATCTCGTGATCCTAAATCTAATATCAAAGTTAATGAGATAAATGTCTCCTGTTCTACAGCTAATTCTTCGAAATTAAAAATAAAGAAATCTTGCATTTTGAAGATAAAGATAGAACATTTGTCTTGGAAATTCGAATTCCTTGTAGCCGATAAACTACCTGTTAAGGTCATACTAGGTTCTGACTTTCTCTCTCATACTCAAATGATAGTAAACTTATTTACTCAGAAATATTATTTTTGTTTTGATTACGGTCTAAAATTCTCTTTGAATTCTGATATTGGAATGAACAATGTAGGTAAGAAACTTTCTGTTAATAATGTATTAAAAAAGATTGTTCCTGGTGATAAATCGCATCTCACTAAATCCGAATTAGCTAAAGTGAACTGTATTATTGATGAATTCCCGGATGTATTGACTCCTAGAGTAGGTGGTACCGATCTTGTACAATATGATATTAAATTAACATCTAATAAGATTATTAGATCACAGCCATATCCTTTGAATCCTATAAAAACTAAGGCAATGAAAGAAATTTTACAGAAACTATTGAAGGATGATATTATTGAAACTTCCAATTCACCCTACAGTAGTCCTTGTTTCTTAGTTCCCAAAGGAGAAGATAAATGGAGATTGGTAGTCGATTATCGTCGTCTTAATTCTATTGTAGAACTCCAAGCTGGACCTATAGGTGACATACAAAGCTCCTTCCATCATTTTTCAAAGGCTAGATATTTTACCACCTTGGATCTTAATAATGCCTACGGTCAAATCCCGCTAACTGAATCATCAAAGAGACTTACTGCCTTCTCAACTCCATTTAATCTATATCAATACAAACGTATTCCTAACGGTATTTCTTCTGGTGCCCAAGTATTATCAACTTTAATGGAAAAAATATTTGGTGATATGAGATTTAAAACAGTTTTCTTCTACTTGGACGATCTCATTATTTACACTGAGTCATTTGAAACTCATCTTGAAGTGCTTCATGAGGTTTTCCAACGTTTAAGAGAGGCTAATCTCACTGTCAACCCTGACAAGGTTACCTTTTGCGTCCCAAGTATTTCTTTTCTCGGTCATATTGTTTCGCACAATTCTATTAGCATTGACCCTGATAGGACTAAGGCCATCACTGATTTTCCAGTACCTAAGAAAGTTAAAGATATACAACGTTTTATTGGAGTTTTGAATTTCTATCATAGATTTATTCCTAATCTGAGTGAGTTGGCTGCCCCACTTAATGCTCTTAGGAAGAAGGATGCAAAATTTATCTGGACCCCAGAATGTCAGAAAGCATTCGATAAGTTGAAGACTATTATAACGCAACCTCCTGTGTTAAAAATTGCCGATTTTTCCCGCCGATTCGTCCTTCAGACTGACGCCTCCTCTGTAGCTTTAGGTTGTGTATTAGGTCAATATTATGGAGATACACTCGCTCCTATTGCCTTTGCCTCACGCACCTTAACACCTTTAGAACGAAAATATTCGGCATATGAGAAAGAAGCATTAGCGGTACTTTTTGGAATCGAAAAGTTCAAATTTTTCATTGAACATACGAGATTCACTCTGCATACTGATAACGCTGCTTTACAGTGGGTACTAAAAAATCCTAAACCTCTTGGTCGTATTGGACGCTGGATCCTTAGAATAAATTCATTTTCCTTTGATGTAGAACATATTCCTGGTACTCAAAATATTATTGCTGATGCCCTAAGCAGAATGTTTGAAGATAACAATTATGAAGAGGATAAAAATGATGTTCCTTCATGTAATATCACACTCTGTGATTTTCCCTTATGTTTTGAAGACATATTACAATATCAGAAACAGGATGAATTTATTTCTGATATTGTTAATAAGAAATCCCGTGGTGAGGATATCTTTCCTTATTCAATTTCTAAGGGAATGTTACTCTATAATTGTCGCCATGACAATCAAACTAAGGTTGTTATCCCTCACATTCTAAAACCTATGATATTCAAATACTATCATGAAACTATCTTTGGAGCACACGCAGGATATTTGAAAACATTAAATAAAATAAAGGAAAAATTTTTCTGGAAAGGAATATCTAAAGATATTAGTTTATTCATTAAGAATTGCAAAATTTGTTCTATGAGCAAGCCTGCACAAAAAACCAATTTCGGATACCTTGCCTCTTCTGTAGCAACCCAACCTATGGAGAAATTATTTATTGATTTTGTTGGTGTTCTCCCTCGCACTGTAAGTGGTAACACCATGATATTTTCTTGTGTAGATGCATTCAGTAAATATTGTTGGTTGATACCGATCAGGAAAGCAACTTCTATAATTTTATGCAAGGAGCTTGAGAAAATATTTGTTAATTTTGGGTTTCCAAAAACCATAGTCTCAGATAACGGTCCTCAATTTAAGTCACACTTGTTCAAGAACTTCTGTTTCCAGAAAGGTATAGCTCATGTTACGACTACCGAATATTATCCTAAACCTAACCAAGTTGAAAGGATTCACCGCAACTTGAAGTCTTGTCTTATCGCATTCAATTCTGATAAGCAGAACAGGTGGGATTTTACGTTGCAGTGGCTTCCTTTATCTTTCAATAGTGCGTTCCACGAAAGTAGTAAATATACCCCTCATGAACTAATGTTTAGGCATAAATTGAATAATCCCCTAAATAATATTTGGAAAATCGACCAGATCCTTCCTACTAAGTTTGTAGTTGACACTAATAAAATTTGGAAATCAGCCTATGAGAATTTGATGAAGTCTCATAATTCAAGTAAGAAAAGGTATGATATGTACCGTAACCCAATTCCATTCAAAACTGGAGACACAGTTTATCTTAAAACAAACCCGATAAGTAAAGCTGTAGATAAAATTACTGCAAAATTGTTGCCGAGATATTCAGGTCCATATTTAATCAAGGAATGGATTACACCTGTTAGCGTTAAACTTTTCACCATTGACGGTAAAGATTTTGTGCGCAGAGCTCATGTTAGTCAATTAAAGAGTGGTACTATTTCTAAATAGTTACTTCATCATTTTGACTTTTACTCTTGATTTGTCCTTAGTAACATATGTGGTGGACGCATCCATATGCTACTTGTATGCATTTATATGCTACTTGTAAATAGGTACTTAATGAGTTGCAACTTAGAATAATAAACTTATTACCTGAATTAGTCTTAATTTTAAATCATACTTGAATTAACTAAGTATTGATATTAAATTAATCTTAAGTCATTAGAATTACTTAGAGTTTAGCTTGATATTTTTCTTATTTTTATATCTAAGCTTATTCTTAAGTTATCTTAAATATAATTGATTTTGTATGAATATATTTGTACGTAAGTCATTAATCAATCTTGCTATACATTTTATTATTGTTATGCTTAGATTGCTTGTACTCTTCACTTACTCTGTTTCCTGTGAATTTATTGCAACAAGTTCGTTGTCTATTTTCCGAAACTTGGTCTGTTTTCTTATCTTGAGTAACTTTCTTTTTAGTCTTCTTATTTTATTTACTTGGTGCATTCCTTGTAATTATTTATGCATATTGTATTTTATTGGACTTGCGATTTGTGAAGGCACTGATATAAAAAAAAAAGGAAGTGGTGTCAAGCTGTACACTTGACATCTATCCCTGAAATAGTTTCTTCTTATTCTAAATTTTTATCCCTGTGTCATTTCGCCTGGCCAGCTGAATGTACACCTTAAATTTTAATTAGTCTTAATTCTGGTACATATTTTATTGTATGTTCCAAATTAAGCCTCCCCAGGCAAGGAGTTCTGTACCAGAATTAATATCCATAATTGACTATTACTTCTTTATTTACTAAACGTCCTGTATTTATCAGTTCTAGTGTTTTCATAACTCGCGGTTCCAATAAATAAATTAATTCTTACGTTGGCAACAGATGATTTCAATTGAGTGTTTCCTTTTTGTTGCGTTGGCGCTCCTGTCTTATAGCTAACAAAAAAAAGAGGAACCACTCGATCTTTCTATTGCATCCAGCCTTTTGTAGAAGTTACTAGACAAAATTTACGATGCAATGATTTTTATATCAAATATGGTCTAAGCACCAAATTTAATAATTCTTCAAATATGTGAGAGGAGACTCACTTTTTAATGTCATATATTTAGAGCCATATCCTTTATAACCCAGTTGGGTAAGTTTTTCAAATGTATTTCTAACCTTTCTCTTTCTTTAATCTGTGAATGACTTATTGAGACATTATTTTTTTAAAGGGTTGATATAGTTTGAATTGTTAATGATCTTCTATAAAAAATCTCACTCTTATTCCTTTCTTTGATTTTGTCTCTTGTATCAATGAAGTCTGTTATTTATAAAATTGTAATTTAACTTATTATTAATAATATTATATCTTTCTGTCTTCAGAACTCAACCTGCTATTGCATAATGAAACTTGTCATAAGAGCCCTCTGCTCAATAAATTAAATATTATATTTTGTACTAATCATATCGGTTCTCAACAGGTTTTATATTTTGGTTAAATGAAATGGAAGCAGCTTAAATAATTATTTATGGACAAATAGCAATGAAATAGCCCAGCAGTATATTAATCAAAGGACAAATAAGAATGAATCTGTCATCACTACATAATGGTAACAATTCGATATATATCTATGAATGGACTCTTCGATTACTACGTGAGTAAAGAAATTTAATAATTCATCAAAATCTTCTCCGTACATACTACGAGCCTACGTCTTAATATCTTCGAATTCAATAACTAACATTTCGTTCAACTCTACTGTTCGACTGCCTTCATCAATCCATGAATTTGTACTATTTTCTGACTTTTTTTCTGTTTTCCATTTCATATTTTATAAATTTGTTAATCTCAGATTATATTATTTTTTGGCTCTAATTTTCGAATTTTCTGAGTGTTCCTATAGTACCGATGTTTCATTGATCTACCTTCCTCTGAGGGTTCACACCTTCCAAATAGTTAACAACTAGTGTTTAAATACATTAGGGGTTACAAAACGAATTTATTTTTGTCAATCATAGACAAAGTACACTTATACGAATGAGATAAAATACTGACAGGGATTCCCCTACTTGGCTGTATAGATGGTTCGGATGCCGCATAATAATAATAATAATATGGAAAACACATCCAGAGGAATTTATAATATTAATATAAGCTCAAACATTACAATAAATTATTAAATAGAAAACTCAGTGATTTGATTGCTAAATTTAAGAAAAATATGATTCCCCACTAAACTATGTGTTGGGGTGATCATCAATATAAACCTTAGATCAAGCTAATATTATTCCTAACTAGCCATTATAACTAATACAATAATAAAAACAATTTACTAACTTAAACTACCTAAGTATGCATAGCCTATTCACACCCTATTTACTATAAGCTCTTCACTATGGTGGACTCCAATATTATATAACCAATCCTTAATATTATTTTTAATCTGTTAATATTGCCTTCTTCTTTTCTCTATTCTCTATTCTCATGAGAGGAGGATAGTCTGTGTGTAATAGTGAGTTCCACAGTAATGCATTGCAGTTCTTAATTATTTAACTAACTAATTAAATAAATAATTTTAACAATAACAACAATAATATTACAGCTCATAACTTTTATATTATGCGTCTACCAACACAATCGAATGCAAAAAATCAATATTATATTACAATAATCAATTAGACAGCACCGACTGAATACTGTATGAAGGTGGTACCATAGATATAATAATAATTTTTTGTGATATTTATTGCTACTATCTAGTCTTAAGACTAATGAGCAACTTTTTTCTAGCCTACATTACTAAATTAACTTAAAACATAGAAATCCTCCTTAGGGTCTCTAAGCTACATTTATTATATATATGTGAACTTATGTTTTCACTGCTTAGCTGGGCTCCACTCAATATATATTGTTACGGGTTCTATGTCTAAAATAACGCTGGCAACATTCAAATTTATCACTCGCACTTTATTTACACAAATAATCACAACACTCACTGTTCAGTAATGTCTTACAGAAAAAAAAGCAATTGAAAACAGATAAATCGATATTGTTCAACTAATAAAGAGATTTCAATAAACTGTACAAAAATCAATCACTAAAAGTTAAAAGGCCGATTTAATATTAATTAATAACTGTACAATAAACTGTCCAATAATATTCAAAAAGAAACGTCGAAAAAGAACAATTAACTCACGTAGCACTAGTCCGTAATGCAATAAAAACTATTTAGTAGCTCACTGGTATGAATTAAACAGGAAAAGGAATTATCACTATAGGCACAGAGAAAGAATTATCACTATATAGGCACAATATATAGAACTGTCACAACTTGTTTATCACGACGAATTTCAAACAAGACTGAACTAATTTACAAAAGTCTCCCTCTATTTATATAATTTTCCATAATTGAGATATCTCTCGATTTTTCTATCAACTTCTACCGATTTCTAAAATAAACAATGAAGACCTTCACGCCTTCCACAATATTCGATAACACTAAATTATTATTTCTAATCAAAGAACTAGAACATTCTACAAAGGTCCAAGTAAACAACATAAAAGTGTCAAAAGCAGAGTAATTAATTGCTTAGAAGTAACATTTACATAGCAGATAACACCGAGAACCACTTCTTTCTCTCAATTCTCACTACAATACTAATAATGAATAAAAAGACTTGAAGTGGTCAAAATCATATTTATTGAAAACCGTGAGATACTAGTTTCGATGTTACACCATTATCAATCTCAAACAAACTAAAAATAAAGTACAGTGTAGCTTAATATATGCTAGACACAGAATGATACTATTAGCTGAGGGAGAAAGTGTCTCTGATAGGCTGACCCTCCATTGAAGGTCTGTGATTGGCTGAAGGTCCAAGCAAGTCACACCCACTGGTGGGGAGGAGCAACAAGGAATAATCAGTGTTAAAATAAGGACCAAAAAGTAACAAATACGAACAATACACGAGTTGGCTAGAATTAAACAATTGAAATAAAAAATGAAGCTGAATTAAATGCAGTCAAGGTCAACGGAGAAAAACGAGAAAGTATCTTTATGTTTAATAATATATTTATACAAATGACAGTACTATAGGAGAGTCATCAAATATCTCAAATGTCATACAAGTGAATTGTTTCCGATCAAGCTTCCCTGTTAGACCACTGGATTCTCCCATCATGACTTAGCTCACTATCTCAATACATATCCATCGAGATATGGAGCTTAGTTAGATATGACGATACAGTTGAACTGATTATCGAGACATGATTGGCTAGTTAATTGATCGATCACTGCCAGATGTAGCCAATCAGAGATGGGCTCTGTGATCACGAGATTGGTTCTTGAGTGATTGTAGGTGGTGGAATCTATTTGTAGGCTACTAGATCACTGGTCTTTGACTGAAGCTCATTATGATTCGACGGAGGATGCTTATACTTGGGGCGGAGTCAGACTCAGGGACTCGGAGTCAGGACTCGTTGATATACTGTAATTTAGTCCTACTTCACAAATTAGTCCTGTAATTACTCCGGTCACATTTTATATATTATATTAATATTATAATTGTATTGTATTATATTATATTTTACATATTGTATAATCGTTATACTTTTTTTGATATTTTTGGATGTAGTTACATTACATTAATTACATTTCCTAGTTTTAGGAAAAGAATATTACTCTAGTTTTATTCGGAATTTTTTATTATATGTAACAATATGTTGTAATGTCAGTGTAGAAAAATTCATTTATATCGTTAAGCATTCAACTAGAAATGTCGATTATAATAATATAAACACAAATAGGAATTTTAAATAACAGGAATATCAAGTTTAAAACAGTCGGGCTGATTCTTCTTCTTCTTCTTCTTCTTCTCTCTTCTTCTTCTTCTTCTTCTTCTTCTTCTTCTTCTTCTTCTCTTCTTCTCTTCTTCTTCTTCTTCTTCTTCTTCATCTTCTTCTTCTTCCTTCTTCTTCTTCTTCTTTCTTCTTCTTCTCTTCTTCTTCTTCTTCTTCTTCTTCTTCTTCTTCCTTCTTCTTCTTCTTTCTTCTTCTATCTTCTTCTTCTTCTTCTTCCTTCTTCTTCTTCTTCTTCTTCTTCTTCTCTCTTATTCTTCTTCTTCTTCTTCTTTTCTTCTTCTTCTTCTTCTTCTTCTTCTTCTTCTTCTTCTTCTCTTCTCTTCTTCTCTTCTTCTTCTTCTTCTTCTTCTTCTTCTTCTCTCTTCTTCTTCTTCTTCTTCTTCTTCTTCTTCTTCTTCTTCTTCTTCTTCTTCTTCTTCTTCTTCTTCTTCTTCTTCTTCTTCTTCTTCTTCTTCTTCTTCTTCTTCTTTCTTCTTCTTCTTCTTCTTCTTCTTCTTCTTCTTCTTCTTCTTCTTCTTCTTCTTCTTCTCTTCTTCTTCTTCTTCTCTCTTCTTCTTCTTCTTCTTCTTCTTCTTCTTCTTCTTCTCTCTTCTTCTTCTTCTTCTTCTTCTTCTTCTTCTTCTTCTTCTTCTTCTTCTTCTTCTCTTCTTCTTTCTTCTTCTTCTTCTTCTTCTCTTCTTCTTCTTCTTCTTCTTCTTCTTCTTCTTCTTCTTCTTCTTCTTCTTCTTCTTCTTCTTCTCTTCTTCTCTCTCGTTCTTCTTCTTCTTCTTCTTCTTTCTTCTTCTTCTTCTTCTTCTTCTTTATATTTATCTTTTCCTTCTCCATCTTGTTCTTCTTATTTATTATCTCCTTCTCCCATCTTCTTCTTCTTCTTCAAGGTGTACCCGTTCCAGACGTTTAGCGGTCAAACTAACCTTTTATAGGCCTATTGCACATTAATATTGATTGTCAACGAATCTCTCTCAGAGTCAGTTGATGGGAGGAGGTGAAGCAGGAGGCTAACATGGAATAGAATGTAGATTAACCTCAGCGATGCTCAATCTGTAAACGCGGAAAGGCTAATTATGGAATACGTACAGGGTGTGTGCCATTTGCTGGCAGGTTAATTGCTGTCTCGATCGTAAAGCCAGCCACAAAGCGAGCGAAGCGATCCCCCAATGTCGCTAACTGTAAATGGCTTCGATTGCATTCAGCGCACATCAAATGCTCAAATTACCCACAGACTCACAGCCCATTATAGTTCGACAGAATATCATTTGTACAAGCTGATGCGTTAGATCATGGTCTTTAGACATGCGGTCATGTAGAGGAATACCTTTGAGGGTATGAGGGTGTGATCAGGATATTTGGTATTACTAATATTCAAATTATTAAACGCCTTAGTATTAACTTTCTTTGTAGTAGCGATAATGGATAATAAGATGAAATTTTCACAACCACATTTATTAAAAAATATTGAGAAACTAGTTTCGATTGTTATACCATTATCAATTTTAAACTAAATCAAAAGGACAGAGAAGCTTAATATATACTGAACATGGAATGATACTATTGGCTAAGCGAGAAAGAGGTCGACCTTCATCGAAGGCTGTGATTGGCTGACAAGTCACGCCCCCTGGTGGGAGGAGTAACAAGCAAAATTACGAGTCAAATCAATAACTGTGAACATCAAGAAAGCAACAAAGAAGAAAAATACGTAATACGGCTAGAATTGAATCAAATTAAAACTATTAAAAAAAAAACTAAAAACTAATTTGATTCAATTCTAGCTTTATTACATATTTTTCTTCTGGTTGTTAAACGTTGGAATTTAAAAACATTGGGAAGTGATAGCTGAGTGCCGTAGCAGGTATCTGTTCAATCAGAGATAAGCTACGATACTTTTGGGCGCTCTTTTTAAGGGTGACCGATTGGATTGGCCAGCAAAAAGACTGTTCTCTACTGGAAAATCACTTTCCGGTGGTTCGGAACCCACCTAAAGCTGTAGGTCCAACTCATCAATCATTCAATTACCCACACTCAATCATTCAATTACCCACGCACAGGTCTCAGACCTGTGGGCTTCACCCTCCGAAACAAATGAATAAACAATAGTTCTTATTGCAGGTCATGATCATGGATAACAAAAATCGATAGATATTGTCAGGCTGGTTTCTCCTCTGCCCTCGATAATTAAAAATAATATTTGAAATAAGTATTTCCTCCTTGGAAATGCTGTAGATGCGGTAGAGCTTAAGATTTGATCAAGGCGAAAAAACTTGGCAGATTCGAATCAAACCTTACAAGAAAAGCAATATGCCCCTCAAGTAATCCTTATAATTATTTCTCATAGGCCTTGGAAGGACATATTACTGATTAATTGCAGATTTCCGGTCGTACCTAAATCTTATGCTAGTAGAAAGAAAAAAAAATGTAACCAATAAATTCAGTATCACCTGTGAAGTGGCCGCTATTATTTGGATAACGCCACTTTATGTGATACACATTCAGATCCACTAGGGACCGAATACTGTCTCTACCCTTGCTCAATCTTGAACAGGTAAATTCAACAATTGAACTCCTGACTCACAAATGAGTGATGTAATATAGTTGGACCAGAGCAATCGTCAAACAGGGTGTAAAACAGAATAATGTAAGAAATAATACTTGAGAAATTTATTGGCACAAAAAAGAGAATATGTTCCAAGCATGGAACAGAGAATTAAAATTAGTATGAAACTTATTAAAAGTGAATTGAGATGAATCTATGGTTATTAAGTTTTTTAAGAAATATTGTTCATAATGAGATGTTTGAAATTTAATTAAGATTGCGTGATTTCACCTCACTAAGGGTGTTTTTTGACCGCGAGGATGACGATTTGTGCCTGTACAGTGATAATTTAAATTAGGAGTCGTCCAGTATGGATACTTTTCGACGACACTTTTACTACGCGCACAAATGGAATTCCATTAATTTATATGAATTATATTCACCACTTTGATGCATGAGGTCGATGTGGAATATTGCTGTCCCTTCATTTGGTGGCCATCGTGTACCTCACGATTCAGCTGGACGTAAGTCGTAGTTGGGAGTTTCACAATGTTTAAATTAATTTAAAAAATAGACATCAGTCGTCATTTGGAACTCTACATTAAGTAGGCTACTTGTGGTCCTGCCAGAGTAATTTACATTTAACACTTAATTTAACAAATATTTAGCCACACAAATTATTGGGCTACTCTCTCTAGACAAAAATGGCAAGGACTCTTGAAGCCTCTGAATAAAAGATTTCACATAGAAAAAGTCACGTGACATCCACAATTACAGGGGTTGAAACCTCTTTGGAATTCTGCATGTCACGGACTAAACAAATAAAACAATGAGAAATTTATATCAAATCCATTTTTTATGTATGGGGAAAATAATGAGCGGTCCTTATCGTTTACAATATAGTTTTTAGAAAATAAAATAATTTGAACATAATTTGGTTGAAAAAACTTGTCCGAAAGCCGGTTCATTTACAGCTGACAGATTACTGATAAGGACGGTAAGGTAAACAATGAATCGAATAAAGTTTTGGTTAATTGTTACTAGTCTATGGATGATTGAATATAGTAAATTAGGTTTGTATTATGATTTATTTATCCGATTTGTTTTATTAATAATCTATTCAAATTTATTCCTTATTATTTCTGGGTGAAATAGTCGTAAATAGACTAGGCTGCTACGTCTAGCATAGATCTTTACTTTTTTTGTGGTTAATAATTAATTTAGTGCCCATATAGCATTTCATAAAAATGCGACCCCACAATATGGATATAAAAACGGTCTAAAATAAAAAAATTAATAATAACATTGAAAATGAATAATCGTCTACTAAACTTGATGTTTGTAGAAGATATCGATCAGTTTTGGATTAGCAGCTGCAGTTTATCAGATTAGTAGTGGATTTCCCGCTGATCAGATTGTGCGACAGCCCACCAGCTTGTGCGTGCGTGTGGTGGATTTGTATTTGTGAGACGGGTACAGATGCGATTTTCATGGAACAAAGCAGCAAAAAGCAGATTTTAATGAAATCTCTTGGGTTGTAGTTTTTCTCATCACCGCTGCTTGCTCAATCCACCATTATAACTCGTTCAAATCTCCCACTGTGCGATAGGAGAGAGGAGGATGGAATTAAGGATAAAAGGAGAGGAAAGAGGATGGATTAAGGATAAAAGGAGAGGGAAGTAGATGAATTAAGGATAAAAGGAGAGGGAAGAGGATGGAATGAAGGACAGTAGGAGAGCGAAAGAGTGATAAAATGTGTTGGTTGGTTGGTTAGCGTAGTTTCTTCATCTCAAACATTGTTTGTTACTTCCCACGGAAATTTATCCCTCTAGACCCCTAGCACAGTTTTACACTTCTTGTGAATGTTTAGAGCGTTGATTAATGGTAACAACTCTCTACATTTCCCAAAATTTCTCTTACTCACTTCTCTCTCTATATATCTCTCTCTCTCTCTCTCATTTATCATTTCCTCGCTCTCTCTCATTTATCTTTTCCTCGCTCTCTCTCTCTCTCATTTCTTTTTTCCTCTCTCTCTCTCTCTCTCTCTCTCTCTCTCTATCAGTCTTTCTCTTTCAGTCACTCTTTCTCTATATTTCTTTCTTTCTATCTCCTAACTCTTTCTATTTTCTGAAATGAAGACCTTGAATAACACCTTGAAAATGTTTCTCTCTCACCCAATCTCTCTCTCTTTCTCTTTTAAATCTCTCAATCTTTTTTTTCTCTCTCTCTCCATTTTCTTACTTTTTATCTATCTCATTCTTACACTTTTTACCTTCTGGAAAGGGCGGTAATAACACCTCATAACTGCCAAATCTAGTACCTTAATTTATCTCAATACCTTATTCTATCTATTTTTTATCATAGATTTTTGAATAACTGCACCATGGCTTCTTTTCCAATCAACTTTTTTCCATTGTTCTTTAATTTTGTCTCTTTGGTTAGCTCCTCCCATTCTTGAAAGTGGGTTGACATGTCTCAGTAAACAGCCAATGCATCGAAGTTCGGCCTTCTGGAGGCCGCCATTTTGTTGATCAAAAACATCTATTCTGTTGGCCAATAACAGGCTATTCCACGTTGATACTTCTAAATTAAAATTTCAGTTTGTAGAATTTAAGATACTTAAAACTGCTGAATCTAGTACCTTAGTATCTCAGCACCTCTTCTTTTATCATATATGATTGAATAACTGCACTATGGCTTCTTTTCTTTCAACTTTTTTCACTTGTTTTCCATTGTTCTTTACTTCTGTCTCTTTGGTTAGCTCCTCCCATACTAGAAAATGGGTGTGACATGTCTCAGAAAACTGCCAATGGCAGCACTGCATCGAAGTTCAGCCTTCTAGAGGCCCGGCCATTTTGTTGATCAGAAACATCTATTTTGTTGGCCAATAGCAGGTTATGGAATATGTTGCTACTGTACTTCTAAATTTAAATTTCAGTTTGATTGATAGGGTTGTCTGTCTGAAGTCCGTCCGTCTATCCGTCCGTCCGCCCGTCCGTTATCTTCTGAAAAGAATATTCTAAATTCTTGGAAAAGTGATATATAGATTCCCCTTAGTCCAGGAAAGGGCTTTATTAATTTCGATCCTCCTCGCATTTCAAGAGAGTCTCTCGATATAATCCCCGTTTTCTTCAACGTTCGTTCAGTGTCTTTTGACTCGAGGGACTCTTTAAATGTAATACATTTATATATTCATTTCAAGAGTTCCTCGAATTAATTTTTGTTTTTATGAACATTTCTTCAGTGTCTTTTGACTCGAGAGACTCAAAGTATCTATATAGGCATTTCAGGAGTCCGTCGAGTCAAGAGACACTGAAAAACTAAATGCATTTTGATAGTTTCTTGAGTTAAGAGACACTGAAGGAAAGTCCATAAATACAAGAATCAATGTCATTTGATTCGTTCTACAATGTGTGATCAAGGTTGTTCTTCATCTACATTATATCGCCATCACAGAACCCGAAGTTAATTTTTAAAATAAACCCGATTTTCAGAGGTCAGTTGCAGCTCTGAACTCTGGTTGATTGCTTCATCAATTTCACGGTTATTAATTTTCCACTGAAAAGTCTCTCTGCTTTATTATGTACCCATCAGACACATGCTTTCAGCTGGAAAATCTCCGCTCCAACGTCTGTTTTCTCGTATCAAGTTTTCATTTTTTATTTCTGCTGCCATTTAATTTGCAAAACGAAGTGCTGAAGCGAAACATAAATTCTATTAAATAGAGTTCAAAACCACGATATTCTGCCGGCTGGGTGAGGCTTTCCGGCGATGTAGCGCGGTCATTTCATCTCAATTTGAGAAATGGCAACTTTATTCAAAAGCCTAAAACGTTCTCTCGTGATTTTGAACGGTCTGATTCCACTCTCACACTCTCTCTATCTCCCCAACTCCCTCCCACTCTCTCACTCCTCTTTCTCACTCACTCACTATCACTCCCTCTCTTTTCTCACACTCATTGTCTCTCACTTCCCTCTCACTCTTTCTCTCGCACACTCTATCTCTCGCTCTCTCTCACTTTCCTCTCTCTTATTTTCAATCTCTCTTTCTCTCTCTCTCATTCTCTCATTCTCTCTCCTCAACTCTCTCGCACTCTCTCACATCTGACTCTCTCTTTCTCTCTCACTACCTCTCTTCTCTCACACTCATTCTCTCTCTCACCCCCTCTCTCTTTCGTTCACTCTCTCTCACTTCCCTCTCTCTCTTTTTCAATCAATCTCTTATTCTTTCTCTCCCTCACACACGCTCACATCTAGTTATCTCATTTAGGGTTGATTGTAAGAGAGGACCAGGAGTCCTAACTTCACCCTTAATAAAGGCAATTAATCAATCAATCAATCAATCTGACTCTCTCCAACACACACACTCTCACTTCCCTCTCTCACTTTTTAAATTTTAATTTATCTCATTTGAATTGCTTAATCATACTTAGATAACCTATATTAGACAATTTCATCCATATCAATGTAAACTAGTAGGACATGTTGAGGTAAAAGGTAAAGTGTATGAATGGCCTCAATGCCCAATGGCCAAGACTTCGCCTCTTTGTGTAATTCATCTCTCAGATGCAAGCCCCTTTTTCTTTTTTTAACAATCACATCATTTATTTCTGCTGTACAGTACCTTAAAATATATATTTGTTGTATTTATAATATTTTCTATTCAAACTATTCAACCGTTCATTGTACTTTCACTTGAACTTGGGGATCTGAGAGTTGGTCATATTAATAATACTTTCATCATTCATGTACATTGTAAATTTAGACAAATAAAGCCATCTGAATCTGAATCACTCTCTCTTTTCTCTCACTCCCTCTCCTATCACTCTCTCTCACTAACTCACTCACTCTCTCACTCACTGAATCTCTCTCACTCCCTCTCCTCTCACTCTCTCGCACTAAGTCACTCACTCTCTCACTCCATCTCTCTCTCTTACAAACTCATTCACTCTCTCACTCAATCTCTCACACTCTCACTGCCTCTTCTCTCACTCTCTCTCTAACCCACTCTCTTACTCCCTCTCTTCTCTCTCTCTTAATAATTGTCTCACTCTCACTCACTCCTTGTCACTCTCTTACTTCTCTCTCACTCCCCATCTCACTCTCACTTCCCTCTCACTCTCTCTTTCGCTCACTCTCTCACACTTCTCTCTCGTTCACTTAGTCTCTCTCTTCTCCACTCATTCATTCTCTCTCACTCACTCTTTTTCTCTTTCCTCTCTCTATTGCCCCACTTTTTCTCTTTCTCGTTCTCTCTCCATCACTAATTCCCCCTCCCCCATCCTTTTTCCCTCAACTTGTTTTATGCCTTTTTCTCGACGATTTTCATAATTTTGCCCATCAGTTATGTCCTGAAGCACATCTGCTGTGCGGATGAAGTTTCTGCTTACGTACAAAACGTATAGTTAATTTTTCAAGCTAAGCGTGCACTAATGCTTTGAAAAAAACATTCTGAATGTAATTCCCAACAAACTGATCTCCATTTTTCCACATTTAGCTGGCCGATTTTAAATGCCGGTTAGATTCTGATGTGTTATCACCGTATTCATGGCTTGATTTTTACGCATTGATCAATGGAGAGTTCTAGAATGCTATTTCAATATAATGATATTTCTCATCTCTTCTCTTTGTTAGAGTTAGTGAGAGTTATCTCCTACTAAACTGCTGATTTGGTGTGTTATTACCGTATTCATGTATTGGTTTATTACTGTAATTAATGGAGATTCAAAAACTGTTCAATCAACATAGCCAATCATCGACTTTAAGGCTGTGCCCATTGTTTTTGGTCATAATTATTATTCAACGTTTTTTTGCAATGGATGTTAGGGCTTTGAAAAGCTTATGAAATTTATAATGACAAAATTTAAATTATGTGAATACCGTTCACGATAATAAATTTCTCACATTTTTATTGCAAAATTATAAAAACAGATAAAAATCGAATATCACTGTCTTCAAAAATCATATATAGTGGTGACAATCACACTCATTTTTCACAACCTCACAATTTAAGGCTGTGCGCAGGGTTTTTGGTCATATTTTTTTTTTGAAGTTTCTTGTATTGAATATTATTAGGGCTTTGAAATGTTATCTATTGATGTAAGGAAAAATGTTTTTCTTCAATTATTTTGTGAAATATGGGGCTTAAAAGTTAATTTTTTTGAGGCAATTGATCTATTCTAAAAGTGATTTTAAACTTTTGGTAAATTTCCATAAGTAAAATACAACTCAAGGAATAAAATGGCATAATTTTTATTTGAATCTAATAGTTTTCTCAAAATTAATTTTTGAAAAACAGAAATTTTTACACATTTTAACAATTTTATTTCGAAAAAACTAAATTTTTTATTGGAGTAAAATTATGTCATTTTATTTCTCAAAGTGTCTTTTAGTTATAGAAAGTCTATTAAAAGTTTTAATCCACTCGTAAATGATATCCTATTCCCCTACAACCGAAAAATTTCAACTTTGAACTTCCATATTTTACAAAAAAATTGATGAATAAACTCTTTCTCAAGGTGATAAATAAAATTTCAAAGCCCTAATAATATCCAATACAAGAAACTTCGAAAAAAAATTGACCAAATACCCTAATCATGCATATGGAGTAAGTTGTTAGTGATGTCTAGCATAATTGATTGTTTTCAATATACTGTATAAAATTTATGATTGTTTTTATTATTATTATTATTATTATTTATTAATTTAACGTTAGTATGTTGTATTTTATACAATAGCATATACCTTAGCAAATTGTATGTTATACAATAAATGTGAATACAACAGGCTATTTTGCCCAAAACATCTTTTCACAAAATTTAAAATTAGAATCGAAATCTTAGGTTAGGCCTGTTTCACTTAATGTAGAGTGGATTTGCTATCAAAAATGTGAATAGACCAATCAGACGCGATAGTTTCCGGTAGAATTCCATTAACCGGTAAACGATAAGGCTCCCATGAACTCAATCACTGATTTTATTCAATATTTATGAGGTTCGGTTTATAACTATTAGGCTACATATAAAGGAAAACAAGTTTGTAGTTTCACAGGAAATGCATAAGAAATGTGAATAGACCAAGCATTAGTTTCCTCCAAGAAACGCTGAAAATGCTATGTTAACACTCAGTATTATTGCCTATAATGTAGCAGGAATGATGAATAAATTGAATAACATAGAATTCATCCAATTTCTTAAGAACTATGATGTATTTCTACTTTTCGAAACATTTATAAATGATGAGAAAGATTTTCTGCGATTCAAGATGATATTTAACGAATATGAATTAGTTACGACTCCAGCAGTTAGAACAGCTTGTCGTGGTCGGGCTAGTGAAGGCACAATTTATGGCATTAAAAAAGGAAAAACTTATGAGAAGCATCTTAAATTCAATACAGTCCTCAATTATAATCTGGTTGAGCTATACATTGATTCTCAAAAATTGTACATTCTCCCCGCCTATCTAAACTGTAACCGATGGCTTGATGACTTTACAAGGCTTAGAGATTTGCTGATGGACGGCGGTGACTCTGAATTTATGTTGGTTGGTGATTTGAATGGAAGGATCAGTAATAAACAGGTCATTCCAGAGGAAACTTCGTCAGACTTGTTTTGCCTCCTAAGCTATGATAGAAGCTCAAAAGATCTCACAGTAAATGCAAATGGAAGGGAATTATTATCACTTTTTGATGATTTTGGCCTAGTAATCCTGAATGGACGTACAATGAAGGACGCAGAGGGGGAATTCACGTATATTGGAGCTTAGGGTTCATCTGTTATCGACTTGTGTGCGGTTTTAATGAATTCCCTGCCTCTCATTGCAACGTTTGAAGTAATTCCAGAAATATTTTCCGACCACCTGCCGATAGTGACTAAGATTTTTCTACCTGGACAGTCAAGAACAACAAGTAGCTGCCGCCTGATACCAATTCGAAGAAAGCTGCAATGCAAACCTGAGAATAGAATAAAATATCAGCTTGAGCTCAGTTTAAAAACAAATAGACGTCAGCAATGGAGTGATTCAAGAGCGGATTTGGAATTTTTGTTAAGATTAATCCGTGAATATGCTTCTACAGGTCAATACGATGGCAACCCAAAATCAAGCGGTAGACAGTTGTGGTATGACTTTGAGTGTGAAAGAAAGAGAAAAGAATCGTTCTGTCTTTTGAAGTTGTTCAGAAAAACCAATTCGGAAACAATTAGAGCCAAGTATATAGAGACAAATAAAACTTTCAAAAAATTAAGCATGGAAAAGAGAAAAACATTTTGGTGTCAATTGACAGAAAAGTTCAAGACAGTGAAGGATTCTGGACAGTTTTGGAAACTTGTTAGGTGTTTTAGAAGGAAGAATTTCAGTGCTGGAGCGAGTATTTCATTGGCAGATTGGGTGAGGCACTTTGACCAACTGTTAAACCCTGTCATCATGACTAACAGAATTCTGTATGCTGCGCCGTTTATTGTGGATGAAATTCTAGATGCGCCAATTTATTTGCAAGATCTCAATAATGTTCTCAGTCGAGTCAAGGAAAATAAAGCACCGGGTGAAGATAGAATAACATACGAATTTTTCAAGCATGCACCAGCTGTCTTCTTGGAGAAATTAATGATTGTTTTTAATAGTCTGTTCGAGTCCTCTGAAATTCCCAAGAACTTCAAAGAGTCAATCATTTATCCACTCTTTAAAAAAGGAAACAGCAATGAGACAATTAATGATAGGGGTATATCGTTTGGCAACACCGTAGGTAAGCTGTTTACTGGAACGCTGTTAGACAAGATGGAAAAATGGACTATGCATCACAACGTTTTGCGAGAGTTTCAGGCCGGCTTCAGAAAGTCCTACTCCACCGTAGACAATCTATTCAATATTATGAGCATTGTGAGTATTAGGCTGAGTGAAAAGAGGAAAAAAGTATATGCATTTTTTGTGGACTTTTCTTCTGTGTTTGACAGGATAGATAGGCAAGCTCTGTTTTATAAGCTCACTGAAGTTGGAGTATCACATAAGATGTTGAATGCACTGAAAAATTTGTATGATGGATCGACAGCTAGAGTATGGTGACAGGAAGGGCTGTAAGACAAATTTGAAACACGCACAGGTGTAAAGCAAGGTTGCCTACTGAGCCCCTTATTGTCTGCACTGTTTATCAATGATGTGGAGGATTGTTTGGATGGAGGAATCAGCGTTGGTGATCTATGCATAAAGCTATTGGCATATGCCGATGACATTGTTCTGCTTGCCCCAGACAGACTGTCATTGAGGAAAAAGATAAACAGTTTGCAGGTGTATTGTGATATGTGGAATCTCCAAGTGAATCTCAATAAGTCTAAAATAATGATTTTCAGAAGAGGTGGTAGAACAGGTAGACATGATGAATGGAAGTTCAATAATCAACCAATTGAAGTCGTGAAGAGCTATAGGTATCTAGGAATCAGCTTGACTTCCCAACTGTCATTAACAGATCATTTTAAAGAGAAATCATCTGCAGCAAAGATAGCACTGAATATGTTCAATGGACTTTTAGCACAAAAAAGCATTCCCTTCAAATCTAAACTCAGTGTTTTTGAAGCTGTTTCGAGATCGACAATATGTTATGGTGCACAGATTTGGGGTGGAAAGATGCATGATAAGGTAGAAAAAGTTCAGCGCCTCTTTCTCAAAAAGGTATTCAGCTTGCCAATGTGGGCCCCAAATTACTGCCTTTTCTTGGAAACTGGAGTGCTGCCACTGCTGGTATTTACATTGAAGCTGCATATCAGATACATGCAGAGATGCATGAGGCTGCCTGACAACAGATACCCACACATTCTGTTGAAGAAAGTTATTGAGAAAAGGGTATTCGTGTACAATGAGTGGATGGATCTTCGAAGAATTCATGGAGGCTCTGCATCAGACCTGTTAACCTGTGATGTCCAGATGGTCTTAACCAAAGTTGCGGAAGAACTGCGAGAACAATTCGAAAGAAGAAGATCAGGAAGTCGCAGACATTTGCTATACTCTGAACTGGCTCACTTCTCAAACTACATTCATGAATCTACCGTCTTCACGCTTAT
This sequence comes from Conomelus anceps, assembly GCA_948455865.1. Lineage (NCBI taxonomy): Eukaryota > Metazoa > Arthropoda > Insecta > Hemiptera > Delphacidae > Conomelus > Conomelus anceps. Next base: position 45,365,911 of record OX418221.1, read on the forward strand.
AAAGTGGCTCATGAAGGCAAGGACGGAGCTTGTTCAGCTGAACAAGTATTCTCACAACCAAGTAGTGAAGCTTTGTTCACTTTGTAATATGAAGGAGGAAGAGGATATCGTACACTTCATAGCCAGGTGTCCGGTTCTAGCAGAGATTAAATGGAAACATTTTGGGAAGAGTCTTCTGTCTGACCTGGAATTTAAGATCCATCTGAATGGGAAAAATTGAAAGACTGTCACCTGGTACTGCAAAGAGGCATGGAAGTACAGATATTTCATGGTCCAGGAATTCAATTTTTAAATGGAGTTAAAAAATGAAATTGAAGATCTTTGCATCATTACCGTAATTGTTAATTATTGGTTCAAATCATAATTTAAATTGTATTTGTATGTGAATGTAATACATATCCAACAACTCCTCCAGACGGCGCTTTGCCATGGAGAATTGCCGACAATATACAAATTTATGTTACTGTTATATAATATAAATGTTCAATAAAAGCCTTTATTTATTTATAAAGGAAAACAAGTTTGTAGTTTCACAGGAAATGCATAAGAAATGTGAATAGACCAAGCATTAGTTTCCGGTAGAACTCCATTAACCGGTAAACAATAAGGCTCCCATGAACTCAAACACTGATTTTTTTCAGTATTTATGAGGTTCGTACCTATAACTATTACATATAAAGGAAAACAAGTTTTTAGTTTCACAGGAAACTGATTCATCCTATTTCTTTCCTGCGCCCAACTTTTAGAAACAACCACAGTGCAGTGATAATGCTGAGTGGACAAAATTTGTATCTTAAGGCGTTGTTCGGTGTTTGGTCGCTTTGTAGGTGAGTGCACTGGTCTAATTGAACAGCAATCAACTATGAAGCGTACCTTATCTAAGCAATGCCGTGCCCTAGGCTAGGATTAAGGCTAGGATAAAGGCTAGGAAGTAGGTGTAGGGTGGGAGGAGTGGAGAGGGCTGATGGTGCAATTAAGGATAGCGTGTCTGCTGACTGTGTTCACACCCAATTGTTTCTTCTCACTCACTCAATCACGCTATCCTTTCTTTTTCGACTCCTCTCTCACTACCTTTATCACTCATATACTCTTTATCATCCTGTTGGGAAAACCTTCCCTTGTTTCCCTCTGTATTTCTCTTTGTATTTCTCTTTTTGTTTTTATTTCTTTTCTTACCTCTTATTTTTATTCTTTCTTTTTGTCTTGTCTTTCACTACCTATTCCACTCACATTTCCTCTTCTTATCCCTTTCAAAAGAATACGCTATTTCTCTTCTTATTATTCATTCTTTTTTGCCTTGTTTTTCATCTCTACTTTCACTGTCACTGTGTTCTCTACCAATCACATTCTCTTTTCTCATCCTACTCAAAAGAACTCATAGTTTCTCTCCCTCTACATAACTAGAAAAGACATTAATAAATAAAATAATGGTTTTTTATTTCAATCTGACATAAAGTAGTTTTGTCAGAATGATTTTTTTTAAATGACTTTTTTACAGATTTTCAAACATTTATTTTGAAAAAACTAATTGCTTGATTGGAGTAAAGATATCATTTTATTCCTGAAGGTTTCTTTCAGTTACAGAAAATTTATCAAAAATTTAAAATCACTCATCAATGATGAATTAAATTTATCAAAAATTTAAAATCACTCATAGTATAGGTGAGATGAATTGCCCCTCAAAACCGAAAAATTAAACTTTGAACCCCCATACTTCTCAAGAAAATTGATGTAAAAATCATTTTCTCACAGCAATAGATGATATTGATATTGCAAAAAAGACACTGTTCTCTGCTGTAAAATCACTTCCCGGTGGTTCGGAACCCTCCTAAATCTGTAGGTCCAACTCATCAATCACCATCATCCAACACATAACCCACGCACAGGTCTCTGCTTCATCCTCAAAAAAAAAAATCAATACAATAACATCCAATTCAATAAACTTAGAAAAGAAACAAACACCCTGTGCACGGACTTAAACTTCACACACTATGTTGTACTGATATCTCTTTTTATTCATTCTATCACTCTCACTTTCTTTCATACTATATTTTTTCTTTTTTCAAAACTTTTCCTCCTGATCTTCATTTTCTTCTGCTCCTTTCCCTTACTCGTCCTCCTCCTCTTCCTCATCCTCCTCCCCCTACTCCTTCTCCTCCTCCTCTTCCTCTTCCCTACGTTTTCGTCATCATCATCATCATCATCATCATCATCATCATCATCATCATATTACTCTTTTCCTTTGCCTTCTATTTCTCTTTCCTCTTCATCTCCTTTTTTTGGTTTTTCTTCTTCTATCTCCTTATCTTTTTATTATCTTTCTTTCTTCTCCTTATATTCTTCTTCTGTTCCTCTACCTTTCTCGTCTTTTTCTATTTGCTCTTCTACTTTTCTTCTTCTTCCTTCTTTATCTTCTATTTTTCTCCTTTTATCATCCCTTCTCGTTTGTCTTTTCTCTTCGTCATCTCCTCGTTTCTCTTCGGGTCTCTCTTCCTTCGCCTATTTACGTTTGTGTCTCCTTAACCTCTTTATTTTTCTTTTGGTTCTTCTCAGCTTTCTTCTATTCTTTTTTCTTTTTCTTTCATTCACTTCTCTCTTTTCTCTTCCTTCTTCTCCTTCTTCCTTGTCCTTCTCCTGTTGTACTCCCATCTTCTTCCTTCTCATCCTTCAATTCTCCTGTTATCAATCACCTCTTCCGGCATCAATCTTTCTAGTTTTTCTCCATCTTTGTTTCAATTCTCCTCTTTCACTCAATCATCACCTATCTTTATATCACTTCTTCTAATTCCTCTTGACTGTTCCTGAATCATTCACATTTTCCATTGATTACTTCCACATTGATTACATTACATTAATTCACTTACATAGAAAGTGATTGCTGCGAGCCGTAACAGGTATCTGTTCAATCAGATAGAGATAAGCTGCGTTCTCGTTGGTCCTGTTTGTAACGGTGACTGATTAGATTGGACAGCAAAAAAGACACGTTCTCTGCTGTAAAATTACTTCCCGGTGGTTCGGAACCCACCTTAAACTGTAGGTCCAACTCATCAATCACCATCATCCAACTCATTACCCACGCACAGGTCTCAGACCTATCCTCCGAAAAAAAATTACGCAATCAACCATCCGTTCTACATTTCATTCTAACAAATAGGCACACACTTAGTTTGGAAAACGTTTCTATCTACTATCAAATCTGTCTCTCTCTCTTATCTTTCCTCTCCCTCATCCTCACTCTCTTTCTCTTTATCATTCTCTCTCTCTGTCTCTCTATCTTTTTCTATCTCTTTCGCACACGTTGTTCAGCATACATTTCTATCTACCATTGAGTCTCTCTCACATCCTTTTTCTCTCTCTCTCTCTTATCTTTCCTCCCCCTCATCCTTACTCGCTCTCTCACTCACACTCTCTCCTTCTATCCTATCACCATCTCCGTCACTCTACTTTGTCAGCGCGTGTTTTCAGGGAATTAGATCCATCCAGCCTGGGTTGGCCAGGCCATATAATCAGTTGGTGATGAAGATGGATGCATGGCATAGAATAGAAGCGATGGACATCTTCCTGCACCTGGGTTCCTTCAAACCCCCCCCCCCCCCCCAGTGTACACCTCGTCACCCACCCCCAAACACATTGGCTCCAATAAAGCTGACGTCAGCCAATTGTAGTCCAAGGTGAGAACGAATGTCCGTCGACTCGCACTACCTACATCACCCAATAAACTGTTCCTTGTTCTTTGTCTACAATGTAGTTCATTCCGTTGACTTCCATTTCGTTCCTTGTTTAGAAATGTATTATCAGTGGTTGTGAGAGTGAGTTTTAGCTGATTGATTTTGTTACTGATTCTTAAGATTCCCTGATGTTCTGATAGTTGCGAAGTGATGACACTATAAAATAGAAAACGAGCACTGTATAACAAACTTTGTTGAAATAATTTCAATCTCTTACTTGGATTTTAGAGTAATACTCCTCAGGGCTGCTCCTCTTCCTTGATTTTCCACCCTTTTTTTCTCCTTCTTCTTATTTTTCTTCCTATTCTTCTTCTTCTTTCTGTTTCCTTTTCGCCTCCTATTTCTTCCTCTTCTCCTTCTCCTTTTTCTCTTCTTTTTGTTTTGTTTTATTTTCATTTTTGTTTTCCTCCTTCATCTTTCTATTTTCTTCTTTTCTTCTTCCCCTTTTTCTTCTTCTTCTTATCATTTTCTTCCTCTTCTTCTTCCTCCTCTTCCTCTTCCTCCTCCTTTACCTCCTCCTCCTCCTCCTCTTCTTCTTTGTCTTCTTCTTCCCGTTTCCTTTTCGTCTCCTGTTTCTTTCATTTCTTCTTCTCCTTCTCCTTTTTTCTTATTCTGTTTGTTTTTGTCTTCTATTCATTTTTATTTTCCTTCTTCATCTTTCTCTGTTTCTTCTTTTTCTTCTCTTCCCCTTTCTTTCTTCTTCTTCATCATCTTATTCCTCTGATTTTTCTTCTCTTCCTCCTCCTTCTCCTTCTCCTTGTTTCTCATCCTTCTCCTTTTTTCTTTATATTTTTTTTCTTCTTTTTCATTTTCTTCTTTTTCTTCTTCTGCCTTTTCCTCTCCTTCTTCTTCTCCTTCTCCCTGTCAGAATTAACTGTCTTTAAATCGGATTGTTCATTTGTAACGTAAGAATGTTTTGTAAACATCCACAGTGTATGAAATAATATTGTTATTCAAGGTATCAAGATACAAGACCTTAATTAGCAGACCATTAAATTTTGTATTATACCAAAAATGATAATGATATAATTAAATACACCACTCATCGGTTATGAAAAATTATCAATTATAAAAATCGAATATCACCGTCTTCAAAAATCGTATATCGTAGTGACAATCGCATTCATTTTCAAATTTAAGATTTTGCGCAGGGTTTTTGGTCATAATTATTTTTCTCGAAGTTTCTTGCATTGAATAGGCTACTATTAATGTTTTGAAATGTTATCTATTGCTGTGAAGAAAGATTTTTTCTTCAATTATTTTGTGAAGTAAGGAAGTTCAAAGTTAAAATTTCTCGGTTTTAGGGCAATAGATCTTATCTATAAGTAATTTTAAATTTTTGATAAATTTTCCATAACTGAGAGATACCTCAAGGAACAAAATGAGATATTTTTATTTCAATCTATCAAATAGTTTTTTTAAAACAAGTTTTTAAAAAATTATTTTCCTACAGATTTAAAAAAATGTATTTTGAAAAAACTAATTACTTGATTGGAGAACAAGCATGTCATTTAATTCCTCGATGTGTCTTAATTGCAGAAAATTTATCAAAAGTTAAAAATCACTCATAGGTAAGATCAATATTGCCCTCCAAAACCGAAAAATTGCAACTTTGAACCCCCATATTTCACAAAATAATTGATAAAAAAAGCTTTATCTCACAGCAATAGATAACAAAAAGCCCTAACAACATCCAATACAATAAAATTCGAAAATAAATTATGAACAAAAACCCAGCGCACAGCCTTAAACCAATAATTCATTTTAGCCATTTTAATGAACTTCTACTGTTGGTAACACTGGAACTCAACTATTCACCAGCTCTAGTCCACAAATCAACTCAGCATCCTGATGCACAAATTATACAATTAATGATGATAGAAATCAGAATCACATCCACAAATAATTCAATAGCAATGCATAAATCCGGAATACTTGGCTGTTAATTATATACCTCCCCACCCCGCCTCGCCATAGCAGCATTGATAAGGCCAATCAACACAAATTTCTGTTGATACAAGTGCAGTAATGCAATCATATATATATATATATAGACTACAGATTATTGAAGATAATTGCGTTTGCCCTTCATGGAAGCCACCATGCAGCTCCATAATATGGGATTACCCATTAGATTCCACATGGGATTAAGGGAGATAAAAGAGTGTTTGTGTATTGGAGGATGATGCACTCCAAATAGATTCGGAGACAATTTGTAATCGAATTCAAGTATAGATTGATGATGGGGATAATGACAATGATTGGGATGATGGTTGTGGTGCTGTTGGTAATGATGGCGATGATGATGAAGATGAGCATTACAATTTGCTATATCTATTGTTAGTACTGGCAAATTAGACATGAACTTCCATCGGATCTATTGTACTGTATATGGCAAGTGGGATTAGTTCTATTTTCGATCGTTGGTTATCGGTTTCATTATCAAATGCCACTTGAGAGAGAGTGATAGAGTGAGGGTGTGAGAGAGAAAGGATGTGAAAGATTATGAGAGAGAGAGAGAGAGACATTATGGGAGAGAGGGATAGGTAGATGAATGAATAAATTTAGAATACATTTTATAGGTAGATACGTTGTTTTACTCTTTACAATACAGAAGTGCTGTGGACAAAGGTGAAGTTAAGGAAAAAGAGTAGAAGAAAACGAAGGAGAGGAAGAAGAGAAAGAAAAAGAGGTGGAGAGTGAATGAAAACAATTAAGCAGAAGAAAAGAGAAAGAATAAGAAGAAAAAAGGAAAAAGAAGAAAGAAAAGAAGAAGACATAAGGAGGGAAGAGAAAAATAGAAAAAGGGAGAAGAAAAAGAGGTACTAGAGTGAAGGTTAACAAGTGAGAAGAGAAAGAAGAAGGGAGAATAAGAAGAAAGAAAAAAGGGGGAGGAGAAGAGAGAAGCAGTGACGAGAAAAGTAGGAAAAGGGAGAAGGAGAAGAAAGAGAAAAATATTGAATGTGAAAAAGAAGAAGGGAGGAAAAAGAAGGAGGAGAAAAAGGAGAGGAAGAAAACAAGAAGGAGAGGAGAAAGAAGAAGAGATAAAAAATAAAACACAAGAAGATGACGATGACGTAGGAAGAGGAGAAGATGAAGAAGGAAAAGAACAAGAACGAAATAGGAATAAGTAGAAAGAAGAAGGAAGAAAAATAGGAAAAAGGATGAGGTGGAGAAGTACAAGAATAGAACAAGAAGGAAGAGGTAAAAATAAGACAGGAGTAAAAACAAGAAAAATAGGAAAAGGGGTGGAGGAGGAGGAGGAGGAGGAGGAGGAGGAGGAGGAGAAAAGGAAGAAGAAGAAAAATTGAATGAAGGAGAAGAAAAATGAGAAGATTGGAGGGAAAAAATGAAGTAAGTTGGAGGAAGGAGGAGAATAAGAACAACAACAAGAATGAAAAGAAACAAGAATAAGAGAGAAGGAGAAAAATATGAAAAGGTGGGGAGGAGGTGAAGAAGAAGATGAAGGAAGAGAAGAAAATAGGAAAAGGAGAGAAGAATAAGAAGATTAGAGAAGAAAAAGGAGAAGAGTGTAGGAAGAAGGAGAAGAATTAGGAAGAACAAGATGAAGTAAGAATAAGAGAGAAGGAGAAAGAAGAAAAATAGTAAACGTGGTGAGGAGAACAAAGAAAAATTGAAAAGAAGGAGAAGAAGAATACAAAGGTTGGAGGAGAAAAAGAAGATGGGAGAAGAAGGAGGAAGGATGAAAAATAGGAAGAAGAAGAAAAATAAGTAGGAAGAGGGTTAGCTAGAGGAGAGAGAGGAAGGATTACTTTGAGATCTGAGAAAATGTCCTCAGAGATCACCGATCACTCTTCTCTGTGACTTGCAAGCAGCAGAAAAAAAGGAAAGTTGACACTACCAATTTTCCGGGCCGTAATTTTCATTTCTTCTGGGCGCGGCCGATTTTCATTCAGACGCATTTTTGGGAGTCAAGAGAAAATGTTAGCGATCTCGTTACTAGGCACTATTATTATTTGTTCTTGCATTTCAATTATTTTCATTAGTATGCTTTAAACATTATGATATTGGAACAGCCTATCACTATTATTAGAACAGCTTCAGAAAACTTCAAGCTGTTTAACAAATTTAATTAAAAAATTTCATAAACATTCACAAGCTATCGAATCAGTTTGGGACAGAACATACTTGAACTGGATTAAAATGAAAAAAAAAATCTAATTTAGCGGCTCAAAAATGATTTCAAGATAAGAAACAAAATCCTTAATAATACTGGACAAAAAACTAATAATGAACTTTGATAAAACTAATATCTTTGGATTCCTAGATTTAAATAGCAAACTCTCCTTTATTGGCATTGAATATGAGCCTTGGATTAATGAGGTTGAATATTGAATCTATTCTATCTTCAGTTGACAGGTATTCCCAATAATTGGGATGAAACAAATAATCTATTGATTTATCTTTTCTTTAAAGGAATCAAAGAGGAGTGATATTATCGACTTTCTTCAAATAAATATTTCCTAGTAACTCGATACTAATTATAATAGTTGCAAAACTATTATAAACCAAAACATCTTGTAATACATTCTTGTATTAGTCAACCAAAACAATCGAATCACATTTTTTTCTTTCTGTACTATGCCCCAACCCAGACTGTACAGTCGAGACCTTGTTATCGATTATTGTAAAATATCGATTACTTTTGATTGTTTTGGTTAACTGTGATAGAACTGAACCATGTTAATTCTAGCTTTATTTCAATTATATTTTTGTTTATTTCTATTCCTAATTAAGTATCAAATTGTTTTTATGGAACAATTTATTCATTCTCATTGTAAATCAATACAATTTGTACCTATTCATCAAAATAAAAAAAAACAACTTAAAAAACAAAATAAAGCAAAAAAAAAACAAAAACGAAGGCTCATGGGAGCGAAGAACTATTGTTTTTTAGATAGCTTCTGAGAAGACAGTCTCCTAACTGTAAATAACTGCAGAAAAGACAAGCAAACAGCAGGTGATATGGACTTTATTCTTGTTTTCAAAAAGTAGAAGAAAGTAATGCAAAACAGAACAGACAACGAGAAGCGACGGATTTATTTGATTGCTCGAAAGAAGAAAGGGATGAGGACTTGACAGTGCAGTGACTGCTGGTGGGGTTGAAGTTGTCGTAGGAGAAAAAGAATAAAAAAAGACGGAGACGGAGAGGAATAAAAGAAGTAGAAAAAGATGGAGAACATGGGGAAGGTGATGACAATGGAGAAGAAGTACAGAAGAAAATTAAGAAGAAGATGAAGACAAAGATGATGATGGAGAAGAAGATGATGAAGAAGAAGATGGAGAAGAAGGAGGAGATGGAGAAGGAGAAGAAGAAAATGAAGAAGAAAAACAAGGAGAAGAAGAAGGAAAAAATAAGTAGAAAATGGAGAAGGAAGAAAATAAGATGAAGAAGAAGAAAAAGAAGAAGGAGATGAAAACAAAGATGATGATGATGATGGAGCAGAAGATGATGAAGAAGAAGAAAAAGAAAATGGTGAAGGAAATAAATAAAATGAAGAAGAAGAAGAAGAAGAAGAAGAAAAAGAAAATGGTGGAGGAAAAGAATAAAATGAAGAAGAAGAAAAATAAATGGTCAAGCAAAAGAATAAAATGAAGAAGGAGAAGAATAAGAAGATGAGTGGATGAAATGGAATAGAAAAGGAAGGAGAGGAGGAAGAAGAAGACGGGAGAAGGAGATGAAGAAGAAGTAGACGGGAGAAGGAGATGAAGAAGAAGAAGAAGAAGAGGAGAAGAAGAAGAAGAAGAAGAAGAAGAAGAAGAAGAAGAAGAAGAAGAAGAAGAAGAGGAGAAGAAGAAGAAGAAGAAGAAGAAGAAGAAGAAGAAGAAGAAGAAGAAGAAGAAGAAGAAGAAGAAGAAGAAGAAGAAGAAGAAGAAGAAGAAGAAGAAGAAGAAGAAGAAGAAGATGATGAAAGAAGAAGGATGTAGAAGACGAAAGAAGAAGAAAAAGCGTAAGGTGGAGATAAAAAAGGAGAAGAAGATGAAAAAGTTCGAGAAAAGGGAGAAGATGCAATAGAAAAAAAAGAATTAGAAGTTGGAGAGGAGGTGGAGAAAGAGAAGATAAAGAAGAAGAACAGAAGGAGATGGAGAAGAAGAAGAGGATTTAGTAGGAGAAGAAAATTATGGAGTAGAATAAGAAGATGAAGAGGTGGAGTAGGATGAAGGAAAGAAGAAGAGGAGGAGGAAGATGGAGAAGAAGACGGCAAAGAAGGTGGTGAAAAAGAAGGAGAGTTTGTAGAAGCAGAAGAAGAAGGAGAACAAGAAGAAAGACAGAACAGACAAATCGAGAAACAACGTATTTATTTCATTGCTTGGAAGGAGGAATGGGATGAGGAAGATGATGAGGAATGGATGAGGAACGTGAGAGGAATATTTGATGAAGTGTGGAGGGTAGAATGAGGAAAGGAGGAGGATATTATGTGGAAGGGAAGAGGAATGTATGGTGAATGGAAGAGGAATAGTTGAAAAGGGGAAGAGAAATAAATGAGTCAAGGAGGAGAATATTATGAGAAACGTAAGAGAAATAGATAATGAAGTGTAGAGGTTAGAATGAGGAAAGGAAGATGGTACTATGTGGAAGGGAAGAGGAATGAATGATGAAGGGAAGAGGAATGAATGACGAAGGAAAAAGGAATAAATGAGGAAAGAAAGATGAAAGAAGTCTGCATCTGAATGTAACATCTGTCACAGTTTATAGAAATAGCAGGAGTGAAGCGGGAAAATTTAATCAACGTTTCAGATTTGATATGCCAGAGTCAACAGGAAAAACACTCGTTTGCATATTGGAAGGAATTCGAATTTGTTCGTAAAACTTCTTTTTTTGTGCACGACAGAACTGTCTTCCTTGTCTCGGAGGTAATTTAGCGAAATTTTTGAAGATATTAGTCCAGTTCAAATTGAAAGCTGTCAGGTTGATTTTGTGGAAACGTTCGTTTGCACAATTGTGACTTAGATGTTCATTGCAACTGTCTGTTTAAGTACTTTAATGCTAAAGTACTTCAATGTATTTTTGCTAATAAAACTTGAGATTGTATAGAAAAAGAAAAATTTTATTGTAATTTTTTGATGAATTTTGAAAATTCGATATTAGATTAATGGCAGGTTGCGCAAACGCTAATTAAAATTTGAAAACATGAAAATCAAACCATATTGCGCAGAGTTATCTCATAATTGATTCGCTCACATTCAAGGTCAAAGTGATATGTCTCACTATTGCCAATATTGTCCAAACTTCTCTGTTTCATGTAAATATATTACTTATATTTTAAATTACCCAGACATTTAGAATACCTTTGGATTTAATTATAATTTATTTTATTCATATTTTAGAATATCATTGGCTTTGCTGATAATACCGTTGTTAATACTTCCTATATTAATGTTAAATACCTGTAATTTTTTATGGTAAATTCAACGACTTTCGATTCGAAAACGTTTGGTCTAAGTAAGTGAAAATATTATTTATTCTCAATTAAAAGTTGCCTGCAAATCGTTGAATTTACCTTAACAACGCAGATCGTTATTGAACAAGAAACCGAAGAATTTAAATACTAGGCTACTGCCTACTATCTATGTGATATTTGTAATATTGTTTTCAATCACTTGGACGGGAAACTTTTAAAATTCTAATATCTAAGTTTTGCTTCAACGGCCGTATAGATTCAAAAATGAGAGCATTTGTTCAACTTTGATAAGAAATTATCTTGGATTGATAAGATAATTGATTACCAAGTACCTTTCAAAAGGCGGTACCTTTTGGAAACAACTCAATGTCAAGTGCATTACATGGTAAATGATATTCCCTAATCATTTCTCTAAATAACTTGAAAAGGATAGTTACTGTAAGTAATAGTTATTGAGTTTCAAAATCAAAGAACTTTCATGTTCATGTTCATTAATCAAAATCTTGACGTACACGATTATAATACAAGAAGCCGAGGAGACTTGGTGAGTCACAATAGTAGCTTATTCAAACAAAAACCTAGTTATATTGGTAGGAAACTCTACAACAAGCTACCGCAGTTTTTAAAGAGTCTTCAAAATATAGAAATATTTAAAAACAATTGAAAACATATTTAGTTGATAAAGCTTTTTATAGTGTACAAGCCTTCCTTTCACATCAAAATTAAGTCTCACCTCAAGTAATTGATATATAGTAATTATGGTATCTAGTGTATAATTGTTGATCTGACTTGTTTTATACTCCTTAACTGAAGTCTCCAAGACGTAATCTACAAATAAAAAATACAATTTCCACAAGTCCTTTTCTATAAGTCGAACGTAAAACTGTGGAAAACATAGCATGTTTTTACCAAAAGTAATGAATGCCTCTCAACAACAAAACAGAGACAGAAGTACAAATAAAGCAAGTAGCTGTTCAAAGACGTAGATCGTGGCAAAATTTGAATGAGCACTGACTATTTTGAGCGAGTGGTGGGCTACGAAGACACAAATGAAATGAGTTATGGCTTGGATTAACTGCATGTCGGCGCATTCATTTGGCTAATGGAGATGTATACGATACATAGCTATATTCGGGAGATATATACGATACAGGCTATATTCACGATGTATACAGATATACAGGTTAGGCTGACATTACACGATATTTTCCAGAACGTCACTCAATTCAAGAGTGTGTGTACGCGGTCGACGGCGTTTAAGTGACGCATGTTTTAGCATGGGAACATTCACACAGAGGCCCGCTCCACACACGCAAAAAGGCATCAGTCACACACGCTTGATGATGCATTAACGGCCACATCCGTCTATGTAAAAGTGACCGGAAACAACACGCCCGTAATAAACTTGCAAAATGTGTTAATTAATGGTGACATTCGACTTCCCCTTACAACGTGACACGGATATTTACGTGTTTTCGCGCATGTTTTGTGCGCAGGCGGGAGTTTTAGAATGAGCTGTCACAAGAGTAAGGGTTGAAGGTTGGGGCTATGATGAAATATTGTCGCTGGGAGAGAAAAAATGTCGCGTGTTATTGGTGGGGGAGGAGGGATTATATAAGCGTAGATTCGATGTATGACTTTCACTTTTTAAATTCAAGCATTTTTTTTTAATTGAATATTTATTGCCAAAATTAATAGTACATACAAGCAGAAAAATCTGCAACCTAGAATTAAAACAAAAATAAATATAAGAATGTGTTTATAAATCATTGTATAAATCAATCAAGAAAATTATAACTAAGAGTAATTTGGCAGACACTAGAATAAGATAAACTTGTTCGTGATAGATAATTATTATTTGTTGGAGAACATTATAATATTATCATAGAAAAAATTCAATTGACAATAATTCATTTATTTATTTACTATTTATGTACATCACCACATCGCAGTAGAATGAAGAGGAAGCAACAGGTGCTTCCTCTTCTAAATTTCAAAACTAAATGTCCAAGTAAAGGCTATGTCTACAAGTCACAGTTTCTCTATTAATTTTCACTAGAGAAAATAATAACAACCATTTATTTTTGAAAAAAATTGTCTGTCGTATGAAACTTATGTTTATAAAAGAATAAATGTGAATTGAATTATTTTCACAAAACTATTGCCATCACAATAGTATAATGAAAATACTATTTTTTTTAGTCTAGATTTCGAAATTTACAGACTGATTTTTTAAAATGTTTTTCCAATACTGTTAAGTGTTTTTCGATGCAGCAAAAACGATTGGAATGTTTTCTTTCTCTTTTTGTATTCAATAAAGTTCAATTATCTATCTATCTAATGAAAATAAAAGGAAATATATTTCCTACAGATCTGTGTGTGAGGTAAGATTTCCTATCTACTGCTTCACAAGGTAGTTTTAAATTATGACTATAAGCTACTATTGGAACTTTGATAAAGATACATTTCATTTTATTCGTGTGAGTTTCAAATTAAAAACAACTAGTCCTACAACAAAATAATAATCAATCTAGCTTGGCTCTGGTAGCGCAATTGGTTGGAGCGCTTGTCTGAGATAAGATAAGGCTCTAGCTGATTTCGTTTCCTGCAGTCTTGGGTTTGAATCTCATTCAGCCATGGATGTTTCTCATAAATCACCCACGCACAAGTTTCAGACTCATGTGGGCATCAATGAGATAAAAAATTAGAAAATAAAACTTTTATCTGGCTAAATAAATCTGTATGAGAGTTATCTCAATAATTGCAACTGTATTTGTTATCACCAGTTCATGTTTTATAATCATGTTTATATTATCAGCTTCTAAGCTTTAGTTCATGTTGTATCATCATGTTTATACTATCAGTTTCTAATCACCTAATTATTATCAAAATCAACTTCATTTTCATGTTATTTCATTTTTAACTAACAACGTGTAACACAGCTTTTCATAGTATAAAAAAATACTGCTGAAGACAAGTCACGGTTTCCTTAAACCTGCGAACATACTTTGAACATGTGAGCGAACTCTCAACTTAGATACCGATTTAGTGAGGCTATTGTTCGGTGATTTCCTTGAGGATTTTTCTTTTTACGTGACAAGAAACATGGAAATAGGCAGAATTTTCCGCTACATGAAAAATAATGGAACAATACGTTAAGCTGCTTGAAGAAAATGCGGTACAAAGACAGCTAGTGGTAAAGCGGAAAAGAGAATGATGGTGGAAATGAAAGAGAAAGTATATGAAGAAGAAAGAAAATACATGAGGATGATGGAAGGAGTGAGAGAGAAAGTGTACAAGGAAAAAGAGAAAGTATGGAAGCATGGTTCACAGGAAAGTGGATCAAGGAATTGCAAGGGTTACGACCTGAACCTTGCAGACGATAAAGGCTTATACCATCGTTTGGTATCGATACTAAAGGTTCTATAGGCTTGTTCAATATTCCATAAACAAACGTAATAGGCCTCTTATATGCGTTTTATAATATTGTCAAGCATATTCATGGATATTGTTTTGGTTTGAGATTTCATGTTGTGGCCTTTAATGGTTCTGTAGGGGCTTGGAAGAAACTGAAAATGAAGGGAGTTTTGGATTAAATACCTCAACATACCTAATCGTCAGAAAAGATAAGTTAGAATAGCTTCTCATTTCTGGAAGTAGATTTTCAGTTTTTTACATCTTCAAGTTATTTAGAGAATAATATTGTATTCCAAATAGGAATTGGTAGCCGAGTGCCGTAGAAGGTATCTGTTCAATCAGTGATAAGCTGCAAGACTCCTGGGCGCTCTTTGTAAGGGTGACCGATTGGATTGGCCAGCAAAAAGACTCTGTTCTCAGCTGTAAATCACTTCCCGGTGGTTCGGAACCCACCTATTCTTATTTGCTGGAATCTATTGAGAGTATCCCCTGCAAGAGAACGCATAGGCAACTGGCTTAGCCAGACAGCTGATGGTCGACCTAGCGGTACTGCATTCGCGTTTAGAAGGTCTTCCAACTATGGTTCCCATGTACTAGGAAGGCCTTCAATCCATTAAAAAGGAATTTGGAGAGAAAAGGATGAGATAGAGGGAAGGGATAGTCCAAAAAACCAGAGGGAAGCATCAGTAAGCAAGCTCACAAATCAGAAAAACCGTATCTAGTAGTATTTCATACTATTTCATTAATTTTTATTTCCAATTAGAATGATAAAATAAAAGTTTTTTATCAATAAATTTAACTTTCGTTAAAATTATTGAAAAAAATACACTTTTTCCCATTTCACTTCTTGTTTGATTATCAATCTTAATAAAAACGTTCTGTCTTAATATTAAGTTATGAAAAGATGTTGTAACCTTATTGTGATTTTAATTTTTTTCTTTGATTTGATATACTTCTTAATCTTATATTTTTTGTATCTGAGAAACCAGTTGTTTCACTCATTGTATTTCATATTATATATTTATTACTTTTTATCCAAAAATTTATTTTATTTTTTGAGTGTATTCATTGTCAATCCAAGTTAGATACAGGATTGTTTTGTTAACTTTTCATGTGAAATTTAACGACTTGCAGTCAAATATTTGTTAAGAATAAGTATAATAACTCACTTAATCTGGCCGATCGCTTTCGAATCTATGAGATCTATATTGATATTTATTTGATAGATATTTATCTACTATATAGATAAATATTTGCAGTCAAATATTTGTTAAGAATAAGTATAATAACTCACTTAATCTGGCCGAGCGCTTTCGAATCTATGAGATCCATCTTCAGAGGCTCTGAAGATGGATCTCATAGATTCGAAAGCGCTCGGCCAGATTAAGTGAGTTATTATACTTATTCTTAACAAATATTTGACTGCAAGTCGTTAAATTTCACATGAAAAGTTAATATTAACAACGCAGTTCGTCATGGAACAAGAAATCCAGGATTGTTTTGTTTTCAGAAGATTTTTCTATTTGTTATAACCATCTTTTCATTCATTTATTTTGCTATGAGCCATTACTAGAAGATTGCAAACCTACTACAAGCCTTGGCTTCACTCGTTTCCAATCTGACTTTTTCTCAAGTGGTAGAGAGGACTGAATGTCCTAACTTCGGCTTTTGGTGTGAGCCATCACTCAAATCCATGTTTTCCTGCTAAATTCTATTTTCACAATATTTCTTCAGTATATTATCATGAAATTAACAAAACTTTTCTATGCATCATCTATGCTAAAAATTTGAGATTATTACTGGATTTCTCTAATTATTCGGGCATCCATCTTGAAAAATCTTCAAGTCGCATATTATTATAACGTAATATCTTCTTATAATTGATTGTATTTTATACGAATAATATACGAACAATACATTGTTATAGGATATTATTTATTATAAAAGTAATATAATAAATCTGTCTTTGTTAATCTACAATAGTACATATTGTTCATTATCATTTACCCGGTGGTTCGGAATCTACCTAAAATAGTAGGTCTACCATGTTCCCAATAGACATTTTTATTTTGTTCAAACGTCGCGGTTAATTAAAGTACTGTAGAAAACGTAACGTAGGGAAGTGATAGCCGGGAGCCGTAGCAGGTATATGTTCAATGAGATAAAGATAAGCTACGATCTCCTGGGCCCTGTTTGTAAGGGTGACCGATTGGATTAGCCAGAAAATACTATTTTTTCTGTGAAATCACTCCCAGGCGGTTCGGAACCCACCAAAAACTGTAGGACACACTCTTTTATCGCTTTCATCCAGCGCATTACCCACCTAGGCTCATACCTAGGGCTACATCCACCAAAAAAAGTCACCCTTAAAGTCATCTCACTTCTTTAGCCTACTTTTTCACCAGTCTTGAAAAATCAAACTCAGCAAAATACGTGCTCGCACACACGCACACGGGCAAGCATTGAAGGCGTCAACGTTAAATAATCGGGTGTTAATGAGAATTTACGGCGCGCGATAAAATTAAAGCGGCAAAGCAGCAGTCAATCAAGTTGCATGCTCAGTGGCGAGTGACGGTGCATGCGCGTGCCCCTGTTTGCTACTTGTCACCCTGTATATAACGTGATTACCCTCGAAGGCAAGAGATGGCGCTTATTTGGGATGCGCCGGTAATAATAAGAGGGCAGAAGCCATTACTCTCTTTTACGGCGTTGGATGAGCATAACAGATGACACTTTCACAACGTTTAGTTGTTAATTCGCCAATCCTATCACTGGATTCTCTTTTAACTTTCTTTTTATCATACTTTCTTTTAACCTTTCATCGCATTTTTATAAAAAATAAAAAAATTCTCAACTTTTCAGTCCAGAGTATTTAGAATTTCTTATAGTGTATCGTACTGCAGTTCACTTCTTCTTACTCTTCCGTTTGCTTCTTCTTTTCTTTTTTCTTCTTCTTCTCTTTTCTTTTTTCTTTTTCTTTTCTTATGTTCTTCTTTATTTTTATTTTTCTCTTTCATTTTTGTTCTACTTTTTCTTTTTCTTTTTCTTTCTTTTACTTTTTCTTTTTTTTTCATTTTCCTTTTCTTTTTCTTTATCTTTTTCTTTTTCCTTTTCTTCTTATTTTTATTCCTTTTTCTTGTTCTTTTTCTTTTTTTCTTCATCATCATCATCATCATCATTTTTCCCCTTCTTCGTATTGTTTCATCCCAATTATCTTTTTGCAACACACTTTTCATAATTTCCCTCTCCCATTCCTCTGTTCATTACAGTCTCTTTATCTTCTCTCCTATTTCCACGCATAACCTTTTAATTACGGTTTCTCTCCTACCTCAGCTTATTTTTTCTATCTCTTCGTCTTTTCTTTTGATCCCTACCACTTTCTTTCTTCTTATAACCTTCCTTTCCATACCCTAAATGTTTCATTTCATTTTCATTTTGCATCGCATTTCAAACTCTGAATTATTTCTCCCTATTCCTTCTCCCATGCTTTCTTTATTTCCTCTGTATATTTATGTTCTCTCTCTCCACTCCCTCTCACTCTCTCTCTCTCTCTCTCTCTCTCTCTCTCTCTCTCTTTCTCTTGGCTCTTCCTTTTACTCTTCTCTTCCTGTCGGTTTCCCTTCATTTTCTATCCATCCTTCTTCTATCCCTTAAAAACCTCCTAAATTTCTCTCTCACACCTCCTCTACCTCTCTCTTTCTCTTGGCTTCCTCTATCTCCTTAAATATTCTTGCTCTTTCTCTCCCTTTCTTACTCTCTTCCTCTCCCCCTCCCACTCTCACGCACTTTCTCCCATACTTTATCTTCCTCTTCCCCCTTCCTCTTTCACTTCCTCTCACCCTCTTCCCTTTCCACTTCCTCTTTCCCTAAATTTCGCAACGTTTGTCTTATATAAGTTCTTCCTCTTCTTCTGTATATTAAGTTTTTCTCTATCTCGGCTCTTCCTTCTACTGTTCTTCTCTTCCTCGCGGTTTTCCTTCATTATCTATCCATCCTTTTTCTTTCTCTTAAAAACCTTCCTAAATCTTTCACTCACACCTCCTCTGCCACTCTCTTCTCTTTGTTTCCTCTTCTTCTATCCCCTTGAACATTTAGGCTCTTTCTTTATCTCATCCTCACCCTTTCTTTCTCTTATCCTCTCTCTTCCTTCCCCTCCCACTCTTACGCTCTTCCTCCCATACTCTTTCTCATCCCCTCTCACTTTCTCACTTTCTCTCACTCTCTTCCCCTTCCACTCCCTCTTTCCCTAAAATTCCGCAACGTCACCCCAAGAGCAATCACCCCCACCCCCCGCCTACAAACAGCCGTAACTTGTAAACATGTGAAGGGCCCCGTTATAAATTTTGTTTTATAATAAATTTCCGGCTTTATTAAAACAGTATTTACGAGCGACAAAGAACGCACAACACACGTTCCAAGCATTCTGTGAAATGTGCTCGCTTTTTTTCCACTAAGCTGAGGACAGTCAGCTCGACTTTTGGATAATTTGTTTACAGTGACCGTAGCTCGTGAATCCCTTCACTTCAGCTTACGTTGACATATTTTAAGTAGGGGTGACAATCCTGTTTCACTTGGAGGCTCTTGTTGGGGTTGGGTTTCACCTGAGAACTAATGAACAATATAATATTACTATTATTATTATTAAAGCTACAATAAATGTGAAAGCGCAACAGACTCGAAGTCCAAAACTGCTCTCTTCACAAATTTCGAATATGGTATATTGTCCAAAACATTGAGGTTAATTTTAACACTAAGATTGGATTTACCAAAATACTCCACTCGAAAGTAATAAGATGATTCCTTTCCACTTGGAGGCAACCAATTACAAGTTCATTCAAAACGAAACACTAAAAACATTAAATAGTAGTCTATAATATAAAATTTTGATAGAATCTTCTAAGCCGAAAAATACTATCTTGGAAAACTACAAACAACAATATGTAGATAAATTGCCTAAAAATTGATAAACGAGGAAATAAATTTCATTTAATTTTTATTCATACAGAACTTAGAATTCAATTTCGGGGTTTTAATTTCAAGATAAATCACTCATTTAGAAGTATATTACAGCATCATAACTAGTATGATATTTGTGGAAAGCTTTTTTTTGTTGTTCTTGTTTTGATGTCTAAATAAGTGATACTTTTGCGTGGCTAGTGAGGTGAATGATGACACACAGAATATGCCAGACTAAACACCGGGAATCGAACCCGTGATCGCACGAGTAGCAGAGTCTTTTCATAGATCAGAGAATGCCCCAACCGATTACATCACTGTGTCAGCCGCATCTAATCCATGTAATAATAGTGATCCATCACATAAATGATAGTAAAGTTTATAAGGATGCCAAGAAAGATTTCAAAAATATGATTTTTGGAGACGACTTTTTGGAATTTGGGTGAAAATTTGAATGAAGGTTGAAGCCTACTGGAAAATGGAATTTTTGTCAGGATGACAATTTTATACAAAGAAGGAATTGATAAAGGAGTTTGGTGTTTGTCAGTCTTTTATCATTAAACTGTTCGTTGATCACGCCGAATAAATGCGGATGATAAATATTTTTTATGACCTTATTGATTATCTATCAATTTAATATCATCAGTTATTGATATTAAAACTATTATATTGATTCATCTATAAAGAACAAGATTCTAGTTTCCATATTTAACCATTTTTAATCTTAATCATTCCAGAACTAAAACTTTCAACAGCTACCTCAAAATGGATGACACAAAATGGCTGCCCTAGTGAGCTTAACCACGATGTTGTGATGTGATTGATTGAGTACTGAGACCTGTCACGCCCCCTTATGACAATGGGTGGAGCTAACAAACGATTCATCAATTTAAAAATTGAAAATCAATGAAAATGTTTGTTTATAAAACGGTTCTTTTATCAATTTACTTTCTGTGTTAAGATCCTGCTACCTTCATATTTCAGGCTACAATTTGTACATTTTCAATTGTCTTATTTTGTTGAATATTTTATTGTACGTATTTTAAAACCTCGGTTATTAAATCACATGCTTTTTCAATTGTTATGCACATTTCTGTAAAAATTACAATAACTCCACAATAATAGTTATCATTTATTTAAAAGAAATTAATTATTCTTATATTGTAGTATCGATAAATGTAACACTCGAACCCAGATATTCCAATCACTGAAGTCAAAATTAAAGGAGATATTATTCATTGCAAATTATTTCGAGTGCATTACAATAACCTTACATTGATCGTACATTACAAAAATCAATATAATCTTTTGATTACAGAATTACGTTTTGTAAATTTCTTCAAATTAACAAAAGCTTTTTCAGGTCGAAAGTCGATTCTTTCTTCTACCAGTGATTTGAATATTGCTTTCCTTTTCTTTTTTTTTGCATTAATAAACTCTTCTCTGCTATTCACAGTAGAGCGAACAGAAATCACACTCAAAGTTTCCCTGAAGGAATTTTACACTTGTTAGATAGAAATTGTATTAGAAGCAAGGGTGCATTATCCTTGATTGCTTTTTGTAGATGATGGGTCAAAAACTCAGCGACACGGTATTAATGTGAACGGAGATGAACACTAGGTAAGTCTTTCAGAATAAAAGGGGGGTTGTTGTGTCACGATTGGAGGGAGGAGGGTGGTTGTAGAATGTTGGGGATGGGTAGGAGTGGTTGGGGGTGAAAAAGGTGGGGGTTGAAAAAAGGTTGACATACACGACCTTTAAACGTGATGACGTCAAACCGAATATGTCGAAATATAATCGGATTATAAGAAGGGGTGGATGATGGAGGAAGTGGAAGGGGGAAAACGAATAGGTTCCGACAGCGAAATAGAACGGAAATTGAAATGAATTTCGAAGACATAGAGGGAGAGAGTGTGAGTGAGAAGCGAGGGAAGCAGTGAAAGAGTGATCTTGAGAGGTATTTTTTCGCTTTTCTGATGAGTATTCGAGGGATAGCCAGAAGGCTCAATTGAGACTGTTACAGTCGTTTCGCTATGCGCTCATTTGACTCCAAAACAACTTCCATAGATGGTCAGGGAAATGGGTGCCATCTTTGAAAATTGGAGATGTGTGATGGAATATTGATCAGAAATGTCATACTATCATGTATTTATTTACCAGGTTGACTCCTGAAACTCTATAGGTTGACTTATTTGTAGAATTTTGATTGATGTTGTGGAACTCCATAATAAAAGAATAAAACACTGTTAAATGTTGTCAATTCCACTTCTTTATTACTACAGCACTGGACCGCGGTTTCTTGGCTTCACCAGTCACATTTTCAACAGTACTGTTGACCCTTTTCTATAGGTTGGGTCAGGATCTTTAATATTCAACATGCTTCTGATAGTTATTTTATTAATTTTCTTTGATAGACATATGTTTTTCCCTCTTCAGAAACTCCATTGGAATGACCCTATGAATTACGTTAATAAATCAAGAATTATCATCCAATAGTATCAATTGTAGTGGAGATTTCCGTAATTACGGATATTAACTACGGTAACAAGAATTACTCTAAACCGTTTACCCACTTTCATAGTAAATTATAATAATAATAAGTATATGGCTTTTATTGGTGGGGAGACCCTTACCCACCTCACCGTTTTAGTCATGTTATGGAAAACATGGTGAACCTAATATTCTAGGTGGGATCCGAACCACCGGGTAAGTTATGATAAAGACTTTTTGTTGTAAATTTAACGACTTGAAGTCAGTTTTAAATTGTGAATATATAATGAATGTACTCACAATTTATTATATATATTTATTCACAATTTAATATAAAAAGTTAATACTAACAACGCAGATCGTTATGGAACAAGAAATCCAAGAATTTGATAATAAAGCTTGTAGTGAATGATACTGATGATTTATAGACATTTCCACTCAAATCAAATCAAAATCTAAAAACTTACACAATTTATGCGTGGAACTCCATCAAGTAGACATTCTAAGTTTGTAAGTCCTATTCTGAATCTGGTCATTGTATTTTCCTTGAGTAGGCTATGTTTTTATTTATTATTAAGGGTTTCTTTCCCATTCGAAGACGTATTAAACTGTCATTACACGGAGCGTTCGTAAAGCGTCACAGGCATCAAGCGTCATTAATTGGCATCATGTCGTGGATTGCGACGGCTCATAACTTCATGACTCTTGACGCCTGTAACGCCTCGCAAACGCTCCGTGTACGGATAATATGTCTCAATATGTCTGTGTATGGAGAAGGGAGCCTTAATAATAAAATACTAACAAATAAAGAAAATTTTATGTTTAGATTTAAAATAGGACGAAGCAAAATAATGAAAGTAAAGTTTACGTTTTAATAAAAACCTTTCCCAACTATGATCAGTGTGAAGAAAATAAATTTATTTATCATGGAATGCTATAATAATGTATTAATAGTTAAGAATGGAGCAGGAAATATGTTATGAGAACCAGAACTTGGTAAAAATGTTCTTTGTAATGTTACTTATTTAAGATTCTATTAAAATGAAACCAACACCATTATATTTTATCCCTGTATACTCGCATGACCGCCTTTACACAGCATTTCAATTCACAGCGGAATCAACTTTGAGCCGGAAAATTAAACAAATTAAAAACCAACACCAATCTGTACTTTCACACCAATTTTAACAGAGGGATGTTTTCATCGAACAACGCTAAGGCTGTATGTATATGAGTTGATAGAAGGGATTTTGTGTAGCTGCTTTGAGCTGATTAAAGGCAGTTTGGAGTTGAAAAACGTAGAAAGAATAATTTTGACAGACAACTCAATGAAAAAAAACACATACACAACAAAAAAACACCTATACGAACACAAAAAAAAACCTACAAAATCCAAAATACTTGAGTACAAACAAAACACACACACACACACACCGTTAATACGCAAGTAAAACAATACCAATTGTTTTCTCAATTCGCTGTCGAATTTATTGTTGGGGGGAGGCGAGTTTTCTGGGGGGAGTTAGGTGACTGCTGATTCCCAAACAAAAGGAAAAATTTCAATTATCATTGTTGAGAGTGGCCAGCTTTTGAAACTAAACGAAGCCGATGTCTAACTGACCGAAAGGTTATTTTGACGAAGTGGGGGCTCAGAATCAGGTGATTCCCCATTGAAGGAGGAAGGTGGATAAATGGTGGGTGGGAGGAAGAGAGGTAATAAAACAGAAGTGGGCGAATTTGTGTGTATGGGGAGAAAGATGAAGACCGGTGGAAAGGGGAAGGGGATTTAATAGAGGTGACCGGACGTTTGAAGATTGCTGATATAAAAAGGGGTTAGAGTAGGTTTTTGTGTGTTGAAAGGGGTGATTTCCCGTTTTGTGTATTATTTCTAGTTGAAATCCAGTCGAATCAAATGGTGAGGGGTGACTATTCGGAGGGAGAGAGAAAGAGCGATTGATGAAGAATGTAAGAGAAAGAGAAAGAGAAAGCGAGGAGATAACATGCTAAACGGGTGTGCAAAAGAGATACAGTTAGACAAAGACGGAATTACTGCATGTGAGTTTTAAATTTAAGGCCTCTAATCGTATGTGAACACTCGTTGCTTAATGGGAGCCTGGTCTCGACCAATCAGCTTACAGGATGCAGGGGGAAAAGGAAACTGAATGGAATAGTGATGAAGTTGGGTACGAGAGTTGATCTCTATGGATGTATTTCGATGGGGGATTTGTTTAGTTGGAGAGTTTATTTTGGTGAGGTTGGTTTTTGTGAGATTTGTATGCATTGTGTATGACATGCAATTCGTTTTTATAAAGATTATTTTGTTAGGACCATTCGAGTTAGTTCCTGAAATATTGGTTCTTATTCAGGCTGGTTCTTGTGAAAAGAATATTCATTTTGTATATTTTGGTGATAATGTACAAACATGATCGTTTATAACCTTACATTAAGCAAAATGTTTAGCATAGAAAGCCCAATAATACAGCTGGTGTTTATTTGTTGCTGATGAAGTGGACTCTTACTGTCACATATTAGGTATGCTATTTTACTATGGGGTAATTCATAAAATCAAAACCTTGATAGGGTTTTCAAATCCAAAAGAAAGCTGTAGGTGCATGGAAAGAGTAAATAGATTAGATTCATGTAGGCCATTGTTCAAGAGACTTGGTCTCCTAACTATACCCTGCTTATATGTGTATGAAGCTATTTTATATGTAAAAAAGAGTGATATTAACCGAAACTTGACACACACGATTATAATACAAGAAGCCGATAGATTATCACTTGGTGAGTCACAATAGTAGCTTATTCAAACAAAAACCTAGTTATATTGGTAGGAACCTCTACAACAAGCTACTGCAGTTTTTAAAAGTGTTGAAAATATATAAATATTTTAAAAACAATTGAAAAAATACTTATTTGATGAAGCTTTTTATAGTGTACAAGAGTTCCTTCCATATCAAAATTAAGCCTCGTCTCAACTAATTGATACAGTAATATTATACTACCCTAACTATAAGATTGTATAATTGTTGATCTGACTTGTCTTATACTCCTTAAATGGAGTCTCCAAGAAGTAATCTTCAAAAAAATCATTTTAAAAATTAATTCCAAAGATATTACCCTGAACACCTCTGCTTCAAAAATCCTAATTTTAACTGTAATACCAGCTGGGGTTCAAGATTTTTAAATATCTAAGAACATCTAGTCTTATGTAGCAGCATCTTGCCGTGGGCTGTTACTAAATATTCTGATATTCTAATGTGATATAAAGTCAAATACATAATACAGTATTATCAAATAATAATAATAATACATAATAATTATGAGACAGTCGTGAAAGAACAACGTCTTAGTTCTATATCTATACAACTACTGACTACCGAACATATCGTATATTACATGTATCTAACTATATATTCGCAACATGTTCTATATTTATCTAGATACAGATATACTCCCTTACTGTAGGTGAGAAAATATAGCTGGTATCGTTATGCTTCCACAGTTTACATGCACGAATTGTAGGCGCTTATTTTGGGCAAACGTGTGTTCATATCTCTTTCTCTTATTTCTACTCTTCCTCTTCTTCTTATTTCTCCCTCTATTCCTTATCTATTTCTCCCTCTCTCTCATCTTCGTAGGTGAGAACAGCTGCCTCAGTAAATGGGAAACAATTTCTCAAGTTGAAAGCGGCAATTTCCCGTTGAGGGCTCATCTCTCAGGCTCTATATCACTCTCACACTCTCTCTCTAGTTCTCTCTCTGTTTATCACACTGTTTCTTCCTTCCTCTTTCTCTTCTTACCCCTCACCATCATCCGTTCTTACATAGTTCACAATCTAACAGCAGTGTCGCTGTAAAATATTTCCAGTTCTTTCAGCTCACAGAAGTTAGCACATTCTTTTATCGGCTCTAACACCGAATAATTTTTACTGTTGGGAAAAATAATAATTACATGAGTAAGTTATATAAGAGAGGAGAATCTTAATCCTGTATTTATAAACGACCTTGAGGCTACCTTATCTCAAGGAAGAATTTGATAGGATGCCTTTTAAGTATTCCTTGAGAAGAAAACCAGTTCTTTGAGCTCACAATAGTTAGCACATTCTTATTCAACAACAAATAATTTTTACAATTGAATTTGAAAATTGCATTAGCAAGTTATGTTAGTGAAGAATCTTAAGCCTGCATTTATGATTAACCCTGAGGCTTCCTCATCTCAAGGAAGACTTTTGAGTGGTTGCTTTACAAGTCTACCTTGAGTTACGAAAAATCAAGGTAGGTTCTTAAATACAGGTCCATGTGTATAATACTTTGTTGTGATCACATCCAACTAAATTGAAAATAATGGACAATATTCCTTGGAAAAGTTATTTATTTTTCAGATGTTTGGTGTATCAGCCTAACTGATCAAAAGAAATTTCTTATAGCTTTAATAAAATTTATTTTATTAAAAAACTCTTTTATTGCCTAAGCTAAGTAGTATCCAATCTAAAAAAGTCATAAATATGTTGTTTTGAAATCCAATTTTTTTTTAGGATAAACCCTATATAGGTCTGAGACTTGTGCGTTGGTAATGAGTTGGATGATGATGATGATTGATGACTTGAACGACTAAACGTGATGAGAGACTTCATGCATAACAGTTTACAAGCTAGTTGTATAATTATATAAACGTATATTTGTGACTACTAAAAAATCTTATGGGAGTTTTACTTGTAGATTGTTATTGTAATTTGTAAATTGCAACACAATTAATTAATTCTCTTCTTATTGTTATCATCTCTTAATTTGATTTCTCTAAAGATGATTGATCACCTCTGATATATTTTATTCTGTTTGATAAAATGCATCAGTGTCAATTCCTTGATACTCCTCCCACCAGTGTGCGTGGCTTGTTAGGGCCTTCAGCCAATCACAGACCTTTAATGAAGTTCAGTTATGAGAGGCACTTTCTCCCTCAGCCAATAGTATCATTCCGTGTTGATTATAAATTAAGCTACTCCGTACTTTAGTTCTAGTTTGTTTGAGGGTGTACACTGGTATCTCACTGTTTTCAATAAATGTGGTTATGACAACTTCAAGTCTATATGATTCGTTATGGATATCTTCCACAATATCACCTTCGCCACTACAAAGAAAGATTCTAAATCAGCTCTTATTTTTCATGATAAAAATCTCTAATAGGGCAGAAAAGAACACACTGTTTCTTGCTTTTCATTTTTTCAAAATTAGTTAAATTCAAGTACGAATCAGCTCTAAATTTATTCAAGTATAATTTTCTAAATCACCTATCTAGCTGATTAGCATCATCATCATCTTCTTCTTCTTCTTCTGCTTCAGCTTCTGCTTCTGCTTCTGCTTCTTCTTCTTCTCGTTCTCTTTATCCTTCTCCTCCTCCTCCTCCTCCTCCTCCTCCTCCTCCTCCTCCTCCTCTTCCTCCTGTCTTCTTCCTCCCCTTTTCCTGTTATATGCCTCTTCTTTCCTTTCCGCTAGCATTGTTTTATTACCAGGCTTCTTATTCAATTAAGAACCCACCTCAGCACCTCAAGTGCAAGCCTCGAGCTTTTCGACACTCAACAAAAGACCAGACACCCAACTTGGGCTCTCTCTCTCTTACTTTCCCCCTCCTTTCTCCTAATATTAATGCCCTACTTCTCCTTCTTCCTCTTCCTCACTCTCCCGCAGAGGTATAATGCTTGCTGTCGGCATACTTCTATTTCTGCAATATTCTTATCACGTATTCTTATGGTGGCATGTTCCTTCTTGTCCCTTATTAACAGTGCAACACCGACAAACCTCTTGCTTATCATCCAATTGCTTCACTCTTCTTCTTCTTTTCCTTTTTCTTGTCGGTATTCTTCTTTATTCCTCCTCTTCTTCTTCTTTTCCTTCATCTTCTTCTTCTTCTTCCTTCTTTCTTCTTCTTTTTCTCCTTTCTTTTTCTCCTTTCTTCTTCTTCTTCTTCTCTTTCTTCTTCTTTTTCTATTCCTTCTTTTCATCCTTCTCTTTTTTCTCCTTCCTCTTCTACTTCTCCTCCTCCTTTTCTTCTCCTTCTATTCCATATTTTCTCCTTCTATTCCTTCTTTTTCTCCTTCTTATTTCCTCTTTACTTTCTCCTCTTTCTTCTCCCTTTAGCACTCCTTTTCCATCATATTTTTCTTCTACTCCATCTCTTTTTCTACTTCTTTTTCGTCTCATTTTGCTTCCCTTTTTGCAATTTGGTTACTTTTTTATTGCTTTCTCTTCTCCATTCCGACTCTTTCTTTCTTCTTCTTCTTCTTCTTCTTCTCCTTTTAGCACTCCTTTTCCATCATATTTTTCTTCTACTCCATCTCTTTTTACCTTTTTCTACTTCTTTTTCGTCTTATTTTTCTTCCCTTTTTACAATTTTGTTTCTTTTTTTATTGTCTTCTCTTCTCCGCTTCTACTCTTTCATCTTCCTCTTCTTCTTCTTCTTATACTACTAATTCTTTTCATTTTTCCTTCTTCTTCTCCTTTTTCGTCTCCTCCTCCTTCTTCTTCTCCTCCTCTTTCTTCTTCTTCTTATTTTCCCCTCCTTCACTTTCTCCTCTTTTTTTTTTATCACTGCTCTTTCATCATATTTTCTTCTTCTCCATCTCTGGTTCTTTTTCTTCTTCTTTTGCGTATTATTTTGCATTTTGGTTTCTATTTTATTGCTCTCTCTTTGTATTCTCTTCTCCGCTTCTGCTTCTTTCTCTTCTTTTCCTTTTCCTTTTCCTTCTATCTTCTTATTCTGTCCATCTTCTTCTTTTCTTCTTCTCCTCTTCTTCTTCTTCTTCGCTTGTTCTTCTTCTTTTTCTACAGCTTCTACACCTTGATCTCGCTCATAACTCGATTTTTTCCTGTCGAAGGAACTAACTTCTCTTATTCGCCTCGTCTC
The DNA here is from genome assembly GCA_948455865.1 of Conomelus anceps. Classification (NCBI taxonomy): domain Eukaryota; kingdom Metazoa; phylum Arthropoda; class Insecta; order Hemiptera; family Delphacidae; genus Conomelus; species Conomelus anceps. The sequence goes on from OX418221.1 coordinate 45,394,829, forward strand.
TCTCTCTCTCTCTAATTCTTTTTGTCTGCTCTTTCTAACTCAATTGACAATAATTCGCCAGTGAGCCAATTGACCCCCCACCCCCGCCCCACCCTGTTCATCAACTCACTAATCCTGTTATTCGGTTTCCACGCTTCCTCAGTAATAATAATTTATTGCGATAAGGTGCTGAATATGAAAACGAAAATAAGGTGGAGGTAAACAGAAGGAGATGAAAACAGAACAACAGAGAGAGAGTGAGAGTGAGAGAGTAGCCGGGAGAAGGAAGTGGATGAAGTGGTGGGTGATAATACACTAAAAATAATAAGTAGGAGTTAGTCTATGAGTGAGAGAGTTGGGGAAATGAGAAAAACCTTGGTGTGGGGGGCGGGTGGCAAGGAGAATAATAGAAGGGGGGAAGGAGGAGAAGATGAAGAGGAATAGAAATAAGAAGTGAAAGAAGGTGAAGAGGAAGAGAAGAGAAAGAGAAGAGGAAGAAAAGGCAAGAGTATTGAGAGAAAGAAAGGAAGCGAGAAAGAAGAATGAGAAAGTGAAAAGGAAGGAAGACAAAGGGATGAAGAAGAAAGAGAATGAAGAGAGAAAGAAGGAAGAGAAATAAGAGAGAGACTGAGAAAGAGAGAAAGAAAGAAGAGAAAGAGGAGGAAGAGGACGACAAGGAAAAGAAAGAGAAGAGGAAACTGAAGAAGATGATCGAAAGAGAAGGGGGAGAAAAAGCAAGGGTATGGAGAGAAAGAGTAGAAGAAAAGATATGGAAGAGCAAGAAAAGGATGAGAAAGAGAAGGAAGAAAGAAGAAAGAGAAAGAGAAGGAAGACAGAGTAATGAAGTAGAAAGAGATGAAGAAGAAAGAGAAGAAAGTGGAAGAGAATGAAGAAAAAGAGAAGAGGAAACTGAAGAAGACGATAGAAAGAGAAGAGGAAGAAAAAGCAAGAGTATGGAGAGAAAGAGAAGTGAAGAGAGATGGAGGAGGAAGAGAAGGAAGAGAGAAAGTGAAAGAGAAGGAAGAGGAAGAGAATGAAGAAAGGAGGAAGAAGAAGAGAGAGATAATCAGAGAAAGAAGGAAGTGAAAGAGATAGAGGATGAAGAGAATGATAAGGAAGTGTAAGAGAAGAGGAAACTGAAGAAGATGGTAGAAAGAGAAGGAGAAGAAAAAGCTAGAGTATTGAGAGAAAGAAAAGAAGGATAAAGAGAAAGAAGATGAAGAAAAGGAGGAGAAAGAGAAGGAAGAAAGAAAAAGTGGACGTAAAAGAGATGGAAGAGGAAGAAAAAGATGAGAAAGAGATGAAGAAGAAAGAGAAAATGAAAGAGATGAAGGAGAAAGAGAAGGAAGAGGAAGAGAGTGAAGAGAGAAAGAAGCAAATGAATGAAGAGAGAAAGATAAAATAGGAAGAAGAGAGAGATAGAACGAAGGAAGAGGAAGAAGAGAGAGTGAGAGAATGAGAGAAGGATGAGAAAGAGAAGAGGAAACTGGAGAAGATGATAGAAAAAGAAGGGAAAGAAAAAGCAAGATTGTAGAGAGAAAGAGATGAAGTTAAAAGAGATTGAAGAGGAAGAAAAGGAGGAGAAAGGGAATGAGGAGAGAAAGAAGAGAGATGAAGAAGGAAAAGGAAGAGAAGAAAAAATAAGAGAAAGAGAATGAAGAAAAAGTGAAGATGAAAAGAGAGAAGGTAAGGAAGAGAAGATAAAGCCAGTAGGCGTGAGAGTGCGTGCGTGTGAACGAAGAAGATTAATGACTTGTTAATTCTCAACGGCTGTATTGTCATCAGAAAGTTATAATAGAGACAGAGATGATAAAGGGGAAGAAGGGAGAACGAAAATATAGAGAGAGAAATCCGTTAGAAACGGTTGTCTTTGAAGGGAAGAAAATTTATATAAATCAATGTTAATTCATTTGGGTTCAAGAGTATTATGAAAGCGCCTGGTGACAGACAGTCCCCCTCCTGTTGGAAATAGGGGGGTTGCTTTGGGGGCGGGGGTGGAGTAATAAGGAAGGGTTAAAGCGTGCCAGAAGAGAAAGGGCGTGGGAAGAAAAGGATAGGATTAGTGAATGCCGAGGAGATGATAAGAGAATGTCTTCACCGATTTTAGTCGCTTGTCAAGACAAAAGGCTGAAGCAGGCTAATTTTCTATTATGTCTGTTCATTGTCATATATAGGCCTATGTATAGAGCTGTGTGTATAGTTCTGTCCATGAATATTGAGTTATTATTGTGACAATCAGGAATCAAATAAGCTTTTCATCAGGATTTGATGATGCTGAACTCAATTTTAAGGATATTTTGAAGATAGTTCGTGCTGAACTCATTTGGTTGAAGTTATGTTTGTAGGCTTTGCTTTACTCTATCTACAGCTACGTTAGAAAGTGGACATAAGAGTTTAGAAAGCAATGTTATACAGCTTATTTTATTCCATGGATTATCAAATTGTATAATGAAGCTATTTTCACACTACACTGTCACTTTTCAGTATAAATTCGAACCAATCGGAATTCAGGATCTCTTCAAAACAGTGTTGAAATGAATGTTACGTAATTGTCACATCAGCTGATTTTAACATTTCGAAATCAAAAAAGACTGTTCTCTGCTGTAAAATCACTTCGGGTGGTACGGAACCCACCTAAAACTGTAGGTCCAACTCATCAATCATCATCATTCAATTCATTATCCACGCACAGATTTCAGACCTATGTGGATTCATCCTCCGAAAAAAACTGGATTTTAAATCGGAACTCAAGTTAAAAAAAGAAAGAGAAAGAGAAGAAGACAGAAAAAATAAAAAGGAAGAGAAAACGTGAAAAAGCAAGTAAAATGAGAAAAATAGACAAAGAAGAAGATGATGGTAAAAAATAAGAAAAAGAAATGATGAAGAAAGAAGAAAGAGAAAAATAAGAGAGAAGAAAAACTATTAAAATAAATTTTTAGATAACATTTTGCACGTTCTAGGAATCCAGATTCAATTTAATCGGGCAACCTGCTAGTATAGTATCGTGACGAAGCTGAAATCCTTCTTGATAAATTATAAGAAAGAATTAGACATGTGATTGGAGTGGATAATAATATTAATGAAACGAATGAGAAACAGTTTTCAGTGGTACGAATCTTGAAAAGCAAATATTAAATATCAAATATTAGAATTAATTATGTATTAATAATTAAAATATCAAATATTCATTTGAACACGCAAGAGAAATCTTGTAAAGCAAATATTAAATTTAAAAATTAATCATATATTAATAATTATTAAAATATCAAATATTCATTTGAAAACGCAAGAAAAATGAGAGATTGCGTTAATAAAATAAAAACGGGAAGTGATAACCGCGAGCCGTTACAGGTATCAATCAGATAGAGATAAGCTGCGTTCTCGTTGGTCCTGTTTGTAACGGTGACCGAATAGAATGGCCAGCAAAAACGACACGTTCTCTGCTGTAAAATCACTTCCCGGTGGTTCGGAACCCACCTAAAGCTGTAAGTCCAACTCATCAATCACCATCATCCAACTCATTACCCACGCACAGGTCTCAGACCTATGTGGGCTTCATCCTTAAAAAAAAAAACTTTTTTTCTAATGAAAGGAAAAATCAAGAAAAATGAAAGAATTAATAAAGAAAATAAACCAACCCTCTTAATATCGAATGTATCGTATGTGTTTGAACATCTGTTCGTGAAATGTTGGATAAACAAAGCTAACATTAGAACAACAACAACAACAACAACTAACTGTAAACTCGTCTTGTTTTCACACTGTTGAAGTCAGAATGCAAATTAGCCGTATGAATAATTACAGTATTATTATAATGTTCAGGCAGTCAGGGAAATCGAGAGAGTTGAATGCCTGCTAGGGTTGGAGGGAGCTGAAATTTGCATAGGTGTAGGTGAGGAATAAAGGAAGAGGAGAGAGTGTGTGCGAGAGAGAATAAGTGAGAGAGAGAGAGAGGTAGGTGAGAGTGTGAGTGATAAGTGTTAGAAAGATAGAGTGAAAGAGGAGAAAGAGTTGAGGGAAAAGAGAATAGAATAGAATATAGAGTAGTAAGACTGCCTTCATTTGTTATCCTTGGAGGGCGAAGTTAGGGCGCAGCCGGCCCTCTCTGCCACTTAACCCTCCTCTACAGCTACAGGGAGAGAGTGTGTGTGAGAGAGAGAGTGAGGGATATAGTGTGGGTGAGGAAGAATGTGAGAGAAGTGTTGGTAGGTAGCGAGAAGCTGGGAGAACGAGAGAAAAAGGGGGAAAAGGTTTAATGAAAGGAAGGAGTGGAGAATGTCACTGATTGGGAGAAACGGAGGGTTTGAGAATAAGGGAATGAGAGAAAGTCAATAGTAAAGGGAAAGAGAAAGAGAAGGGAGGGAAGGAAAAAGGCAATTGGAGAGAGAGTAAAGATAGGGAGTCATAATCATCTTATTCTTGTTTTTAACTTCTTCATTTTCCTTTTCTTCTTCTTTTATCTTCTTCTTCTGCTTCTTCTTCATCATCTTCTTCTTCTTCTGCTTCTTCTTCATCATCTTCTTCTTCTTCTTCTTCTTCTTCTTCTTCTTCTTCTTCTTCTCTTCTTCTTCTTCTTCTTCTTCTTCTTCTTCTTCTTCTCTTTCTTCTTCTTCTTCTTCTTCTTCTTCTTCTCCTCTTTCTCCTCTTTCTCTTCTTCATCTTCTTATACTTCTTCTTTTTCTTGTTCTTTCTCATGTCACTCCCTCTTTCTTTTCTTCTTCCTTTCTTCTTCCCCTCCTACTGTCTTTTCCTTCCTTTTCTTTCTATGCTTCCTCTTCGGTTTCCTCGTATCCCTCTACTACTTCTCATCTTTTTCTTTTCTATGCTCTCCTTTCTCGCCTTTGACTCCTTCTTCTTCTTCTTTTTCCTCCTCCTCCTCCTCCTCCTCCTCCTCCTCCTCCTCTTCCTCCTCCT